>CM052538.1:164255179-164279860 GCA_028533065.1 Trachops cirrhosus
TGTCGAGCTCCTGTAGTGAGGGGCGGGGCCTTAGGAGTTCACCAGGGCAGGGCACCCCAGTTGCTGGGTTGTGACGCTGTATGTGGGGGCAGGGGTCTGAGAAGGAACAATGGCGCTTGCTCTGCTCTCTGTAGGACCTCAGACCCTTCCGCTGCTTTCCGCAAGCAAACTGGGCCCCTCTGGCACCAATTCTGGTGTGGGTGGGCCTGTGCACCCCGTGGGACCTTCCTTTTCAGTCAGTGCCCCAAAGCTCTATTTCCCAGTGCTGGGACCCTGAGCTATGGGCAGTGCCTTGCTTCACAATGGCCGCCTCGCTGGGTCTGCCGGTCGCCACCCCCTGGCGGGGGCCCACCAGCCACTGCCATTTGTGCACCCAGGGTCTGCCTGCTGCGGACTGGCGCGCCGCCACGGTTGCTCAGCCCCGGTTGCACAGCTCTCTGCTCTGAGTCCTTCCCCTCCTACCGGTCTGGATAAACGTGTCTATTTTTAAATCCTTGGGTGTCCGACTTCCATACACTTCAATTTTCTGTCAGTTCTGGTTGTAATTTTGTTTCTATATTGTTGTTGTCCCTATCTTGGTTGTGCGAGGAGGCACAGTGCGTCTACCTATGCCTCCATCTTGGCCAGAAGTCCTAGTATTTCCAATAATACAATTTAAATAAATACACAAGTACTAAAATATAAATATTATTCTTTTTTCACTTAGTTATCCATAGTATACATGCCATAGTTGGAAAATATTGGACTAACAAGAATAAATACTATCTCTAAACTAGAAAGGTGTGATGTGAGCCTATCAGAGTTTCACAGCTGGTTTTTGTCCTCATCGTGTTTTTCCTCTTTGCATTTGTTCAGTCTGCAATTCCCAATATGTGATTTGGTGGTTAGGAAAGTAATTTGGATAGTATATTTTATACTGGGGTTTGTAAATATGTAAGAAAAGGGCATGAGGGGTAGTGCAGTCTCCTAAATTTTGTACTTGAACTAAAAATTGTGAATTACTTCTAACTCAGACAGAAAGGGATTACCACTTTTATCTAGCTGTCCTTTGGTGTAGTGTCTGCTTGTCCCAATAGGGAGTTTATCAACTTGCCTTTAAGTCAGAACTCTCCAAACTGAAATCTCTTAGACTTCTCAGAACTTACAGATCTGAGAGGGAGAAGTTTTCATAAATAAGCAGACGGTAAGAGGTAGCGGTGAACACTGCTCTTCTTATCTGTTGACAGACAGTAGTTATCTCCCCATTTCAGGATAAATGAACAGAATTTTTTTTAATACAATTTTTTAAAGATTTTATTTATTTATTTTAGAGAGAGGGGAAGGGAGGAAGAAAGGGAGAGAAACATTAGTGTGTGATTGTCTCTCATGTGGACCAAACTGGGGACCTGGCCTGCAACCCAGGCATGTGCCCTGACTGGGCATGGAACCAGCAGCCCTTTGATTCACAGCCCGCGCTCAATCCACCGAGCCACACCAGCCAGGGCTTTTTTAAAAAAAGGGAAAAAGTGTAAGAAGGGCTTCTGAGAAGATAATTGCAAATGTGGAGAATAATAGTTGAATCGGAACTATGTTGGGTTAAAAGACATTTTAATTATGTCGGAAGAAATAAATTTCTCTGTAGTCTATATTGTTTTTTTTTTTATTTGATAGCATAATATGCTCCAAAGCTATAATAATAAAAGGTAATAGACTAGAGACATTTAGGAATGAAGAGTCTGGCCAGAGTGTCTAGAACTAGGGAAAATGTCCTAAAATGTGTCTGGACAGGTAAGCATGGGGCCAGATTATGAACTCCTTTAAGGAGTTTGAACTTTAAGAAAGATGGCAAGTCTTTTAAAAATTTTAAAAGGCTCACTCAGGCAGTTCTATCAAAGAACAGATTGGAAATGTGCTGGACTGTAGTATAGGAACCCAATTGGCTATTTTTCAGGTACCTCTTTGAGAGGTGGGTTAGATTAGTCCTGAATACACTGAGCAGTGGTGGAATGAAGGTGGGAATCATGCTTTGTTGGAGAGGAATAGACAGAGTTGGAAGATAATTTGGAGATAGAATTGACAGGAATTGATGAATTGAGATTTCTGGCTTTTATAAGTACATGGTCATTAGTATTAGTCATTGATAAGGGAATCCTTGAGAAAAAATTCTCGGAGGAATAAATTTCATTTTGGATATGGGCAGGGACCTATGAGACATACGAGGTCTGTCCAGAAGGCATCTAACTATGTAATATGAAAAAGACATTCACTGAAGAAGATACAAGATATAAGAAACACTGTACATAGGACAAAGATGCCTCAGTCCCTTTCAGAGTAGGCACCTTGGGACCTCACAGTTCTCTCAGTTGCCATCAGCTGCCCCATCGTATTTTCCTGAATCTCATGGACAGTCTGAAATCTCTTTCCTTTCAAAGGTGATTTTAGTTTTGGGAAAAGCCAGAAGTCACAGGGCACCAAATCTTGGCTGTAGGGGGCAGAGTCACATGGGTGATTTGATGTTTCACCAAAAAACTCTGCATGAGATGTGATGCTTGAGTGGATGTGTTGTCATGGTGAAGCTGCCAATCAATAACCTGTTGCCCGTAGCTGCAAGCTTTACGTAAAATTTGATGCAGAATCATTGCTCTACTTGCTCAGTCATTTTGAGTATGATGGCCACACAGTACATTTGCTCACTCAAAAATGTCTACTGCCCCCACTGACTAGTACAGTGAAGTCATTATTCACACATGTGCATTCCAGTCCACTCTCCTTGGCTGCCAGGTTACATCAGTGTGGTGCAAACCATTCTTGTTATAGTAACAACGGCTGGACTTTTTCCAGATAGACCTTGTACAGGTGAAAAATGTCCAGTAGGAAATTGAATATAAAGGTCAAGTTTACAAAAGGGATCTAAGCTAGAAATCCATATTCAGAGTCATCAGTATGTAAATGGTAGTCCAAGCTCTGGCAATGGTTGGTGTGACTCGAGTGTGAGAGTGAGAAGAAAGATGGCATAGGATAGGACTGAGGAAACCAAAACTCTTATGGGATATGCAGAGATAGCAAGGTAGCTATTAATTGGTATTCAGAAAGTTTGTCCAGAGTTGTAGGGGGTATGGTGTTAACAAAGCCAAGGGCAATGAGGTTCTAAGTCTGATATGCTTCTCAGAGGTTAAAAAAAAAAAAAAAGGTAAGGACTGAAAAGTGGCCATTGAATTTTGCAAGACTTACTAGTGACCTTGCTGAGAGAAGTTTCAGCAAATTATTGGGGTAATGGCCAGATTCAGGATTTAGGAATGAAGAAAAAAGACTTTTAAAAAATACTAGTAGGAAATACGGTATTTTGCTGTTTGTAATGCACACCCACGTTTTTGTGTGCATTATGCATGGGATTATTATACCCATGGTATGCAGTCATTATATACATCTGTATAATGTGCATCCTTGTTTTTCCCTAAAAAATTTGGGCAAACAGGGAGCATTATACATGGCAAGATATGATGATGTCTTCTGAATGGGAGAGTTATGTGTATTTTCCATTTTTTTACACTTAGAAGCTTTTTACATTTGCTACATTGAGTGTTTATTAATTTGATAATAGGAAAAAATAAAATTTAAAAGCCTATAAAGAAGTTGATGTCTATCCCTGGCTGGCGTGGCTCAGTGGATTGAGCATTGGTCTACGCACCAAAAGGTTGCTTGTTCAATTTCTGGTCAGGACATGTGCCTGGGTTGCAAGCCAGGTCCTCAACTGGGGGTGTGCACAAGGCAACCAGTCAATGTTTCTCTCACACATTGATGTTTCTTTCTCTCATTCTCTTTCTCCCTCCTTCCCCTCTCTCTAAAAATAAATAAATAAAATGTTTAAAAAAAAGTTGATGTCTAGCATTATAATGTTATTTCTCTTGTTGGTCAATTAGCCTGTTAACATGGAATGAGAGATCTTAAAGGGTAAGTCATATTCAGAATTCACACAGAAATGAGAGGGAACATCTGAATTACATTTTCTTAACACAGCACTCAGTTAAATATATGTATATGGAGTGCCTGCTATGTGCTTAGTTCTTTGTTAGTTGCTCTTCGGCATAAAAGAAGTCTCCCTCCTTGCCCCCACCCTAGGTTATTTGGAGCTTAGTTGGGAGAAAATATGTACATAAGTGGAGGACTGAGTGATTAGAACTCATAGGAAAGAGCACTGCATTCACTGTATTATTAAACTATTCTGTACAGACATTTAAACCCTAGTGTAGCTGACTGTCAAGTATCAATTGTGTGATGTAAGCAGTAAATGCAAAAGGAGTTAAGGGAGAGATCAAGAGGAAGTGTTATAAAGACAGGTTTATTTTAAAAGGTAAGGCTGACGTTGGATCTTAAAGGGGAAGGTTATAATAAGTGGGTAGAAGAAAACTGAGAGAACAGAATGACAAAAAGCAAGGAGTCCGCTGTGGAATGGTGTGGTGTGGTAAGTGAGGAGCGTGACTCTAGAGTTGTTTTGTGAAGTAATAGGAGGTATATCTAGGAAGCTAGGACAGGGCCAGAGCGTGGAGTAGATGGAAGGCCAGCCAGGAGAAATCAGCTTATTCAGGTGCCTATAAGGAATAATTTTAGACTTTTGAATGGTGGGGAAATGTGTATGGGAAGTTTTTAAGCAAGTAAAAACTGGAAGAATGAAAACAGTTTGCAAGAGGTGATGAAGTGTTTTACTGGAGAGGGAGAATAAGAGAGAAGTGCTGCTCTGAGGGAGAAGGCTCAGTGTCCTGGGAAGGTCTCTGGGAGTCGGGCCCTGAGCGCTGTTACTAGTTCTTCATCTGTAAAACTGGGAAATCAGGACAGATGGTCTGTTGGCTCACTGCCCCTCCTTCCCGCTTTTATAATTCTATGACACTATTCCGATGGCTGTGATGGAATAATTGACACGACTTGATGACTCAGGTAGGTATGAGAAGGTTGAGCGGAGGTTAGAGAAGTCAGGATAACTTCAAAATTTTGAAATAGGAAAGTGATGTTCTTAGTAGAAATGAGGAAATATCGAAGATGAGTAAGTTAGAGAGCTGCTCTGTGCCTTCTTTAAAAACCCAGGGGGGAAAATCCAGCCGCTGGGGATGGAGTGCATTCCCACTGATTTTACTTTGATTCTTTTACTAGGGGCTCTTAAGTAGTTTATTTCATTGTCTTGTTCAGGCCAAATATAGAGTGAAATTGACCAGTCTTTTATTTTAGTATTTAGTTAAATACCTTATTGCAAATATGTATATAATTTGCTGGACTCATTTCTATTTATTTTTAATTAAATTTATTGGGGTGACATTGGTTAATAAAATTATATAGGTTTCGAGTGTACTGGGGTGCAGTTAACATGTTCACTGTTCACTGGAAGGTTGGTGGTCTGAGCCACCCCAGGATGTTCTCTTCCCCTCTTAAGTGCTATTTTCCCAGCTGCCAGAAAGCCAAACTTGGGGGGCTCATCTTTAATTCAGGCTGTTTAATAGTGTGTGTTTTGTGCCTGTTTTAAGAAATCGTGTGATATTTGAACAATTAAAGCTAAAGGTGCTACAATTCAAAAAATTTTTCAGCAGTTTCACAGTCCTCCTTGTGTTGTTTCCTTTGGGAATAAACTCGGTACTTGAATTCTTAGAGCCTTTTCTGCATGTTTCAAATTTGCGCTTCTTGATCATGTATCTTTGTTATTGTGCCCATGTCTTTTTCATGTGTGTCTTTTAGAACTGCCTTCAAGGAAGGCTCTTATTTCTTTAGTGACCTGAGCCTTTATAGATTTCAATAACCAAATGCCTGAAAAGATGCTGATTAGGAGGAAATCCAGGTGATTTACTTTTTAAAAAACCAAGAAAACCCACTGTTAGCAGATTACCACTGTATGTGTTTCTTGAAATGATTCAAGGTATCTTACTGACTATATTTTTGTTCCCTTTTTATTTACAGAGCTCAAAGCATGCCTGTTTTTAAGGAAGTAAAGGTACAGCTTTTAGAGGATGCAGGCACAGAAAAGGACGCTGTTGCTCAGGAGACCAGAACTTCACCCAGTGGCATCGATTCAGCTACAACTGTGGCTGCAGCAACTGCTGCCGCCATTGCAACAGCAGCTCCTCTGATAAAAGTATATTTTTCTGCTCAGAAATTCATTCATAACTACTTTGTAAAATGTAAAATATTTTTAGAAACTGATTCTAGAAATGATTGTGTTCAACTATAGGTTAGGGACATTCTAGTTGCTCTGAATTTGAAAAATTTTTGTTTGTGCTGGTGTATTGCCTCCCAGGAGTTGTGAGACTTCCCCTTGGTTGCCATGAAAATGCTAGAGAACCCAGTGCTAACCCCTGGTTTTAGCACTGAAAAGATTTCATCTCAGGAACCTTGCAGTCCTGGGCAACCTGGAGTACTCTACCATTCTTATTTTAGAGCAACAGTGACCTTAGAAATCATCCCTGCCAACCCCCTCAGTTTGTAAAAGGGAAAACTGAGAAGCAGGTCAGAGCAGCAGCAGGTTGCAGAGCTACTAGGTGGCAGAGCCCAGACTGGAACTCCATGCTGCTGACCTAACACAGCCTGAGATTTGTGAAATATCAAAAGCTACTTTGTTTTGTTGTTTCCTTTTTAATTTCCATTTAAGTACTTTTATTTCTGGCATTATAAAACTTGTGTGGCAGCTCTGATATTTTTGTATGAGAGAAAAGATCTACCTAAGGATAGCTATGTTGTACCTTTTATTTCTGTGATCATAAAAATAAAGGCATTAAATCACAGATTTAGATGGCAAAAGTCTGGTTTGATCATTTTTCAGTACCAATTACTTTAAATGACCTTTCCAGTAATTGACCATATTTTTAATATCTTTTGATATTTTATTGTCTTAGGTGCAGAGTGATTTGGAAGCAAAGGTCAATTCTGTTACAGAATTACTGAACAAGTTACAGGAGACTGATAAGCAGTTACAACGTGTCACAGAGCAGCAAGCCAACATTCAGGACAAACATGAGAAGCGACACTGTCATGATCACGAGAAGCAAATGAATGTGTTTATGGAGCAGCACATTAGGCATCTTGAAAAACTACAGCAACAACAAATAGATATTCAGGTATCTATAACAAGGCCAGCACACATTCCATGGTCTTTTACCATTTGGATCTCTAAGCTAATATTCATTGATTATTGCAATAGCTTGTTAGGTTGTAACAATTTTAGTTCTTAAACAATGATTGCTTGTTCATCATTCTTTCCCTCTACGTGCGTGGAGAACTCTGCACATTTTAGTTCAAATGTCAGTAGTTCTGTAAGACCTCTCCTTATAGTTGGCATGTTTTTGTGGTATTTCTCCTCACACCATTTTTAAAGTGCTCATTTCACATTTGTGATTATTATTACATCAGTGTCACTTAGCCTGGGAATATGCACCACCGTCACTTAGAGAACTTTATAAAGATACACATGCTGTACCTCTCAGATTCTGAGACCACAGGTCTGACATGGGGTCTGGGGATCGAAAGCTCTCTAAGCATTCTGATGCACACCTTTGGGTGAGAACCACCCAGTATACATTTTGCTTCTGCAGTTAATTAAAAGTATGAACATTGTTTAGTGTCTTTTGAATATGAGGCACTGAGCTATTATAAAAGGAAGTTATCCTCACAAAAAGCTGATAGTATAGTTTCTTATTTCTTGTGGAATTTCCAGGTCCTGGGATAGTACCCAGCATTCAGGTACTCAGTGTATATTATTATTATTATTATATTTTATTGTTATTGAATGAGTAAATGACCAGCATTATAACTGCATTGGTTTTAATATATTTTTTCTAATAATTGTGCAATTTTAAAACTTAAAAAATTAAATTTAAATACTATATTTAGAAGAATATACAAAAACAACTTTATTATAGCTTGTTATATTATCACTAAGTAACAAACACTAATCTGCTGTAATTTTTAAAACTTCTTAATGAGTTTGTCTTGAGCTTTCATGTGGTTTAAGATAGTATTTTTACTGGAATTATTATAGGCATACAAAATAAAGTTTTAGTAAGCACTCCATGCATAACTAAAATTGAATGTGCCTCATGTCATCTAGTGAGGGTCTAGGAGTGGGTCTGAGAGTTCTCTTAGTCTACAAATAACTGTACTCTGAGCCTTGATTTCCTTACCTAGAAAATATTGTATGTTTTGTTCTGGACAAAATGAGATGGCACATGTGGAAGGCACTTTGATTTCTTAAAGAGAGGGTCCTACTTACCCTATGTGCCTGTTTGCCATTCATCCATGCTTCTGTTAATAAACCCATAATTTATTGGCTTTCTGATTTTGGAAGAATGGAATCTTTGCTAATTCAGATGTTTTATTTATAAAGCTTATAATTATAGATAGAGACAGTTGAGGTGTCAGTGGCATACTAGGTTTATTAGTAGTTCATAAATGCTTAATGAATTGAAATTTATTGTTTCTCCCATCTGTTTTATGTAGCGAGATCACTACACATTCATAAGAATTCTATAAAACTGAATATTTTTAGGGTTTTTTTTTTACATGGCGTAACTCTCTTTCGAAATCAGCCGTATTAGGTAAGATACTTACACATTTCAGATATTTTAACAAATAGTGTTGAAAACAGTCACCACTGTAGTTTCCACCTATACATAAGCGCATATATTATTGCTGCTACTCAGTATGGCTACCATTTGAGTGCTTAAAAGTAATGGTTTTTAATCCTTTATTTTAAACAAAATCATTCAGAATATAAAAGATGAGATGTTTTGGTTTTAAATGATGTATTGAAGTAGAGGTCATAGCCTGTAGCAGTGCCCCCTGAGCCTGAATTAGGCCTGAATTCATCTCTGAATTAGAAAGGAAGAAACTGAGGTTTAGAATGGTTAAATAAAATGATCAAGGTCACACCACAGAGCCAGGCTGACTCCAGGCCTTTGGGATACTCTGTCCTTCTCATGGCATCGCTGCCACAGTGGGTAGTTGTGTGCGATGTACATATTTTCATTGTTTATTAAACCTAATGAATTGTTTTAAGGCCTGTAATAAATCTCAGTGTATTTTGTCATCTCACACTTTCAAATGATATGTGAAATTAATAAAATAATTTTCTTCTAGACTCATTTCATCAGTGCTGCACTCAAGACTAGTAGTTTGCCGCCTGTCACTGTGCCTCCTCCTAGAGCAGTGGAAAACTCTTCTGTAAAACCAGACTATTCTAATCTTGGTAGCAGTAATTTATCTTCACATAACACACTTGGCTCCAGACAAGGTAAAAATAGGCACTTCTTTCTGAATTAAAAATGTCAGCTATAAATTTCCTTTGTGGTGTATTATTGGGTTGTTGATCATGTCTTTATTTTATAAAATTAGTTCTTTTTGTAGGTCATGTAATTTTCAGGTCATTTGGAAATTGGATCATGTCCTACTTTATGGTTTTAAATTAATAAACTTCATAAATTGTCAGAAGCACTTATAAATTTAGAAACAGTTTATTTTACTTATCTGGTATCAAACATACTTATAATAAATTCTCCAGTTCTCTCACAAACAGAGTATTTACTATTTTTCTTAAAGCTATTAGGAGAGAAACAACCTGATATAATTATAAACTATTTCTAAGTATTTCCAAAGAATTAATGATGTAAGTTTGTCTATCTTAATGGGATTTTTAAAATTTCTTTATAATAACAGGAATACATAGCTATTTATATTAAACCTTTGGGATTTAAAGTAAATGAATAAATGTGTTCCAAATTATTGATATTTGAATAATAAATTAATGAGAATCAAGCATTATCCCTTTAATGATACACAGATCCATGTGGTACAATATCCACAGCATTTGATTTGTTAGAACATGATTGTAGTACATACATATTAAAGATTCCTTACAGTTGTTAGGTGCTTTATGTTTTACAATAATGAGTGTTCCTTACAAAACTCCTGGGGAGTAATGAGTCAATTTTTAAGTTGTGAGGGGAGGAAGATGAAGCACAGAAATGTTACGACTTGCCAGGTCAAGGTCATCTGGCTTCAACAGTAAAAGTGTCAGAGCTACTGCCAGAACTCAGGTTTCATTATGACCCAGCCATGTACTTTTTATAGAAGTAGACACTTGTTTTACACTCATTTGTGGAGAATTAGTTGTTCATAATTCTGTTGTCTGCATATTTGAGTTTTAAAGGAAAAAGATGTTTTATTGATTATATACTGAATTGCTTTTTGTGTATTTTAGTGACAGTACCAAAATTTTTTTAAATGGGCAAATTAAAAATTTAAATTAAACTATTCTTCTCTGATTTTTTGTGGGCATATATCATTTTTATGTCCTTGTAGTTGTACCATAAGTATAACTTCATACTGCTTCTTTTCTTTTTTTTCCAAATATTTTATTTATTTATTTTTAGAGAGATGGGAATGGAGGGAGGAGAGGGAGAGAAACATCAATGTTTGGTTGCCTTGTGCACCCCCTACTGGGGACCTGGCCAGCAACCCAGGCATGCGCCCTGACTGGGACTCGAATGGGCAACCCTTTGCTTCTCAGTCTGCTGGTAAATCCACTGAGCCATACCAGCCAGGGTGATACTGCTTCTTTATTAGTCTACCAAAAGTATTTCTCATATTTACATAATTATTTTCATAATATTAACTTTTAATGATTAAAAGATAGTCTGTTAAGTTTAGTACTACTATGCCTAGTGCCAGATGGTCTTATTAGTTTTTATTACCATGAGCAGTGTCTGGCTATGCTGTTTCCATCATAGCTTAGCGCTGAACAGTACCATATTGATTTGTTTTATTTATTATCTATAAGTATAAAATATTATCTGTATTCCTTTTAATTTCTGGTGAGGATAAAGTTATTTTTTATACTTGGTAATAATTTGTATGTCCTGTATACTTTTGGTTTTATTTTTAAAATATGGGGAAGAATAACACTTTCTAATTTATAGTTTTTTAAAGAGTAAAGTTTATTTTCTTTTAAAGCACTTTCAAGAGAGGTTGAAGATACAGGTTTTGATAAACAGAAATCTCCTTTGGAGACACCAGCACCTCGCAGGTTTGCTCCTATACCTGTTTCAAAGGATGATAAAATATCAAAGAAAGAAAATCCTGTGGAAGAAAAAGAAAATATGGAGATATCAGGTCATACAGGTAGTAAAGCAATTATTACTAGCAGTAAAGCAATTATTACTATATACTACTTTTATTAGATCCATATCATAGTAACTAAAATGGGCCCTCTGTTCTTAGTATTTTTCTTTAAATGGTACTGGGCAAATCAAGCTTCTTTAGATTCTTTGTAGAAGGAGTTAGAGATATACACTATGATTATATTCTGATTATCTTCTACAGGTTATAACTTAAACCTTTAATGAACAAATTTTGCTTTTAATAAATAATGCTCTGCTGATCGTTTTAGAGAATGTTTTCTTATGTTTTTAGGTGTGAATTTCAATAATAAAACTCAGAAATTTAACATTAATTACTGTGTTCAGTTGGAAAAAGTGTTCATATATTAACTTTGACCTGAAATAAGACCCTTAACTATAGTCCTTCTAGTAAAAGTAAGTGAAAATGTTAATTATAAGCTTTTATCCTTGGAATTATTTGATTTTTTTGAAAATCCTTACCCAAGGACATTTTTTCAATGATTTTAGAGAGAGGAAGGAAGGGACAGAGAGACACACGCAGAGGGAAACATCAGTGTGGGAGAGGAACATCAATTGGTTGCCTTCTTATATGTACCCTGACTCAAGATGGGACCCACAACCGGTGTATGTGCCCTGATGGGAATCAAACCAATGACCTCTTGGTCTGTGGGACCAAGCTCCAACCAACTGAGCCATACCAGCCAGGGCAATTCTTGGTATTCTTTAAATGCATTTAAGTCTTGTCTTAGACACATTTAAAGAGTTTTAAGGAATTTAAAAATAAAATCTTTAAAAAAACAAATTCACTACATAAAAGTTACGTAGTTTCATTAAAGATGAGGCTAAAGAGAAGATTCAACTAATAGTTGCTATGAAGAAAAACTTTTCTTTCAAATTCATTTTTTCTGTAATGGAAATAAATTCAGGCCTAAACTCATACCCATAGTTTTCATGAGTTATAAAATTTAGTTTAATTTGATGAGTGTATTTTTAACCTACATCATAGAGTGAATTGAGTCGATCATCTCCATAAGAAGCTAATTTAGTATAAATATGTGAGATGTTATAAAAATGACGAATGAAGTAGTACTTGAAAAGTGATACTATATATCTCTTATTTAGGAACTATAAGACTATTGGAACAAATTCTGAATAATCAAGATTCTTTGACAAGAATAAGTGAATCTTCAGACAAAACTTCACTAAGTAGGTCAAAAATAAGTTGGAATCCTGAGAGGAGAGACAGGTAAAAATAAGAGATTGGAATAAAAGCTAGATTTTATAGAGTTTTGTTCACATTTCTAAAATTTCTTTAAGAATCTCAATAAATTTTTAAACACTGCTTTTTAAAATTATCTTAGATCTACTTGCTGTATTCTGCTGCTAATGTATCTTCCCTCGTTTCTATAATGTAGTTACAAAATTAACATCCCTAACTTGCTCAAAATGCAGATTATTAATTTCTAATGAATGCATATTATTCACTTCTGATGAAATGCTATCTTAGATTTGCTTCAAAAATAATCCATGGCAGAGTATAGGAAACAGCGTTGAAAGTATAAATGAAATGAAGACAGCCATGAGTTAGTGATCACTATAGTTAAATAAGGGTATATATGGAAGTCATTACAGTATTCTTTCTACTTTGATGTATGTTTGAAATTTTACATGAAAAATATTTTAAATCAAATCTAGGCCATTATAATATTATTTATCTTGAATGTAATAAAAACAGTAAATAAAAACCAAATGAGCCACATTCTGAGTAATGTCATGTGGAGAAATTGCATTATTTTGGCCAAAAAGTTATGATTTTTTTTCTGTAAAATAAAAGACACATTTTTCATTTTCACCAATAACTTTATTGATTTGGATATTTTGAGTATGTCGGCTGTCTCCTACTTTTGGCTTCTAGTGGGTAGAGGCCAGGGATGCTGCTAAACATCTTCCAGTGCATAAGACAGCTCCACAGCAAAGAATAATTTGGCCAAAATGTCAGTACCAAGAAACTTCTCAGACCACTTTTGACATATTCGATCAGTCACAGCACCTTCTCCATACACTGCACAAATTTTTTTTGCATTTTAGTTGTGTTTTTACCTTTCTTGAAATAACAAAGCATAATATGCCAAAATGCTGCATATCTTCTTCCATTTTAATATTAAAATGGCTGCACAAAAATTCACCAATTTTGATAAAAAAGTTTTCAAAAGCACATTGATATGACAGCTGTTACAATACAGTCTAATGAAATTGTTTTCAATGAAGTTACAGACAAATAAGCACTACTAGAGCCATCTTCTGGAAGAACACCAAACAAACTTTTTGGCCAACCTAGTACATTTTAGTCCATTTATATTTAATGTAATTATCAATACAGTAAGGTTTATGTCTGCCATGTGGTATATATTTTCTGTATGTCTGAGGTCTTTTATTTCACCTTTCTAACATAAAGGCTTCTTTTGTATTAAATAGGTATTTTCTAGCATAACATTTTAATTCTTTTGTTTTGTTTACTATATTTTTTAATTTATTTTCTTAGTGATTACTATAGGGATTACAATTAACTTTTAAATTAAAACAATCTAGTTAGGATTAATACTAATCCAATAGGATTCTAATTTTTGCTCCAGTATAGCTTTATTTCCTCCCCCTTTCTTTCTGCTCTTATTGTCTTACAAATTACATCTTTATATATTATAAACCCTTCTGTACAGCATGGTAATTATTGCTTTATGTAGTTGTCTTTTATTTTATGTTATAAAAATTTTACTTATTTATTTTTTAGAGGGGGAAGGGAGAGAGAATGAGAGGGAGAGAAACAATGTGTGGTTGCCTCTTGTGCACCCCCTACTGGGGACCTGGCCCACAACCCAGGCATGTGCCCTGACTGGGAATCGATCTGGCGACTCTTTGATTTGCAGGCCAGCCCTCAACCATTGAGCCACACCAGCCGGAGCTGTAGTTGTCCTTTAAATTAGATGGGAGAAGAAAAAGGTTATAAATAAAAATGTACTTTATACTTTCATTTTACCTTTATAAGTTAACCTTTACCAGTACTCTTTGTTTCTTTACATGGATTTGAGTTAGTGTCTTCTGCCCTTTTATTCCCCTCTGAGGGATTTCCTCTAGTATTTCAGGTATGGTAGATTTGCTAGTGATCAATTCTCTCATTTTGTTTATCTGGAAATGTCTTAATTTCTTTCTTTTTTTTAACTTCTGAAGAATAGGTTTTCTGGATATAGAATTTTTGGTTGAATATCTTTTTATTTCAACGCTTTGAAAATGTCATCTAACTCCCTTCTGGACTCTGTGGTTTATGATGAGAAGTAACGTGTTAATCTTATTGAGGAAACTTTGTATATGATGAAGCATTTTTGTCTTGCTGCTTTCAAGGTTCTTCCTTTGTCTTAGGCTTTTGACAGTTTGTCTATGATGTGTCTAAGTATGGATCTCTGAGATCATTCTACTCGAAGTTAGTTGAGCTTCTTGGATGAGTGGATTAATATTCGCTGAATTCAGGCAGTTTGTCCCATTATTTTTTTATATAGTGAAATGATACACATGACCTTTCTCTTCTCTCCTAGAACTATGTTGTATTTTGGTATACTTGTTAATGTCCCACAGTTCTCTGAGGCTCTTAATTTCATTTCATACTTTTTTTTCTTCTTTGTTTTTCAGTCTGGATAATCTCAGTTAATTTAAATCTTTAAGTTTACGGATTCTTTCTTCTGTCAGCTCAAATATGCTGCTTAGTCTGTCATGTGAATTTTACATTTCAGTTATTGTGCTTTTCAACTCCAGAATTTGTTTTTCTTTTTAATAGTTGCTGTTTTTATTGCTGTTCTCTGTGTGTTGAGACTTCATTCTTATGCTTTAATTTTTGAACATGCTTTCCTGTAGTAAGAGCTGACTTACAGTCTTTGTCTAATAAGTCCAGCGTCAGGGGTTCCTCGAGGGCAGACTGTATTGACTGTCTTTTTTCTGGTGTCTGAACTGATCCAACTTTCCTGTTTCTTTGTGTTCTCCAAACTTTTTGTTGAAAATTGAACATTTAAAATAACAGAATGTGGCAACTCAGGAAATTAGATTCTTCCCAACCCTCCCCCAGAGTTTGTTGTTCTTGATGCTTTTTCTTGGGCTAATTCTGCAAAATCTGCATTCTTTATCATGTACAGCAAGTCTTTTTGGTTAACTAAAGTCTGTTAATGTTTGGAAAGAGATTTCCTAGCTACCTTGCATGGAGGTCTCCCTCCAGTACATGCAAAAAATGGAAATTAGACCACCAACCTACACCATACACCAGAATAAACTCAAAATGGGTGAAAGACCTAAATATAAATCATAAAAGTCCTAGCAGAAAACACAGGCAGTAAAATTTCACATATCCCATGTAGCAGTATTTTTGCCAATATATCTCCCAGGGCAAGGGAAATAAAGGAAAAAATGAACAAATGCCATTATATCAAATTAAAAAGCTTCTGCATGCCTAAAGAAACCATCATCAAAATGAAGAGGGAACCATCTGTATGGGAGAATATATCTGGCAGTGATACATCGGACAAGGGTTTAAGCTCCAAAGTATATAAAGAATTCACATGACTCAACACGAGAAGACAAACAATGAAAAAAATGGGCAAAGGTTCTGAATAGACACTTCTCCAAGGAGGACATACAGATGGCCCAGAGACATATGAAAAGATGCTCAATATCACTAGCCATCAGAGATGCAAATTAAAATCACAATGAGATACCACCTCACACCTGTCAGAATGACCATCATCAATAAGTCAACAAACAAGTGCTGGTGAGCATGTGGAGAAAAGGGAACCCTCGTGCACTGTTGGTGGGAATGCAAACTGGTGCAGCCACTGTGAAAAACAGTATGGAATTTCTTCAAAAAATTAAAAATGGAACTGCCTTTTACCCAGCAGTTCCACTGCTGAGAATATACCCTAAGAATCCCAAATCACCAATTCAAAAGAACTTACTCACCTGTACCCCAATGTTTATAGCAGCGCTATTTACAATAGTCAAGTGCTGGAAACAGCCTAAGTGCCCATCAGTAGATGAGTGGATCAAAAAACTGTGGTACATTTACACAGGGGAATACTATGCAGCAGAAAGAAAGAAGGAACTCCTACCTTTTGCAACAGCATGGATGGAACTAGAGTGAAATAAGTGAAATAAGCCAGTTGTTGGAAGACAAATACCATATGATCTCACTTATAAGAGGAATCTAATGAACAAAAAATAAACTAATGAGCAAAATAGAACTGGAGGCATGGAAACATGGAACAGACTGACAGTATCCAAAGGGGAGGGGACATAATGATGGAAAGAGGGGAAAGGCAGTCAAAGAACATGTATGAATGACCCATGGACATGGACAATGGTGTGGGGATTGACTGCAGGAGCCGGGGGTGGGCTGGGTGCAAGAGTGCAAAGGGGGAAAAATTGGGACAACTGTAATAGAATAGCAATAAAAAAAAGCAGAGCCCCCCTATAAAAAAAAGTCTCCCTCCCTTGCCAGGCAGGCTGTGTGTGTGTGTGTGTGTGTGTGTGTGTGTGTGTGTGTGTGTATTGGGGCACACCTTCAATACTCTGGCAGTCTCTGTCAGACTGTTGCCTTGGGTCAGCCAGAAGTGAGAGATTAGTCTTTTCTCAGGTCTTTCTTGGGCATGCACATGCACATGACCTTCTAGATTTCCATTAGTTTATTGGAACTTTTCAAAGCTACACAATGGACATCTCACTACTCAGATTTTTAGTTTATTGCCAACCCTTTTATTTGCCTCAACTGATATGGCTACCTCAGACAGCTAAGATGTGAAACAGTTCCCACTGTTTTTGAAAAATGACCTGGGGATAGGGTTTCTCACTGAACTAGCTCTGAGTCAAGTCAAATAAGGAGAATCCTTGTGAATGGGACTTTCTGAGGCGCTCCAAACCTGTTATGCCCTTTTTAGTGGTTGTGAGGCTTTTAGGCAAGGGCAGTGGGAATGGAGCAGGTTACAAATGCCAGAAATCTTCCTGTTCTCACTGAGAATCAGCCATTTTCTTGATGAATGTTTTCTGGATTTTCCAAACCTTTGCTTAATTTCCTGAGTTCTAAAAAAGTTGTTCTGACAATTTTGGATCGTATTCTCTTTGCTCTTATGCAGAAGAGGATTTTTAGAGGTTCTTACTCAACCATTCTGAGAGTGCATCTGCATTTTAGCTTCTTCAAAGTAAAACCTTTTTCTGCTCTTTTCCTATTATACCTAAACCAGTCTGATCTGCGTAATTTTGTCTCTTGTGAAATTCTGTTATATATGTTTAATCATATAATTGAGTAATTTCATTGTACAGTTTTAATAGGACACCATGTAGAATTCATATAATTAATAATATATCAAAGATTTATGTATTTAAATGTTTTCTGGATTTATGGCAATTTAGGAAACTTTATTTTTAAATCTTTTACAGCAATGATTCTCTATTCTCTCAAAGATTTCCTTCATATGAGGAACTAGGAACAGCTAAAGTGACCAGGCAAAAGTCTGATAATGTTCTTCATGATCTTGGTCAAAAAAGGAAAGAAACAAACAGCATATCCCAGGTAAAGGGGCAGCAGGATATTAAAATTGATGATTACTAAAGATAAAAATGGTGCAGAAATAGAAAAGTTATCAGGACAGAAGGCAAGAGTGAAGATGAAGACAGCACTGCAGAGAGACATGCCAATGCAGTCTGTTCTCTTCACAGAGTTTTTCTGGAAACCCTCACCAAGTGGTTGCTACTTCCTGCTCCTCGGCTAGGAGGGCGGCTAGGACAGAGCCACAGGGCCCCCTCTGGCCGGTTACATTTTCTGTTGGAGCAGAAGGAAGGGGAGAAAGAACTGTGGGTGGCCCTTGTTTATCCAGTTCACAGTGTCTGCCATGCCTAGCTAGAGCCGGCTTTCGCTCTCTCTTTTTTTTCTAGCTTTCTTCATCAGGTATAATTTTTATTGGCCACTGGACTGCGTATCACCAGTTCATATTTCTCGGCCCAATTTCACTTAACATTCATATTAATACTTCTAAATAGAAAGAAAACTAAACTGCCAAGTAGTCTGTTATAGCTCTTAAATTTGACAAGTTGAGTCCTTAGAATATATTTGCATAGTATTTGGCCCAAACTAGAATAACAGCACTTGTCTGAATTAAAATAATTAATGAGTTTTACAAGGTGACATTTCCTTTCTTTTAAGCCAACAGAATCTCTGATTATGTCGAGGCTTGTTGATCTTCCACAGAATGCCACTAAGCTTCAAACAACCAGTACAAGATCCATATTGAAAGAAGCTGAGAAGATTTTGAGAGGAGTACAAAACAATAAAAAACTACTTGAAGAAAACCTGGAAGCTATTGTTCGTGCAAAGGATGGAACTACTATGTATTCGTTTATCAATGCTCTGTCTAACGACCGGTAAGACAGGGTGTTGATAGCCCATGGTTATTTTTGAAACTACCAGTTTACAGCCTCTCTTAAATTTTTTTCTAAATGTTTTATTTTGTGTTAAGTGTTTTAATGTTTAGAAGAGGTTCTTTATTGATTTTGAGGTAGGATTATGCTGGAGTTGAATTTGGATTTATACATATCACTTTTACAAATGCGAATTTTCCCTTTAATTTTGTTTGTCTCTTTGGTACAAATCTTCTAGGCAGGAAACTGTACTCCAACAACAATAAAATTCAACAGTATTTAATTTAAAAAAAAGAAATGAACATAAATATTGAAAAAAATTTTCTAGAATCTACATATGCTTTCCAAACATCCTTAAAACATTTGATGAAAACTAATATTTTTTTTTTCTTTTCAGATGAAGGATATTGGGCTACCAATAGATTCAAAACTATGTAAGAGATCTGCTCCAGGTTCTGTTCTCAGAACATTAAATAATAATTTAAGAAAATTCTTTATTCTCTTTTGTAGAGAGATGTCAGAGAAGATTCGGATCAAAAAGACAGTGGATGAGTGGATTAAAACTATTTCTGCAGAAATTCAGGTAGATTTTAGAAAAAACAACCAAGTTAATTCTCAGGAGATAATTTTTTCCAATTTATAAGTATTATACTTATTCTCAAAATAGTCCTTATATATCTATAAGTCCACTTATAATTCTTAATTTCACTCTGTCATTATATTTATTTAGTAATACGTATCATTTTACTTAAGTGCTTTACCTTATAAATTATTCTGTGTCTCTTGTTTGGCAAATTGTAGAATATGAGTATTTGAAAGAAAATCTAGCAAAAGCATTTAGGAAAAAAAAAGTATACTTACAAAAATGTTTCAAAACAGAAGATTTAGAAGCATTGGCTTACCAAAGTAAAAGCACCAAGGTTGTTTGAAGGGAAAATACCTATAAGATTTGTAAGGTGGAAAAACTTAGGCATATGGTAAAACCACCACTTTCTTACATTCACAGCATGTCTTTAGACATTAGCATTGCAAAAGTTTAGGAGAGTTATTTCTTTATTTTTAATTTTTTAAATTCACATTTATTGGGATGACATTGGTTAATGAAATATAGGTTTCAAGTGTGCAATTCTATAATACATCATTTCTATATGCGTTTTGTGTTCACCACCTGCAGTCAAATCTGGGAGAGCTATTTTTATCAGGGAGTCAGTACTTTAAAGGAAATTCTTAAAATTTTATATATTTAAGGAAGCAGAACTATAGAAAGGTAGCCCTATTATTTTTTTCTTGGGGTACAAGTGTTTTTTTCCTGACTATAAGATGTGTATATATGTTCATACACAGTGGTAGCAAGAGAAGTGTTGGTTCAGTTTCCACAGCAGTAAATATTGAAATATATTTTTATACTTCATTGTTTAAGAATATGAGTATAAATGAGTATTTCTAATGTGGTTGTTAAGAATTTGTGGTAGCTACTATGTGATGCACCAGAAAAAAGCTGGACTAAGAGTTAGAAGACTTGGAGATCAGCTCTGGTTCTGCAGACAGTTAGCAATAGATGTCACTCTGTTACTATGGATTCTATACAAAATATATTTGTTTAAACCTTCAAGCAGTTCTCATTTATAAATATTTCAGAGTTTTATTACAAAGTTGTTTACTCTTTTGGAAACTTGGTTTTTTCATTTACTTTGTGAGCAGTTTCTACAGTCATACGGTTCAGTCATCACGAAGCATAAAAAGGTCTATAGTGAAACGTTGCCCTCCTACCGCTTCCCCTCATCTATTTCTCATTCACCCTGCTTCTTAAGACACCAGTATGTTTTGGTTTTTGTTCATTCTTCCTGAGAATTTTCATATGTAAGCCAATATCATTTATTTATAAGGCATTTAAAACTGCTAAATGATATTTTTATAATAGAAGAAAATAAATTTTAGTACTTTTGATGTGAAAGCATTACTGCTTGGATAGATTTTAAGTTATTTTAATTTTTGTTTTTTTAAGGATGAACTGACAAAAAAAGATAATGAACAAAAGAGATTTGATCAGAAGAATCAAAGGACCAAGAAAGCTCCTAATATGATTAAAGATTTTAAAACTAATAAACAAGACAAAACAGTAAATAATTATGTAATTCCAAGAAAACACTGTCAAAAACAAAAAGAGGAACATTTTAGAAATCCACCTATGAGGACCATGCCTGCCTCAAGCTTACAGAAAGAGAGAAAAGAAGTAAGATACCACTCTGGTTTTGTGGCATAAATGTTGCATTAAAACTGATTATTTTCTCTTTCTTAAAAATATTTTATTTATTTATTTTTAGACAGAGAGGAAGGGAGGGAGAAAGAGTGGGAGAGAAACATCAATGTTTGGTTGCCTCTCACATGCCCCCAATTGGGGACCTGACCTGCAACCTAGGCATGTGCCCTGACTGGGAATCGAACTGGCAACACTTTGGTTCAGAGTCCAGCACTCAATTCACTAAGCCACACCAGCCGGGGCTGATTATTTTCTTAAAAGATACAAATAATGAAGGGAATATAAAATGTTAGGATTATTCAAATGTGAATTAATTTTAAACTATTGATATTAAATAGGGTTTTAGATATCCATAATGTAGAAATCACTGCATAAAATACATAATTCTGTTGGGAGACGCCCTGCCTGGTTTCAGGAACTGTAACTGCCCCCATGGCTAAGGCTGAGTGAGTGACCTACGAACCTTAAGCCACTGAGGAGACAAAGCTTATCTCCCTGGCAGGGGTGCTGTTTCTGCTCCTTTTTCCATAGTTGGCCCCCAATGCTTAATCCGTTAGCCAATGATGGGTACAATTCCCTAAGAGGGGAGCAACCTAAGACAGGCATGATCATGTGGAGGCCCCAGGAAAGGACTTGGGGGGCTATGGAGAAAGGGGGTGATGGACTCTCACCCCTTGGCTTTGACAAAGCCTGAGTCCTCACTCTGCCTGCAAGAAGTCTCCTAATTTCTTGGCTATCTTGCCTCCTCTGCCTGACTTAAGCCTGAAACAATGACAGAGGGCAGTGTAGCTCTGTGCTCGAAAGGGCAGGTTCCCCAGGTAATCAGGCCTGAGAAAGGATATGTAAAATACTGTGAAACCTGCTTTGCTAAGAATGCTCTTAATTAAATGATAAAGGCCCGGGCAGGAAATGAGTTTGTTTCCCAAAGTTTTTGCAGCCTTTTAGACCCTGACTCAGAATAGGCCCTCAGAGTTCTTTGTATGTTATCTATTGTTTGATCCTTACTACCTGACAATGATTAATGAACTTTACCTGTATTCCTGTGCAAATTAAAAGCCAATTAAAAAACCAATGAAGGCAAGGATTTGGGTGCTTTCCTCTTGAGAGAGTTGCCAGGCACCCTCCCCTTGAGAGGGTAGCCGTGCCATCCCTTTTCCTCCACAGGACTCAGTAGTCCATGTGAATTTGTGTAGTATCTCATCCATAACGCCATGGACACTGCGGGCCAGTGTCCACGACATAATTCCTTCCTTCTGAGATCTCACACTGACAACCATAGTATTTTAGTTATACCAGGTATATCTATAGAGATCATCTAGTCCACAAATTAGTAGTTCATGGTATTCAAAATTGTGTTTCATCCTGTGTGTATATTTGTATGTTTTTTGTTCCTTTATTTTTCAGTTTAATAACTATATGTTCAATGCTAGTTATTGTGAGGCACAGTGCCAGGTGCTATGGAGGGAATATTTTGGCTACTCTAACTAGTTTGTAACTTTCTTAATGCCAAACACAGATTTAGGGGCAGATTAATAAAGTATCTAATTCAGTGGTTAGCATATGGTAGATGTTCAATAAATGCAACCTTTCAGTGGCATTTT
Organism: Trachops cirrhosus; assembly: GCA_028533065.1. Classification (NCBI taxonomy): domain Eukaryota; kingdom Metazoa; phylum Chordata; class Mammalia; order Chiroptera; family Phyllostomidae; genus Trachops; species Trachops cirrhosus. The sequence continues at coordinate 164,277,616 of CM052538.1, forward strand.
GATTATGATTGTAGGTAGGCTCAGAAATGTAGAAAATCACTTAAAGACTTATGTTATTATATTTGAATGTAATATATAAAATGCATTTAAACCTTTCTTTCTGGTACTGTGAATATTCTTCATAGTAAAGAACTTTCATGTTTTTTGGGTAGATGATTTTTATATTTAATTTTCATGCTATTGAGAAATATAAAACTTAGAACTATGGCATGAAAATGTATTCAGAATTTAAGGGTCATTTGATATAAAGGACTTTCCTGGCCAGATCACACTTGTTATACTACTTAAGCTGGCAAAAGGAGGCCTTAGAAAAATGAGATAAGTGTTTGATAACTATTTTGTTGGTGAGTTGAATAACTGTGTGTACTTAGGGTTTTTTGAAAGCAACCACAATGGAAGATGAAGATCATATGTTACATGTTTATGGGAAACCAGTTTATCAGGGCCATCGCAGCACTCTTAAAAAAGGACCATATCTCAGATTCAATTCTCCGTCTCCTAAGTCCAAAGCACAGAGACCAAAAGTAATAGAACGGGTTCAAGGTAAGAAACCTCATTTTATTTTTTGGTAAACCTCATTTTTTATGTTATCAGTTTAATATGTAAAAGTTTAATTTTTGCTTTTTATTTATTCCTGAGAAGTACAGTTCAAATTATATAATGTTTAGGGATGGAAAGACAATTCCAAGACAGTAGGACATAATAGACTTGATTCAATATTCTTCCAAATTTTTTTTATTTTTTAGAAAGAAAGAGAGAGAGAGGGATCTATTTGTTGTTCTACTTATTTATGCACTCATTGGCTGATTATTGTATGTGCCCTGACTGGGGATGAAGCCTCCAACCATGGCGTATCAGGATGACACTCTAACCAACCAACTGAGCTATTCAGCCAGGGCCCTGTATTCAACACTTTTTCTTAGTCCTTGTATCTGTCCTGTCACAGCAGTTGGACAAGTTGTTACTTATATTCAGTGGTTGAAAAACCATGGTCTATAGGTCAGCTGCCTGTTTTGTAAATAAAGTTTTATTGGAACATATCTATGCTCTATTTATATATTGCCTGTGGCTGCTTTCATGCTATAGTGGCAGAGTTGAGTTGTTGCAACTGAGACCACATGGCCCATGAGACTAAAATATTTATTATCTGCCATTTAAGAAAAAGTTTGCCAAACCCTAGTCTTCATGTCACTGTAACCTTAGAGTGAGATCTTTCTGTGAAGAAGAGTTGTGTATTTCTAGATAGCTGGATGGTTTATGTTCAAACAATACTGAAAAATATCTGTAATCAATGATTATTACAGGCACTAAAGTAAAGTCAATTAGAACACAAACTGACTTTTATGCAACAAAACCCAAGAAGATAGATTCTAAACTGCAGCATTCCGTTGCTACACTGCCTCCTGGTGATCAGCAGTACTTGTTCAGCCCAAGCAGAGAAATGCCTACTCTTTCGGGTACACTGGAAGGTCATCTAATTCCTATGGCAATTCTTTTAGGTAAGATCCAATAAAATATATGGGTAAATTTAGCATTCATATTAGCAGTAGCAAAACTTACAAAACGGTGTTGACACCATAGTCACCTTTTTCCTCATGTATTATTTTTATTTGTGGGTAGGGCCTTAAATGTCTCTGATATGAGTTTCTGCTCACGGGAAACATTCTTTTGGTGTTTATAATACATAGCTATAGATGAAGTGAAATTTTAAAAATGTTTAGATGTCATAGACATTCATAAAATTAAGGAATTCAAGAATTTTTAATGTTATCTTGTTTATTATGTCTTAGGGGAAGGACTTTCTAGTACCTTTCATGTTCCTGTAAACTAGGCTCTGATAAGTCAAGTCCTTTGGTTGTGTGTCCTAAGCCAGTAGTTGGTTATTTCCTTATGTGAGGTCTTTTAGACTTATCGCTGTACAAAGCGATCAAATTATTTTGCTCTCACTAGTTAGCTATTTTTCTTTTAGTGTCATTGCTATTCTTTCTTAATTTTTTTAAAAATATATTTTATTGATAATGCTATTACAGTTGTCCTATTATCCCTTCTTCACTCTCCTCCACCCTGAACACCCTCTCTCACTCCCATTCCCCCCCTTTAGTTCATGTCCATGTGTCATAAGTTCTTTAGCTTCTACATTTCCCCTTCTATTCTTGCCCTCCCCGTCTATTTTCTGTCTACCATCTATGCTACATATTCTTCATACCTTTCCCCCCTCTCTCCTCCTCCCACTCCCCTGTTGCTA
>CM052538.1:164280360-164310376 GCA_028533065.1 Trachops cirrhosus
TATTCATGTGATGTCTCTGTCCTCACTTTGTATGCTTTAAGCATCTTTTCCAAGTCAATGACTCATGTCCAGGTGGCTTGATGGTGTTCCAAAGGGAACAATTGAATGGTATGTTATAGCTAATTTAGAAAATAGTGTTTGTGACGTATAGAATTAATAATTCAATCATTATACAAACATATATATGAAGACGAATGGAGAAAGGACTTATATGTGAAGATTAAATATTCAAGTAGTCAATTCTTCCTTAGTTAATGTATAATTTTAGTACAATTGTAATTTAAAAAAAAATGTCCTTTAACTCAAAGTTAAGGATCATTTTGATATTTGAAGGAACAAAGTGTTTAGTAAAGTTAAGAGTGTTTTGTTACTGGTCCTGTTTAAATAGTATTCAGAAATCATGTTGGTTATTTAAAAGAGAATGTACCAGTAATATGTGATGCTTAAATCAGTGGGAAATAGTCTTCTTGTGAAGGAAAAAATTCATGCTGTAATTGGTTAGCAATGTGGAGAATAGATCAGTTTTAGACTCTACAACTCCCTCCGCATATAGCAAATGAGTTCCAAGTAGGTAGAAAACTAAAGCATAACTACAAAATATAAAAATATAGAAGAATTAGAAGATAATTGCACGGAATCTTTATCAAAGTTGAACCTAAGTCCGAACATGAGAGAAGAAAACTTAGATGTGATACAAAAATAGATTTGAATCTATAAAATCGAAAACTTAAATATTTTTAAAAATCCTAAATAAAAAGGAAATCAACATATAATGAAAACATATGAAAGGAATATGCTAGAAAGAATTAATTTTTAAATATAAAAGCCTTCATAAATTAATAAGAAAACATAGATGCAAATCCAGAAATATTCGAAGAACATGAATAAGACTGTACAGAAGAAGAAATATAGTTTATAAACAGAACAACTGAATTTAAATCTTGGTAGTTACCCAAATAATACAAATTAAAATAATGTATCTCCTTTTAAAAACTGCTATTACTGAAGCAATTATTTTATTTAATTTGGGTGAAAGTGGAGTAAAACTTATAATTGATTATGTTTTTTGATGATGTAAATAGAGCTCATTTGGATTGCATTTTGGCAGTAATTACCAAGAATCTTAAATATTCATTCCCTGTGGCTCAATAATTTAATCTAGTATCTGGCTACCTAGTATAATGATATGATTCAAAATTTAGGGAAATAAAACCTAAATATATGAAGTATTCTTTTCTACTGATACAGATATAATGTAGAAATATTTAGGAATATCCTAAATGTTTACCAACTCCAGAAAATGATTAAATAATTAAGGCATGTATATTTGTTGAAATATTATGCAGTCAGTGAAAACATGATTCTGAAGTCTATATGGAAGCATGAAAAGATGTTTATGATGTAATTACAGTGAAAAATCAGGAATGAACTTATTTTTTGGGTGAGTTGGCCAAAGTTTGATTTTCTTGCATAAGATGGCTCTAGTAGCACTTAGTTGTCTTTAACTTCATTTGAGACAATTTTGTTAGATGGTATTTTAACAGTTGTCATATCAGTGTGAATTTTTAAAAAAATCAAAATTGGTAAATATTTGTGTAGCCATCTTAATATTGAAGATGGAAGAAAATATGCAACATTTTTGGCACATTATGCTTTATTATTTCAAGAAAGATAAAAACACAGCTGAAACACAAAAAAACCATTTGTGCAGTGTATGGAGAAGGTGCTGTGACTGATCCAATGTGTCAGAAGCGGTTTGCGAAGTTTCGTGATTTCTCTCAAGATGGAGATTTCTCTTTGGATCATGCTCCACTGTTGGGTAAATCAGTTGAAGTAGATAGCAATTGAATAGAGACATTAATTGAGAATAATCAATGATATATCATGCAGGAGATAGCTGACATACTCAAAATATCCAAATCAATAAAGTTATTGGTGAAAATGAAAAAAATGTGTTATCTTACAAAAAAAACCCATGTGGACTTTTGGCCAATCAAGTATATTTTAGCTATGCATAAGTGAATGATAAAAAGATAAAGGGAATAGTGAAAATGAAGTTTTCTTAATATAGTAGGATTTTGTTGTTCCCCCATATTTTCCAAATTTTGTAAATTATCCTCCAATGGATAATAATTAAGAAATTGTTATCCATTGACTTTGCAATAAGAAGTTAAATATATGCCATTGGTATATATAGAATAACACGTATTTGACTCAGCGTGGTGAGCGGGAAGCTAGATGTTGTGCTCTGTTATAGGTGTTACCCAGTGTGGACATTGACAGCATTTCAGAGGGAAGCGAGGTCGCCAGTCCATTTCCGCCCAGGCCCGGACAAGCATCTACGCCTCCACTGAACACCTGGATACAGGTATTGTTCAGAAACTTACTACATAGTTTTAAGTAATGTCTTACTATAGATTTTTTTCCATCTGGACAGAATTTTTTTAAAAAAATTTTATTGTTATTCTATCATTATAGATTTTCACTTTTATTCCCTGCAAAGTCTTTCATTATAATTAGAATTTATTATAATAATTTAGGTTTCAAGGAGAAGATTCAGAATGAATATGGAATTACTAATGGGCTTGAAAAAGAAACTTTAAGATTCTTACATTTATAAGTATTTCAAAAGTGATAATCCCTAGCGTAACTTTCTGGTCACTGAAGTCGTAAGACTCTCCTGTGTGAGGAAAGAAATTCTGTCTCTTTGGAGAAGAATCTTGAATTAATTGCGAACTAAATATAGTTTTTCTGAATGTGAATTTTATGGTGATGATTGGAGTTTTTGTTTGGGATGTTACTTTGCCATTATGCTGTTGATACTATACAAAATTATGCATTTTCTTCTAGTACTTATTTGCTACTGAGTGATGAAACTATGACTTAACTATATATCAAAATAGCACTGTTTATTTTTCCCACATTTCATCTATTATGAGTAAATTTGGTCATTAAGGATAAAGTCTTAAGGAGAAGGAGAGAACACCAACAATTTTTCATAATCAGGAATAGCGATCAAAATAGTAACAGAAGCTTAGATACATAAAACAGACTGACAGCTGCCAGCAAGGCTGAGGGGAGGCAGGATGAAAGATAGTGGAGGGATTAGCCAAAGAACATTTGTGCACAGCCCATGGACACAGACAACAATATGGGGATTGGCTTGTGGAGGGAAGCAGGTGGGGCTGGGTAGAGGTAGGGGAAGGGAGAGAGAGCAGGAACAACTCTTAACAGCATAAAAAATAAAAATTAAATTAAAAAATAGTAAAATGGAACTGACCCTAAATTATTTGTGCCTAATTTAATTTTTTCATCAGTAATTTTTTTCACCAGAAGTTTATTATAACATATATGATTACAAATAGTAATTTTTGGACTGTTTATTGTTCTGCTCTCAGGAAGAGTCTATTATGGTTTTAGGTGGCTAGGTTACATATAGTAAGGCCCAGAGACTAAATTTGTAAGATAACTGTTTTGTTTACCTTTCTAAATTATTTCATTTTCTGTCTGTCCTTCTGTGTTTGTATGTGTATACTATGTATCTACACAGACAAACACTTTATCTTAACTCTAGGAGTGAATGCATAATGATATCAACCTGACTTACGTTGCATTCTGAGGGACTCCTTGACAGAAAAACTTATATTTAATTTTTTGTAACTATTGAAATGAGAACCTAATGGCTTTGGGACTAGCTTGGATTTCATTTAGTAATTAAATAAATTCTGAACCATATATTAAAATTAAAAATAGGGCCAAGTATCACAGGCTCATGCTATGGGTAGAAGTATTATAAATAATGTATAAATAAAAAGGTATTAAACACAACAAAAACTTTTCTGAAAATGTTTTCTTAGACTCCAGAATTTACGAAGATAGATGAAGAAGAGGTGAAGTTTCCAGGAACTAACTTTGATGAAGTTCTTGATGTCGTACAGGTAACAAATTTTAGAAACCATTTTCTACCAGTATTTTTCCATGTGAGAGACAGACAGATGTGCATATTCTAAATAATGTGATCGACCTCATTGAAATGCTGTTGACTTAAAAGTGTTGCTTAATTCATCTGTGTAAGTTCCCTGCCTGTACTTATTACTCAGCAGATGTTGAACAGATATGTGAATGTAATAGTTTTGGGTTCTTTTATTACCAGGAAGAGGAACAATGTGATGAAATTCCGGAATACTCTGAACCAGTTCTGGAGTTTAATAGAAATGTTCAAGTTGCTCCTACAAAATATAATGGTCCTCCATTTCCACCAGTTGCTTCTACTTTTCAGCCCACTGCTGATATTCTGGATAAAGTAATTCAGAGAAAAGAAACATTGGAAAATAGTTTAATTCAGTGGTAAGTTTACAGTGGTGTTTATGTTAATGGAATCATAGTAGCAATATAAATGGAAAGTATTGAGTTTTGGTTAAAATCTTTCTTGTCTTTTATTAATTTTTTTCCTTTTCTATAGTCATTGGAATTATTTGATGTGATGCTTAGTGTTTGATTGTTGGAGGTATTATTTCTGTCCTTAAGTATTTGTACTTAAACTGTTATTACGGCAGAAGAGACTATTGTTAAGTAACAAAGCCTTAAAAATGTACATGTTCTTCAATCCAGGGATTTACTTCTAGAAATGTATCCTAAGGAAATAATTACAGTGTTGCCAAACTAGGCCATAGATGACTTCACAGATTTACCACTTACTACAAACAAAGCACTGTTCTGGTTGTTACTTATATACACTCCTAAACTCTATTTTCATCCCTATTTTTACCTGTGAGAAACCTTAAGGAAGTTATGGAATAAACTATACTAAATATTAATACAGTTTATCAAGATTAGGTTTAGAAAAATATTTAATAATGTTGATAGATACTAATAATACACTGGTGTATAAGTCAATCACGATACTAATGATTTAACCATAGTTCAGAAGCACTTACTTTAAAATAAATTTGTACAGGGGAAAAAAATTGGAAAAACACATTAAAAATTGTTAACTGTATTTATCCTTGAATCTGGGATTGTGGGCCTTACTATTTAAAAAAAATTTTATATATATTTTATGGTTTTTCTATAATGAACATCTATTACTTGTATAATAATAATAATTTTTAATCAGTCTGTTAGCTGCTATAATGTACAGAAGCAGTCTCCTATTATATTCCTTTTCTTTCCCTTTTGTCTTCCTTTCTCCTTTCTAAAAATGACCTTGGAAATAAATTTTCTTTCCTTTTCAAGAGGAAAACTACCTACCTGTGTATTCAGCTATGGGTTTATTCCTTGAAGAGAGAGCAGCTGGATCTCTTTTCTAGCTCTGATCTTGTGTGGCTTTATACGTGTGCTTTCAGAGTAGAGACCCAGCACTTGAGGTTCATGATATGCTAGGTAATCATTGACCTAAACCTTCTTATGATTTTACTAGGTCTGTACAACTTTTCATTAGACTAATCTGAAAGATTTTAATTTGATTTAATGAATTGCCTCCCACAGGAAGATCTGTTTTATGTGTTTTATTTTGCTAGGGTACATATTTGATTTTTTTTTCTTCTCTCCAGATTCAACTTTTAGAATGACTGCTTTCACATGTAAATGTTTGTGTTCATGGTTAGAGCTTATTTTTAAGGGTGGTATGTCTAACCTGCATACATTTCAATCAAGTTTAGGAACCCTTAACTTTTATCCCCTAGGGTAGAACAAGAAATAATGTCAAGAATTATCTCTGGGCTGTTTCCAGTCCAGCAACAAGCCATAGCTAATGTCAGTGTTGCAGCCAGTGAGGCAAGTGAACCATTGACTTCTGACATTGGTAAGTGAAATGGAATCTCTTTAACTTTTTTGTTATTAAAAGACAAAACTTTCAGGTCATTGTGGATTTATATATTCTAGAGGTGAGGTATTCCTCAGGTGACAAAAGACAAGCTCTTATTTTCTGTATCACTTCCCAGTTCTTTGTCGTGCAGGTTAGTTCTCCCTCAACTCCTTATTTCATTCTGCAGCATTCAGATGATTATACCACCCTCCATCCCTCCCACTCCAAATCTCTACCATTTCCCATAGCACTTTGTCTATGTCTTTGTTGTAGTAATTATCACATTGTATCGTGATTGGTTTACATACCTGTTTCACTCTGTAGACTATAAATTACTCGAGGTTAAGGATGTTTTTCCTTTAGTACCTAGATCTTAACTAATAGTTGATGAGAGTTTAAGTAGTCATGGAATGGATAAACGAGCCTCTTTCTTCATGGAGTCCACATCATTCTCTCCTTCCTCCTCAAACCCCCTCCCCTTTTCCTCCTGTTCTTCAACAACACCTTTTTTGAGGTGTAGTTTACTTGCCATAATACCAATTCTAAGTGTACTGTTTGATGACTTTTGATAAGTAAACACAGCTATATTGATACATTAGCCACACAACCATGATACTGAAAAACATTTCCATCATCCCAAAAAGTTCCCTCATACCACTTTGCAGTCAATTCCTAACCTCCCCATGCCCACTGGGCCCCAACAAACACTCATCTGCATTCTGTCACTGTATTTTTGCTTTCTCTACCATTTTACGTATGTGTAATTATACGGTACATAGTCTATTGTGTTTGTCTTATTTTTCATAATGCTTTGATAGTCATGTTTTGCACATAATGATATTATACTGTATGGACATAACAATTTGTAATTCATTTACCAGTTGATAAGCATTTGTAGTCTTTCAGTTTTTGGCTATTATAAATAAAGCTATGATATGAATATTTGCAATACACCTGTGGAGCTTATGATATCAAGCACCTAAACTAAAAGTTCGAGGATGATTCACCTGTAAAGTTAGTATCTGAAACCAGAAGGAAGAAAGGTTTGTCTCCATATTTATAAAGCATCAACCATTTCTCTCAAGTTCCCCTCCAGTCACTGGGTCCTTTTGTTTTGGCCAAGATCCATCACAGGGTCTTCTGTGGCCTATTCTTGGAAATGTGGATTGTTTGCAGATAGAACATTTAATGTGGATGTAAATCTTTTTATCACTAAATTCTATGGTAAGGAAGAGGCCATATAAGTACATTTTCATAAGTCTGTCTCCTTCGCTTTTTTGTTTGCTTAGAATGTTCCTTATTATCATCTTACTCTCTTTCATAATAAGTAGATTTTTATTTTCATTTTTTTATTTCTCCCACCCCCTTTTACACGTATGTTCGCATCTCTGAAATTTTAAGAATCAAAGTTTGGGTTGCATGCATTTTCCTTGCACACTCACCCTGAAATTCCTTCCTTTTGTAGTGGAGGGAACGAGCGGCGGCGTCCTCCAGCTTTTCGTTGACGCCGGGGTTCCTGTGAACTCAGACATGATCGGCCACTTTGTGAATGAAGCCCTTGCTGAGATCGTTGCCGTCATGCTGGGCGACAGAGAAGCAAAGAGGCAAGATCCGGTTGCTGCAGGCGTTTCTGGGGATGCTTCAGCACGTAGAACGTGCCTGCCGGTAGGTGTGACTGTCCTTTCATATCTTGGGGTCCTGGGGAATTTTTGGTACATTTATTAAAAGACAGTAAAATGAACAAATTTTAAATTCGGTATCATAAAATCCCAGTTTGTGGGGGAGATGATTCATTGTTGTAATCCTAGTAACATTTCCCTGGCATTTTATTTTAAAAATTAAAAGTATGAGACAATGAACATGCACCCTTTACCTATAATTACCACTTGATAACATTTTTACACACTTTCTTTATCTGTCTTTGTTTGTTATATTTCTTTAAAATCATTTGAAAATTGCAGATACCATGACACTTTACTTGCAAAAGAAGCATCAGTATCTTCTAAGAACAAGATACTTTCTTATATAACCAAAATACTATTGTTACTGAAGTAAAGGGTATGTTGACCTGCACACCCCAAAGCCCAGTCAAAGGTGAACAGAGTCTGCAGCAAGAAAGTAAAAGTTATTTTTAAGGAAATGGTGCCAACCCTGGAGTCACAGATAAGCTGTTGCTCCAAGACCTGGCTCCCCAGTGGCTTCTAGGGGATGGATTATATAGGGGACTAAGAGGTTAGGGTTGTGGTCTCTGTTGATTGGTCAGCACTAGGGTAGGGGGCAGTTGAGCATAGTATCTTGTCCTGATATCAGTCATAGTGTTACTTTGTCTGGTTTAGCAAGGATGTGGTCAGTGGGGTCTTTCTGGAGCTAAAACACAACTGAGGCCTAGATGCCATCTGTAATTTGACTGAAACTCTGTGCCTGTGGTTGGTCAACAGACCTGAGGCTTTGTTCCTAAGATTATTTGATGCCACTGACCAGAGCCTCATTGTCCTGAGGGCTTAACAATTAAGGGACTGGAGGTGCAAAGGACAGAGAGGCAGGAGAGTCAGGGTGCTCTTTGGTTGTACAAGGCTAGTTTTAATCAAAAGGAAAGAACGAAAAAGGTCATGTTAAAGAAATGAAGTTTCTGCTCAGTCACACCATTATCATATGCCCACAATTTGACATTCATGTATAATGTAGAGTTCATATTTGAGTTTTCCCAATTGTTCCAAATGTATCATTTCTAGCTTTTTAAAAAAAATTCAAGATAGAGCTAAGAATCACAGGTTGCTTTTGGTTATTATGGAGACTGATAATTGGTAGTCTTTATATTTTAAACACTTTGATTATTATTTGTTTAATGAGCCTTATTATGTTAGTAGAGTTTTTAATCTATTACAGTGTGGGGTAGGAAGAAACTTTCCTCTGTCTTCAGAGTTCTTTCCATTGGCCTTAATCAAATAGATATGAGCAGATTAATAACAGAAAATAACCAGATTTAATACATAGGTATGTATGGGACCCACATATATGAGAATCAGACCCCATAGGCGTGAGAGGTTCAGAGACAGGGCGAATGAGGCATTCGTGACCTTCCCAGTTAGGGATGAGGTAAGGCACATTAAAGCTTCAGAAGGTCATTGCCAGGAGAACACATGTTCTGTAATTAGTAGTTTGTCCTGACATATAGGTAGGTCAAAAGAGGTAATGATAATCTCTTATTATGGGCAAGGCCCCTAATTAAGGAAGAGGCAGAAGCAGCTAACATTGCCTTTATCTAAAAACAGTTGTTCGCACCACAGAGGCTCATCTTGGGGTGACTTGTTCTGAATCCCACAATAGCAACGTGAAATTATACAAATAGAAATTTGTAGTCACTTCTGATCCTATAGATTACAAAGACATCATTTTATATACGTGAAACATTTAAAGTAATTTGAGGCAAAACCATAAATTTACACCAGTCTCCATAGAATTCATATATGAAGTATAATTGGTGGAGTGTGATTAGCATGTCAGAGATTTAGCACATAGTCTTGGTCTGTGCTTTATTAGGTCATTGGTGACTCATGCAGTGCAGATGTTGTCAGGGTTATGGTTTTCTCTGTGCTAATTAACTTTGGTTTGTTTTCTGCCCATATACTGCATATACTTACAGGAGGGTGATTCAGTGAGGAAATGTAGAAAATTTAGCATAAATAGGCAGTATAAGTAATTATTAAGGGCATGGACTTCAGACTTGGGAAGATCTAAATCTTGGGTGAATAGAAGCACCATTTATCTTATTTTATTAATTAATTTAGGCAAGAGTGTGTACCCCAGTGGCTACCCCTCAGCCAACTCCTCCTCACTCACCTCCACCTCCTAAGGAGCACGTGTTGGTGAAAACTCCGGATTCGTCTCCCTATGATTCAGATCATGATGTAGCTTTTCCTGTGAAGGAAATATTTGCTGGAAAAGGTACACACCTTATTTCTGTAATTCAGTTTTAATAGTAGCAACAATTAAATAAAATTTTATGGTTTGTTTTATAAAATGTTTTATAAATTAGCATACAGATACCTGTTGCTTACTAGGTTTTATCAAATCATTTTGTTCTTGCATGGAAACAAAAATTTGTTGCCACTTTTTAAAATATCTAATCTATTAGACACTTAAGCTACGTCAAGTTCTAATTTAAGTTCATAGTGGTGTTAAAGGTGTTGTATTTTCAAGGTTATTTTTTTATACTTTACTAAATTAATTTGGGATTTTCCACTAGTAGCTATTATTATTGTTATTGCCATTATTTGAATGCCAAAATGTTATGGGATCTCTGAAACAATATATTTTGCCTTTGTATGAAGTTGTTTTATCTTTTCTTTTTAAAATAATTTTTAGGAAATGACATGTCTGCTGTCACACTTAACACTCCTACAGTGACCCCTGCTGCTACCCCCCCTCCTTCCGCTGCTCTTACCCCAGCTTTGTCAGAGGTTTCCATTGATAAATTGAAGATATCAAGCCCAGAGCTTCCCAAGCCATGGGGTGATGGAGACCTGCCAATGGAAGAAGAGAATCCTAACTCTCTTCAAGAAGAACTTCACCCGAGAGCTATGTAAAGATAAGATATTCACATTTAGCAACTGTGCTTTTCCTCTTAAGCTGACTTATGTGACTCACTGAAAACATCAGAAATGATAAATGAAGCTTTATAAACCACAAGCTACTTTATACTTCAGTAGAAAGAAGTTTCATAAATATTAAGTTTTAAAAATTTTTACCAAATTTATACCTTCCATTTTTTTTAAGCAGATTTTTTGGGAGAGATTAAAATAAAGATATCTATCATACAGTTAATAAAATAGAAGATAATTTTTTCCCAGTGTGAGTCTTGACTTAACCCAAGAAGTTTACTTTCACAGTATTCTACCACATGTCCCTTGTAGATCCATTTCGTGGGTGGTAGGACTTTCAAGATGGTCTGTGTTTAGGCATGAGAACAATCTTGGAAAAATAAATCTTGTTAATTAGTTACAGTAGTGTAGCTAATAGAAAAACTTTGCTAAAAGGAGATACAGTCTTCTAACCTGTTTTTGAATATCAAAATTAATACAGGCCTTCAGTGACCTAATAAGTTCAAAATATCTTTTTCTTCCTAGTGTAATGTCTGTGGCCAAAGATGAGGAACCTGAGAGTATGGATTTCCCTGCTCACCCTGCTCCTCCAAAGCCACTTCCCTTGATGCCGCTCCCTGCTGGCACCAAGGCCCCCGGCCCCGTGCAAACGCCAAGTTCTGATTCCTCAACCACAGAGAGCACCTTGAGCATTACCACCACCGACACTGACAGACCCATCTCTGCAGGAGAGGTTTTATTGGACCACAGTCAAAAAGTGGCTCCCAACAGTGAGTTAGCTTATATAAATGGATTTCACTGGTTAGATTAGATAATTTCTAAGTATTATTTAGATTTTGATAACTCCTAGATAGTACTTTTCTGTTTGAAGTGTTTTTACTAAATTTTTAAGATTTATCATTGTATAGTAAAAATAATATGGACTCTGTGCAAGTTAACAATTCTGAACCTAAACCTTAGAAAGTAAAATATCCCTCACTAAATCCAGAATGAACATCACTCTTAATAGTTTAGGGTATTCCCTTGCAGTCTTTTATTTTCTATGCATATATAGATAACTGAATATATTTGTATATGTAGCTGTATTGACCTTTAAAAATAAAATTATACATATTGTTTTGGAACCTGAATTTTTTTAGCCTAATAATATATTGTGGACATCGTTCTGTATTGATACATAGAGCTCTACCTCTTTTTTTTGGTAGTGGCTGTGTAGTCTGAGAAACGGGCCACAGTGGTGGGCATTTAGATGGCTTTGTGTTTCCACGTTACACTGAGCACTCCCGTGGCCGGGCTTGCACTACAGCTTCCTAGGAGTACATGCCTGGGAGTGGGGCGGCTGAGTCAAAGTGTGCGTCTTTAAAACAGCGATACAGAGGGTATAGGGGAAATGAATGGTAATGGAAAAAGTACAATAGGAAATGAACTTACAAAAATAAAAGATAAAATAAAAAAATAGCAACACATTGCCAACATATTCTCCAGAAAGGCTGATTGGTTATTAATTACATCAATAGAGCATAGGAGTGCCTCTTTCTCAATTAACAGTTGCTACAGTTCTTTTTCATTTCTGACAAGTTGGTAGGTAAAACAAAAATTCATCTTTATTATACGATGTACGTAAAAAAAAAAGGTAAGATTAACTTGTGATTTCTTATTTATGAACTTTGCCAGTATTTTTATGCTATAAGTTTAAAGTCATGTTCTATGGCTTTATGGTCAGATTATTTACTAAGTATATGTTTCTTTTTTCTCAATTTTTACATTTTAATTTCTAGTGTTAGGAGGTGGAGGACTGCACCTGACAAACCTGAGTGACAGCTTGTCCAGCACCCTGCACGATGCCCATGATATGGTAAGAAATGACTGACTCACATTGAATTCTGACATCTGACGTGGCGATTATCGAGATGAACTTACTGCTATTAATCAAGGTTTTTTTCTCAAATATTTGAGTTATAAACATAAAAGTTAATAAAATATCCATGAAGGAGTTTGCTTTTTCTATACATCTCATAATTATAATTGTGAGACTGAAAAGAAAATTATTAACTTCTGTATCTCCAGTAGTTGAAAAATACAGTTAAAGTAACTAGGTAATGAAAGTCCAGCTCAGTGAAAACTGTCACCTGATTATGTCACCTTTACAATATTTCAGGTAGGACCTTAGCTGTTTAAACCAACTCTCTTATAATACATTTGTTGTTTTTCTCCAACCATGATTATAATTCTTGGTGCTAAACATAATTGAATCCAGTGGCTTAAAAAAAATACTGAAATAGGACCCAGGGGCACTAACTCTTCCTAGTCATTATCCAGCTCTATAAAAGAAAAATATGACATTTAAAAATTATATTTTTATAGACATAATTTATAAAATAAATGGAGGGAAGTCATAAATGAGAATTTTCAGAGAGGCATTATACTAATATTTGGCCTACTTAATATGGCATCATGTCATCTTTATCCACTCTTAGAACTTTATCATGGTGCCAAAGCATGTTTAAGTTTGTTCAAAGTAAATAGCTAAACTGAACCAGGACTAAATTAGAACATCTTTGTTTTTCTACATTTGAAACTAAATTCTAATTTTGATATTTTTACTAAGCCTAAATTAGGTATGCTACAAATTCATAATAAAGTCATATGTAGAAGTACAGTCTTGAAAAAGTGGGAATAACTTGAAGTCATGTACCAGTATTTATCTGTGTAAGACTGGGGTATAAGGACTTGTAATCCAGAGTTAATAAACTTTATAAGTAAAAAATATGAATGGAATTTAAAATCATGTTAATACTTATATTTACAAGGGAATCCAGTTTCTCCGACTCTTAGGCCCACACTGTCCCTCATTTTTGGGAGAGTTCTATTTCGAGGCACCAAGAAGCCTAAGCTGGGTGTTCCAGTGAGGGCCTGCAGTTATTTGCTCCCTAGTCAAGTGCCGGAGAGCGGCACAGAGGCAGAGGAGAACAGTGGAAGTCTTACAGGCGCCTTAGCCCACTTCTGCAGTTTTTCATCTTTGCCTGTGGCGCAGGTTACCACACTGTGGTGCAGTGCTTTGCCTCGTTGCCACACTGTGTCCTGCATAAATAGGAGGCAGGAAATCGTGGGGGCCGAAACAGAAAACATTGGTGAATCACTGTAACTCAGTCACATGACAGAGGGTTTAATTTTTATGAGTTTTTGTACTAAATCTCCAGTGTAAATGAAGCCAAATTACCTAATGTTATTGTTTATATTTGAGGCACACATAGAAGGTTTTTAGTCTAGTTGAATGGGAATTAGAACTAAATGAATATAAAGAGTCCATCTTTTTCCATAAAGTGCTAATATGCCCATTTGCATGGTGACTAAGTTTTATTAATCATAAATTGAGAAAAATCCAGTGGTTTGATAGCATTGTTTTGTTGTTGTATTATTGTCTTTATGTTTCATTTAGGAGGATGATCCTCCCAGTGAAGGACAAGTGATTAGAATGCCGCATAAGACCTTCCATGGTGATGCAGCTCTCTCTCCTCTTGCTAAAGAAAACCAGGAACCATTAGTTTCACAGCAAGGTGTCAATCATTTAGAGGTACTTTTTAACTGTAATTTTTTTTGTTAGATCTACGTACAGGAAAAAATAATGAAATATTCCTACTTTTAGCTAAAGTCTGCTACTACTTCAGTTTATTCAGAGATCATCCTTGTAGTAACTTTAACCTGGAATCATAGAGTTACAGTACACAGTTTTACAGCTAAAAGGAATTTGGGCAATCTGTCCAACCCCCCTCTAGTTCTACAGCTAAAAAAACTGAAGCCCTTTCAAGTGATTTGTGTGGATCATTCATTCATTCTTTCTTTCCATAATTATTTACTGAGTATCTACCATATGCCAGACACAACCTTGGGAAAGTTAAATAAATGAGGCAGGACTCCTGCCTAAAAGCAGATGACAGTCATATAGGTCAAAGGACTTAAACAACTACTGCGCAGTGCAATAACTGGTCATACAGCGGTATTTACAAGTGCATATGAGCTCAGAGAATGGAAAACTCTGCTTAAAGTCTGATGACCTTTTATATAGGATATGATATTGATGTGGGTTTTAAAGACCCACTGGAATTTTTCTAGACAGCAGTGAAGGGGAAGGACATTTTGGAAGCCAAAATAGCATGTGTTAGGGCAGAGGTCCCCAACCTCTGGGCCGTGGACTGGTACTGGTCTGGGTGTTTTAGGAACTGGACCTCATAGCAGGAGGTGAGCTTGAATGTAATGTGCTTGAACCATCCTGAAACTGTCCTTCACACTCTGGTCCATGAAAAAATTGTCATGAAACCAGTCCCTGCTGCCAAAAAGGTTGTGGACCACTGTGTTAAGGGACAAGAGCCAAGAAAGATTAGGGCGTATTTAGAAAGTGTTGAAAGTCTCAGCGTGGCTAGAGCTATAAATAGAGATATCAGTCTGGAGATGTAGGTTGAACCAGATAATCCTAGAGAACCTTTTAGGCCATGGAAAGGTTTGGGCACTGTGGAGCCCATTATGATATTTTTGGGCAAGGGAGTCACAAGCTTAGATATTTAAGAAGGAGTATGGAGGTTTTGTAATATAGTCGTGGGCTTTGTAGGGAAGGAGGGTGAAGGAATAAATGTCCATGGGTTCCTGGTCAGGTTTGACCTGTGACTTTTTACCCTACTTGGCCCTTTGTGCTCCCTGATGTTACTCGGGGCTACTAGTGTCTCAGCCTCGGTTTTTGCAAAGATCTTTGTGGTTAAGGGGCAAGCAGTGACGATCAAGTTGATGAGGGAAAGAAGCAAGTGCTTTGCTCCAGTCATTCTTCTCACTGAAACCTCTCCAGGCACCATCCTCCTTCCGATTCAACCCCTTTCTTCACACACTTACCAGGTCAAGTTAGCTGTCAGTCTTTCCCAGGGGTTTTTCACAACTTTTACTTAGATTTCAGAATCCATAGTTTCTTCTCATTTCTATAGTCACTCTAAAGTCAACTGGGGGGTGGGGGGCTTGGCAGCCTTTGTTAGTGTGCAGTCCTGGCTGAGCCAGAAGGCCAGGAGTGGGAGCTGACCCTCTCCAGACCTGTCTCTAAGGGTCTCCACCCTGGCGTATGTGTGCACATGCACGTGCGGACGTTTGCGGCGCGCATGTGTGTCGTTCTGCAGCCTGGCTTTGAAATCTAACTGCAAATTCTGAAGATCCACCATATTCTTTTAATCTACAGTATATGCATAGTGTACCATAATCTAATTATTCTGTTGACATTCTATTCAAATTATAATAAGAAACTCCTTTTTTGCACTTACGAGGAATTATTTCTCTAGATCAGAAAAGAAGTGGAATTGCTGGTTCAAAAGGTACAAGCATTTATAATTTCAGTAGGTACTAATCAATTGCTTCCTAATTAAATGAGGCTCTTTTCCCATTTTGACAGATGGTGTTCTTGTTCTTAACATTTATTTTTATTGAGATATAATTGACATCTACCATTGGGCAAGTTTAAGGTGTACAAATGTGCTAAAAATATGATACATTAATATATATTGCAGTAGATTAGCTGACACCCATATCATGTCACATAGTTGTCATTTCCTTTTTGCAGTGGGAACAATCAAGATCTAGTCTCTTGGAAACTTTGAGGTTTGTAATATGGTATTGATGATATTCACTATGCTGTGTTTTAGATCTCCAGAACTTACCCACCTACTAGTTTAAATTTGTGCCCTTAAACTGCATCTCACCACTCTCCCAGCCCCTACCCTTGTACCAGACAGATGGTGTTCTTAATCTTAAATTTTCACGAATCTGATTAACAGTGACATTTGACATATTTTCATGTGTGTACAGAACTATTTAGTATTTGTTTATAATAGGAACTAGTAATTATGTTAAACTTACATGTTAAAATATTGCTTTGGTAAGAAAATAGTGGCACTTTTTTTTTGTGCTTAAAACTCCTTGCCCAGAGGGAGTTTCACATCAGCAAGAGCAGTCTTACAGCAAAACTGCGACTTGTACATTTATGTATTTGGGCTAGATACATTAACTACTATAGATTACAGACAGCATAACTTAGAATTACATGAATCTAAGTATAGCCCTGGCCAGTGGGGCTTGGTTGGAGTGTCGTCTGTAGACTGAAAGGTCGTGGGTTCAATTCCTGGTCAGGACACACTGCAGGTTGGGGTTCCATCCCTGGTTGGGACGTGTATAGGAGGGCAACCAATTGATGGTTCTCTCTTGCACTGATGTTTTTATTTCTCTCTCTGCCTTCCTTTCTCTCTAAAAACAATGAAAAAATGTCCTTGGGTGAGGGTAAAAAAAAGACAAGCTTTGAGTATAATACAAAAATGATACTTATGTGACTAGAGCATTTTGTGAATAGGCAAGGTAAGTCTTCAGTAGTCATAGAGTCCTAAGGTGTCAGCAGTTACAAATACTCTAGAAAATTGATTTAAATAGAAAAGGTAGTGTATTTTACACAACACTTTATATGGTAGTGGTAGAGTAATATAGAGTATATAGTAATATAGCAAAATATTTCTAATTAATTTCTAGAGAAAGTATATCTGCCATCTTTCTAAACTTTGCACAAGAGTCTTCAAGAATTTCATATTAACTGCAAAACGATCTTTTTCTATTTAAAGGATGTTAAGGCAATCGGTGTCCCTAAAGAAGAGTCAGATTAGGGAATTAGGGGAGGTAGAAGTGCACAGAAAAGAATTAGGGCAAGCTGTTGAAAATCTTAACTGCTGAGCTAAGAAGTTAGATTTTATTTTGTAGTCAGTAGAATAATCAAAGATGTTTCATCAGTGAGTTTTTCATATATTCTAGTAAAAAAAATCCCATTTTGTTGAAATGAAACTCCGTTTAAATGAAAAACATGAGAGCTTTTAGATATTGGAATTTTTACTCAGTTCTTGAGTAATAAACTTATTAATTAGAATATCTCCAAGTCAAAAATGTGGTAATCATTAGGTATCTAATTTTTGATACAGAAAATAGAAGTCTTAATTTTTTAAGTTGTTTATTTCATTTATTTGACAAAGAAACATATTTGTACTTTTTTTACTGTTACAGTTTCCCAGGGAAAGAACTTTATTAAATAAAATTAAATATAATCTCCTTTAATCTGCATACTTAGAAAAAATGTAATTATTTGATAGGGGTAATCGTTATATCATTTAAGGTATACTCTTATCAGTTCTTTAATTATAAAGTTTACACTAACAACTTTAGACAAGTTTTATTAATGAAGAATGAGAGATAAATTTTCTGTTCTAAGTTTAAGCTTTTTGAATCATATGTAATATGTTTTAGTGTCCAGTGTTTTAAATTATAAAATTTTTCTTACGTGTGTTTTATTGGTATCTAATTGGAAGGTTGGGAAAATAGATAATGGTTATTTAACTTAATAAAATAATAAGATATAAAACGAAAGCCTGTGGCTAGATGCCTCCCTGAACTCGCTGTTCAGTCCTCTTTCATGTGGGCTGTCTGTGGCATAATGAGCACTCTCTGAAATACCTTTAAGTCGTCAAGTGGTGTGGATCACACATGGTGTTAAATATTTCCTGTTTTGACTTGATTTTAATATAATGGTTTTAACGATTGTTTCTACTTTTTACAGGACTTGGAAGGCAGTTTGGGTGAAGGACAAAGGCCCAGGCTGACAGCAGCAGCAGCAGAGAACTTAATAGGACATCCTGTCTACAAGCAACAGCTTGTCGCTAAAGCTGAGTCTTTGGATCAGAAATGTGCTCTTAAGCCTTTATCTCAGCAGTTTGACACAGTTACAGGTATACACCAAAATACTGCTTCTTCACGTATACCTATTAGACTATTCACAGGAATCCCATTATACTTTCATTGTGCTGTTCTGTGCTGAATGCTGTATTCTGTTTCGTATTATAATCTATTGTAGTGTTCCTAATCTGAACTGAGAAAAGCATAACTATTTTCAGGTGGGGACTTGCAAGATTTCCTTTTTAAAAAGGATCTTCATAATTGAAAAGTTTGGTAACACCTTTTTCTGTGGTATATACAGCAGTGTTTCTCCAAATGTAACTCATTTATCAGTAGGCACATGAGGTTCATGAAATAATTTTGGTAATATGCATATGTACACTTAAAATTTTTTAATGGTGATATATTGATTTTAACATGAAAAGTATAACTCGCACATCAAAACTGTGACCTAGCAGATTTTGTTTAAGACAAGGTTAAGTTATATAATACTATAGACATTTACTCTTTGTGCTGTTTGAATTTCTGACTCAGTGCTAAGTGCACTCAGGACTATTTTAGAACTTCATTAATGAAAGTTTCTGCTATTGCACTTTGGGTATCAGAATAGAATAGAGAATACCAATCACTAGCATAGTTGATTCTCGTTATCTGCAGTACTTATGTTCTGTATAGTCACCAGGAACATTGAATTAGCAAATACTGAACTGTGGCTCTAAGGGAAAATACAGAGTTACGTTCCTGTGAACCTCAGATTACAACATTTTTGTCAGTCGATCAACATATAAACTTGTTTTATATGTGTTTCTATTTAAAGATTCTTATTTAATACATATTTTTGATTTGTTAACATTACACTTATGGCCAACAGCACTGCAACTCATGCCTGAATGAAGCTTATTTAACACACAGATTTTTTTCTGTAAGGCCCGTCGCAGCCTTCTTGCACTTATGACTACTACAGAGCACTTGAGCACTATGTTTGGGGCCATTTTAAATAGCAGAATCATCCAGAAAATGCACAAGAATGTGAAAAACATGTCACTAAATAGTAAAAAGGACACAGCGGTAGAGCTGAGAAGGAAATAGAGTGTCACTCAGTGTGTTCAGCCTCAGCTGGTACTACAAGTATTGATTTAGGGGTTACAGCTTAATTTTATCAAGTAGGTGAGTTTGCAAATATGGAGTCTTCGAATTAATGAGGATCAACTATGTTCTCATTTAATTTTTCCATCCCCATTTATTGCATTCTCTTAAGCAAAGAAACTTTTGGAAGTATGCAGATTTTGTAGAAATCTGAAAAAGAAATGCCTGAAGTTAGAAAAACATTGGTATAGAGTACTTAAAGTCTCAGAAGTTTTTTATTTTTTAGATTTTGTTTAGTTTTAGAGAGAAGGTAAGGGACAGAGAAAGGGAGAGAAACATCTATATGTGAGAGAAATATCGATCAGCTGGCCCAAACCCAGGCATGTGTTCTGACTGGAAATTGAACTGTTGGTTTACAGAGTGGTGCTCAAACCACTGGGCCACCCACTAGCCAGGGCTAAAGTCTCAGTTTTTATACTGAGCGAACACATTATATTCAAAGAAATTCAAGACCGAATTTTCCATGGGAATTAATGTTAAGTAAGACCGGAATCATTTTGTGTACATAATAAGATCATTAAATGTTTACATTCTTTTAAATATTCAAAATTAGTAGGATTAAAGAAACAAATTGTGACATTTGTATCCAGCTATTTGTGCAGATTGCAGTTAAACAGAATTGACACTAGATGGCTCTCAGAGATCGCTTGAGAGCTGATAGGTACCTGAGAGCAACTAGACGCTTGTTAAATTGTTACAGAATAAAATCCACAAGAACATATCCTATTCAGCCCTCTTTGTATCTGTGCTGGGACTAGCAGATTACCTACAGTGCAGTGCATTTTTAATAGTAGGCACACACTGTAGATACTGGTTTAATTAATTGGAAAAAATAGTAAGTTATATGGCATAAGATTGAGTATATAGATTGGGCATTATAGCAGAAGGGCTAAGAATTTGGGCTTTTGAAGTTTCAGATATCAGTTTGAATTCTAGTTTTGTGTATTTTGAGGCAAATAATATCTCTGAACCCAAGTTTCTTCATCTATCAAATGGGTATGATATTAGTGTGTTAGTTATCTCTTGGTACATAACGGATGATCTCAAGTTTAGCAGCTGAAGAGCAGACATTTATTATCTTGCACAGTTCTGAAAGTCATGAATCTAGGAGTGGCTTAGCCAATTGCTTCTCAGGATCTCTCATGAGGTTGCAGTCAAACTGTTGGCTGCAGCGGAGGTCACCTGAGAGCTTCAGTTGGGGCTGGAGGGTCTGTTTTCCAAGCTCATGTGGCTGCTGGCAACAGGCCTCAGTTCCTCACTACATGAACCTTTCTGTAGCGCTGATGGTGATATAGCAGCCGGCTTCCCCCAGAGCAGACGATCTGAGAGAAAGTGAGCAAACCAGATGGAAGCTTCAATGTCTTATCACCGAATCTCGGAAGTTAACATGCTGTCACATTATGCCACATGCTATCAGTAACAGGCCAACTCTAGAATAACATAGTAGAGGGCTACATAAATGTGTGAATACCAGGAGCAGGGATCAGGGGGCATCTTGGAGTCTGGTTACCATAAATAGTATGCACATCATGAAGTTATTAGGAGTAGTAAATGAGAATGCATATAAAGTCATTATCACAGTGCTTGTTACTATCTTTAATAATACTTGGCTTATGTAAAAATACTTTCTTACATGTATTTAATAGAATCAGAAACTATCCACAGTTGCCTAAGAGGAATGTGCCTATAGAGAATTATCTTGTTTCAAGTATTTTTTATATAATGGTTAACTGTAGAAGAATAAATCCTGAGTATCATAATTTCTCCTGGTGGCTAATCTCATGCCTTTATATTGATTTTTAATAACTTCAATTACAGAGTCTGATCTGTTCTTGCTTTGCCTCTCCCTCCCTACCCCTGCTCAGAAAGTGTCCTGTCTGCAATCCCTAGTCCCTACCACTGTTTCTAATTCCGAGGCTCTCAGGCTGGGTTGCTCTCAGGCTGGGTTGGGTAACAAAAAAGATGCAAAATAAGCTTTGAAGAGTTTCCCGTAAGTAGTTACTGGGTCCAAGGGCAAATATATTTTTAATTTTAAAATAGATATGCCAAGTTGCTGTCTTAAAAGTTCAAACCAGTTTATTTTCATCAGTAATTTATTAGAGCCTTTTCCCTGCATCTCCTCCAGAAATTGTGTACATTACTCTTTCTCTCTGGGTCACTTGAAATATAAATATATGTCTCTGACTACTGGTGCATTTACACATCTTTTCATGTTTGTTGGCCATGTGAATTTGCTCTTTTATAAAGTACCTACATAAGGTCTTTCCCCATCTGTTAGATTTTACATTTTTCTTGTAATTTTTCTATATTTTAGATGTTTTCTGTCATCTGTATTACAAATTCCTTTTTCCAAATTTATACTTTGTTCATTGGCATTATATATGATCTTTCTTTGCTGTATAATTTATACATTTTTTATATAGTTATTTCTGTCTTTTATATTTTTTGTGTTTTCATGGCTTGGTTAAGTTTTCCCTCACACAAGCTTCTGCGTATAGTCCCCTAGATTTTTTTTTGCAAGATGTCCATTATTTAGTATATGTTTATATTTCAAGTCTAATCGGAATTTATTTTTGCAAATGGTATAAAGTAGAAATTCAGTTTGGTTTTCTTCCAGATAAATAGCCAGTTGTGTCAAGCATCAGTTACTATGTAAGCTACCTTTTTCCTACTGAATGGAAATATTAATAGTAACCAATTTTTATGTTAAATGCCCATAGATGTAGGAATAATTTTCTGGATTCTTTATTCTAGATCTAAAACATTCTTTGTGATCTAAAAATATATTCCATTACTATGTCTTTATGGCATATACTGTTATTATCTGGTAGGGCACATTTCCCTTTTTAAAATAATTTTTTATACTTTTCTTGGCTATTCTCAGTCATTTGTTCTTCCATATAAACTCTAAAATTTTCAGTTAAAATTATCCTATTTAAAATTGTACTAATTTATGTATTAGTATTGGGGGAAATTGATATTTTTGTGATATATTTTATTTACGTTCAAATCTTATTTTGTGTTCTTCCATTAAATTTTATAATTTTTATGTGGATTCTATACCTTTTAAATAATTTTATTATTAATTATTTTATAGTTTTTGTAACAATAGTAAAGGATTATTTTTCCATTATTGTATGTGTATTACTATAATATAGAGAAAAGCCAATCATTTCACATGTTTATCTAGTATCCAGTCACATTACCAAGTTCTCTTATTAATTGTAGTCGAGTTTTTTCCCCTCA
The DNA here is from genome assembly GCA_028533065.1 of Trachops cirrhosus. Taxonomy (NCBI): domain Eukaryota; kingdom Metazoa; phylum Chordata; class Mammalia; order Chiroptera; family Phyllostomidae; genus Trachops; species Trachops cirrhosus. The sequence goes on from CM052538.1 coordinate 164,302,897, forward strand.
CTAGAGTCTCTTGGGTTTTCTAGGTATATAACCGTATGATCAGTGCAAAGTTTTCAGTCTTTTCTCCTTTAATATTATATGTGCTTCCCTGGCTGGTGTGGCTCAGTGGATTGAGTGCCTGCCTGTGAATCAAAGGGTCACTGGTTCAATTCCCAGTCAGGGCACATGCCTGGGTTGTGGGCCAGGTCCCCGTGGGGAGTGTGAGAGAGGTAACCACACATTGATGTTTCTCTCCTCTCTTTCTCCCTCCCTTTCCTCTCTTTGAGAAGAAATAAATAAAATCTTTAAATATATATATATATATATATGTGCTAATTCTTTTATCTTAATTCATTTGCCAGTCTTAAGAAAATGTTGGGAAAGTGACATAGGAATAGAAAGAGGTATAATGAATACAAGAGGCCCATATAAGGCCTGGAACAATAGTTACTCTGAATGATGGATATTATAACCATTATATAAATTTATCCTATGTTATTGTAGGTAATTTAATGAGAATAAAACAGGTAATAATGTTGAGAAATTGTTTTGTACAGATTAAAAGGTAAAACTTAAAACTCGGAGGGTGGGGGTATAAGGGGATTAAATAGAAATGGGGAAAATACAATAAAGATTAAATCAAAAATAAAAATAAAAAATATTTAATACACACAAAAACTTAAAACTCAATGTATTTCTTTTGCTTTTTGTGAGACCTACCTACAAGTATAAATGAACAAAAAATATTAGAGGGTGATTATTTGCCAAACCTAAGAAATTGTCAATAGACTACCTTTAAATGGAAAAAATATATGAGGTCTTCAAAATATTATTTTATTTAAAACAGTAAATTGTGTATGTATAATGCTTCATGCCTACAGGTGGGGAAAAAGTAGGTTTACAATGATTTGTGTGGAAAATAAAATAATAATTAAGGTAATAATGCAAGAATAATGTGAGAAGGTTTTGCATACTCACAACTGTAAACCTACTTTTGCCCCACCCTGTGTTTCTATTGATTAAAATGAAGTAGACTGTACTGTGCTACACTTAAAACGTGGCCATTAATTAGGAAAAGCAGGATTTTGTTAGAAGTATGTTAGCAAGAATGTGAAATAAAGAATAGTGAGTTGGAGTTGTAAAATGAGGATTTTGATTTCTTTGTACCTTTTACTAGCTCTCTGATTTTTGGACAGTTAACTTCCGTGTGACTTAGTTTTGTCAGTGAAAGACCGTTATAGTATTATCTGACCTGCCGACCTTATACAATGATTTGGAGACTCAACTTAGATAATATATATAAAAGTGCTTAGAGCATAAAGCATAATATAAATGTACAGTGATATATTATTAGATAAATAATATCTTATTGCTCTTATTACCTTCTTTTTATTGATTTGATTGAGATGCCATTTGGATGAGGAAAAGAGTTAACTTAATCATTTGAAGAAAAATATTTGTGGAACAGAGCTAAGCAGTTTGCAGCCAGGAAATTGCCCCTTGCTTTAAGACTACATTTTAGATAGAAAATACTGTACTGACTCTTAAAGATAGAAAGGTAAGCTGGAGTGTTAGGAGTGGGAGTGTAGGAATAGGGGTTGGGCGTAGACCGCATGAGCAGGCTGTTGACTGCAGCCTTAAAGTACTCCACAGGTTTGTGTGAGCAGATGCACTTTCTGCATTCTCTATGAGCTTTGGTTTTAGTTGCAATGAAGGCTTGGTACCAGGTGTTTGGTAGCTTTTTCTAATTCAGGTAAGAAATATTGATAATTTTTGCCAATTATTTGTTCTTTGTCTAAGTAAAATGAAACAATTTATTTTAACTTTTCATTTACATATTTGAAAGCAGGTGACGGTTATGAAGATTCATGTGCTAGTCATGGTCCAATGAGTTTGAAAGAACTGGAGTTGCAGCCAGATTCGCATCTTGCTCTTCCCACAACACGTCTGACAGCACAAGAAAATGATGTTAAATTATCAATAGCAGAAGAAGATTTTTCTCAGGTACCCAATTAGTAGCACTTGTACTTTATTTAAAATGAGAATGGTAACAATATTGCCTTGGCATGGTACACTCTCAAGAGCATATTTTTGGGAGTCAGATATCATCAAATCATGAATCCTCTATTTACTTAAGCCTGGAGATAAATCTTAGCTTGTTTCATTTCCTGCTGTGACCTTGAACATATTAGTCTTTTTCTAAGCCTTAGTGACCTTATCTTTAAATTAAAGATTAAAAATAATGTGTATTAAATGCCTGTTACCTTGGGTAGCCATTGTCATTCACACCTCTGTAACTCCATGCATATCTAGCTGAGTAATTTCTATATTGTAGGTACTCAATAAATGTTTTTTACATTAAAATTTGGAAAAGGTGTTACCGTGAAAGATAAGGAATTTCAAACTGAGTTTTAGCCAGTGGTTCATGCTATCTTACATGCTGAAAAGATAGGATAATTACTCTCCAAGAGGAAAAAAATGCTCATGGTATTAAGTACAGTTTTATATCTGTGTAATAGCAATGGATTTCTCACTGTGGATTAATATACTCAGTAAGTAATCATTGTGTGGTATTGTGTAGCATTGCATGGTGTTGAGGATGAAAGCCAAAAATACGTAAAATAAAGATTGTTTATGGAGCACACCCTTAGATAGGGTTCAGTACTAGTAATCAGTAATCAAGAAAAGATCAGAAAAACTACTTACTAATGAATAAATATTTGTTAATAACTTCTGTATAAAATTAAAATGTTTTTGACCTTGGGTTGGGCAAAAATGAAATGAGAAGCACTATCTGTGAAAGAAAAATTAATAAATTAGTCATATCAAAAATAAGAACTTTGGCTCTTCAAGACACACTGTTAAGAGACTGAATAGAACAGCGACAGACTGGGAGAAAATACTTGCAAATCACTTATCTTATAAAAGGCTTATATCCAGAATATACGAGGAACAGAATTCAGTATTAAGAAAACAGCAATCCAGCCAAAAAGTAGTAAAGTATTTGGACAAATATCTTACCCAAAGAAGATATAGTGATGGCAAGTAAGCACATAAAAAGAATCTAAACCCCATTAATCATTAGGAAAACATTACAATGAAATACTATTTTTTAATTTAAATTTTATTTTTCAGTTATACTTTACATTCAATATTATTTTAGGTGTACAGCATAGTTGTTAATCATATACTTTACAAAGTTTTCTTTTCTCTCTTTTTTATTTTTTACAGACAGGTAGTATTCCACTATGTAACTGTACCACAGCTTTTTTATCCACTCGTCTACTGTTGGGCACTTAGGCTCTTTCCAGATCTTGGCTATTGTAAATAACACACGGCAATGAACATAGGGGTGCATATATTCTTTCGAATTAGTGTTCCAGGTTTCTTCAGATATATTCCGAGACGTAGGATTGATGAGTCAAAAGACAGTTCCATTTCTAGTTTTTAGAGGAAACTACAAACTGTTTTCCACAGTGGCTGTACCAGTCTGCATTCCCACCAACAGTGCACTAGGGTTCCCATTTCTCCACATCCTCACCAGCACTTGTTTGTTGTTGATTTATCTGTGATAGCCATTCTGACAGGTGTTAGGTGATAGCTCATTATGGTTTTAATTTGTATCTCACTGATGATTAGTGATATTGAGCATCTTTTCACATTTCTATTGGCCATCTCTATATAGATCCTCTGCCCATTTTTTAAATTGTATGGTGGGCTTTTTGGTGTTAAGTTGTATGTTCTTTATAAATTTTGGATATTAGCCACTTATCAGATGTATCATTGGTGAATATCTTCTCTCATTTCAGTAGGTTGCCTCACAAAGAAATACTATTACATACCCATTAGAATATCTAAAATTAAAAAGACAGGTGCCAGGCGTTGGCAAGGATGTGGAGCCAGTGAAGTGTCATACACTGGTGGTTGGGAATATGAAATGATTCAACCACTTTAGAAAACAATTTGGCAATTTCTTTAAAAAGTGCAACATATACCTACCATATGACCCAGGCATTTTACTTCTAAGTATTTACCCAAGAGAATCTAAAATGTATGTTTATACAAAGACTTGTATATGAATGTTCATAGTAACTTTACTGTTAGTTCCCCGAAACTGGCATCAGCTGGTGAATGTACAAATTATAGTATAATCTATTCAATGAAATACTTCTCAGCAGTAAAAGCCATTGACTACTGAAACATACACTAACATGGATGATTCTCACAAAAGTTATGCTGAAGAACTGAGGCTGACCCCTCTCCAAATGTGTAAATTCTGTGATTTTACTTATATAAAATTCTAGAAAATGCAAAGTCATCAGTAGTAATGGCAGCAAATGCAAAGGAATTTGAGAAAACTTTTGAGATTGATGGATATATTCATTATTCTTTCTTGATTTTGGTGATAGTTCCATGGGTGTACACATATGCCAAAACTTAGCAAGTTGTACTCATTAAATATATGAAGATTATTGTCTATCAATTACACGTCAGTAAAACTATTTAAAAATAAAAGAACAATTGTTTTCCTTTAATGGTTGGCTTATTTTAAGATAAAACTATGAAGTGTTACTGGAAGAATGGTCCTCAAAAAATAATTTGTTAGATTTCTTTAACAGAGAAGTATGGCGAGTAATAATAATAGCACACTTACAGTGTTTACTCTGCCAGATGCTGTTGTAAGTTCTTTACGTATTTAACTCATTTAATCCTTATAACAGCCTAGTGAGATAGTTAATATTATTATCCCCATTTTATGAATGAGGAAACTGAGGTATGAGGGTTAATAACTTGCCCAGGGTCAAAGCTAGAAAATGATAGCCAGATGTGAACATGAGCAGTTTAGCTCCATAGCACTCAGCTCTCAATCACTGCGGATCTGGAAGGGAGCCAGCAGAGACGTCCTAGGTTGAAGCAGGCAGATAGTCAGAGTATGCATCTTAGAAATGCACACCAAAGCAGTATTTCCTACAAGGCAGATCCCTGCAGAACCAATGACTCCAAGCTTAGAAGACCAGTCACTACTGCAGTCAAAAGTGACTCACTTTTATCTGTGGATAAATAGGTGCCTGCCAGAGCGGAGGGGTTATGTTTGAGTCCACATAGACAGGTGTTTCAGATTCTTCACTGCTCGTATCTGTTGATAAGAGTCTAGAGATATCTTTTTAAGTTCTTGTCAAAGTATATCTGATAGTTGTTTTCAGGGACTCGTTTATAATTAGGCTCATAAAATAGGAAAGGGAGGAAGAAAATGCCTCACGTCATCACAGTTTGCAATGTGAAATTGTGACGGGATATGTGGCTGCTGTAAACTTCAAATTTGGATGAGTTATGGGTAAAGAGGAGTGGTGGTGGGTGTATGGTGGAGTGCACACTTCCTGAGTGGCCAAGGAGGGTAAGAGCACACCTCACACTCATGAAAATTAAATGATGTTACTATATGTAAAAGCTCTTCAAAATTTGCAGTGCGGTATGCAGATTTTCATGTTAAGCAAAAATAGTTATATGGGAGAGCTCACAATTCTCCAAGTTAAGTTTTTATCCTGTCTAAATCCATTAAGTATCTAAAATAGTTTGACTTATAAGTAGCTCCAAATTTTCTATTAAAAATAGAAATGATTTAAAGATTTTATTTATTTATTTTTTAGAGAAAGCAGAAGGGAGGGAGAAAGAGGAGGAGAGAAATATCAATGTGTGAGAGAAACATCACTGAGTTGTCTCTTGCACGCCCCCAACCAGGCACCTGGCCTGTAATCCAAACAGGTGCCCTGACTGGGAATTGAACGAGCAACCTTTCAGTTTGCAGGACAACACTCAACCACTGAGCCACACTAGTCATTGCTATTCATATCTTTTTAAAGGTTTTATTTGCAATGTCTTTACCATAGTAACATTTGGCAATTAGAAGGCAGGTGAAATATTCAAATTTTATATAATAAACTCCTAAGTAATTTAATTGCTCAAATTAGTTTAAAGTAACTTCAAAAATAATGTTGTGACTTCATGTCTTAAATTCTTTAGTACCAACAAAAGCAAGACCAAGATGTTACTCAAGTTCAACACAGGCCAGCACAGACTCATATAATACATGTCAGAAGTAAACCTGATATTTCACTTTCAGAGCAACAAGGTAAGATTCGTTTTCTTGTGATATTATAATAGTTTGATACTTGTCCTGATTATTAAACAAATATATTATGAGAATTCTTTACTTTTAAATACATCTTGTCTCTAGGTTTCCTTTTCGTTTGGTTTTTCTCATTTAGTCCATTGAAATAAAGAATTTGGCATCATATTTGGTGGTGTATTTGTTCTTTTTACCAATAAATTCTATTTCTAATGGATTTAAAAAAACTCTCAGGTAATGTTTAATCTTACCTTTTGGTTCTTGTACAATTGAATGTCTGACTTTTTATCTATAAATAGGTCTATATCTCTATCATAGTTGTATGTTTTAAATTAAGATAAAGGCAGGGGTATGTCTGTTAAGGTGCTTTGTAAAGGCTAGTTAGTGTTGTGTGGTGATGTAGAACAAGTACAACTGAAAAAGCAAAGGATTCTCACGTTAAATGCTGTCACATGGATGAATTTTGCTGTACTGTTGTTTGATTATCAAAATTGTGTGGTTAACCTTAATTCTATAACCTGCCTCACAGCATTTTGATGTTGTCTTGATGTTTCTGCAGGGCACTTGGCTTTTTGTTTTGTTTGCCTTCTAGTTTCTTAGTCATTTAAATTTTATATAACCGAGGCTTCCGGCCAATATGGAGGCATAGGTAGATGCACTGTGCCTCCTCGCACAACCAAGATAGGGACAACAACAATATAGAAACAAAATAACAACCAGAACTGACAGAATATTGAAGTGTATGGAAGTCAGACACCCAAGGATTTAAAAATAGACACGTTCATCCAGACTGGTAGGAGGGGCGGAGTCAGGTCGGGAGAGGGACACGGAGCAGAGAGCAGAGCAACCTGGGTGGCGCGCAAGTTCGCAGCAGGCAGACCCTGGGCACACAAGCAGTGGTGGCTGGCGGCCCGCCCGGGGGTTGGTGACCGGCAGACCCAGCGAGGCGGCCATTGTGAAGCAAGGCACTGCGCCCAACTCAGGGTCTCAGTGCCGGGAAATAGAGCTTTGGCTTACTGACTGAGGAGGAAAGTCCTGCTGGGTGCACAGGCCCACACACACAGGAATTGGCGCCAGAGGGGTCCTACAGGGAGCAGAGCAAGCGCCATTGTTCCTTCTCGGACCCCACCCCCACATACAGCATCACAACCAAGCCACGGGGGTGCCCCACCCTGGTGAACACTTAAAGCCCCGCCCCTCACTACAGGAACTCCACAAGACCAAAAAAAAAAAACAACCAGTAAAAAGATGGCTCAAACAGAAGAAGAATTGAAAGTCCCAGAATCCATCCTTTTAAGCAACCAAGAGATAGCCAACCTATCAGATGCACAGTTCAAAGCACTGGTGATCAGGATGCTCACAGAATTGGTTGAT
>CM052538.1:164310876-164361758 GCA_028533065.1 Trachops cirrhosus
ACTTCTTTGGGACTCTCTGAGCTTCCTGGACTTCCTGGAAGTCTATTTCCTTTGCCAGATTGGGGAAGTTCTCCTTTATTATTTGTTCAAATATCTTTTCTACTTGTTGTTTTTCCTCTTCTCCTTCCGGTACCCCTATAATTCGGATGTTGGAATGTTTAAAGATGTCCTGGAGGTTCCTAAGCCTCTCCTCATTTTTTTGAATTCTTATTTCTTCATTCTTTTCTGGTTGTATACTTTTTTCTTCCTTCTGGTCCACTCCATTGATGTGAGACCCATCTTTCATTCCATCACTATTGGTTCCCTGTGCATTTTTCTTCATTAAACTTATTGTAGCCTGCATTTTTTCATCTAGTTTGCGACCAAAATCAACCAATTCTGTGAGCATCCTGATCACCAGTGCTTTGAACTGTGAATCTAATAGGTTGGCTATCTCTTGTTCGCTTAGTTGTATTTGTTATGGAGCTTTGATCTATTCTTTCATTTGGGCCATTTTTTTTTTTTTGTCTTGTTGTGCCTGTTATGTAGTGAGGGGTGGAGCCGTAGGTGTTCAGCAGGGCGGGGCAACCAGGTTTCTGGGTTGTGACGCTGTATGTAGAGGGCAGTCAAAGAGGGAACAGTGGCGTTTGCTCCACTCTCTCTAGGACTTCAGTCCCCTCTGCCACTTCCCACAAACAGATTGGGCCCTTATGGTGCTGGTTCCTGGGTGGGTGGGCTTGGGAACGTTCTAGGATCCTGTGGGTCTCCCCAAGGAACTCTCCTGTGAGGCTGGGAGACTCTCCCAGCACCTCAACCCCCACAGGTGTTTTCAATTGGTGCTTTTAGGCTTTATTTCCCAGCGCTGGGTCCCTGGGTTGTGCAGTCTGTGTCACTGCCCATTTTCGCCTGGTTTATCTGTGCGCGAATGTGTGACTGTGGACAGCCAGCTGCCTTGCACACCTCACTAGGTCTGCTCGTTGCCTCCCACACCCGGGGTCTGCCACTGGTCTGTCAGCTGCTGCCTGTGCCCTGTGTGTCTGCATTTGCCAGTCGCTGCTTTTTCCTGCTGGGACCCCTCAACCCCTCTCCGTGGGCCTCCGACTCCACCTCTCTTACTGGTCTGGATGAATGGGTGTCAGACTTCCGTACAGTTCATTTCTCTCTGTTCTGGTTGTTTTTTGTTTCTAAATTTTTGTTGTCCTTAGTTTTGGTTGTGCGAGGAGGCACAGTGTGTCTACCTACACTTCCATCTTGGCCGGAAGTTGAATTGAGAAGATTTACACTATATGACTCCAAAATTTATTATAAAGCTGCAATAATCAACATAGTGGAGTATTGGCATAAAGATCAGCAAATAAATCAATGGAATATAATAGAGTCCGAAAATAGTCCATGTGTATATAATTAATTGATTTTTCACAAATGGCAAAGAATTTAATGGAGAAAACATAATCTTTTCAACAAACGGTGTTGAGGCAAGTGGTCATCTATATGCAAAAATTGAACCTCAGCCCACATCTCTCAAATATGTATACAACTGAGCTTAATATGGGTCCTAAAGTCACAAATTTCAAATGTAAAGCCTAAAACTTCAAAGCTTCTAGAAGAAAATATTGGAGAAAATATTCATGACCTTTGGTTGAGCAAAGATTTTTAAGATTTTAAAGAAAAATCATAGTTGATAAAATAATATATTGATTACTTGGACTTTATCAAAATAAAAATGCCTGACAAACTACAGATTGGGAGAAAATATTTACAAATCCTCTTTTTGATTAAGAATGTATAACCAGAATATAAGACTCATAAAACTGAATAGTGAGATGAATAATCCAGTTTCTAAAATGGGTAAAAGATATGAACATAAAGTTTACCAAAAAACTATATGGCTGGCAAATCAGCACATGGAAATATATGTTCAACATCATAAAGGAGTGAGGAAATGCGAATAAAAACTAGGTACCGCTGAATACCCTAGGTTGGCTGAAACCAAAGAGACTGATAATGCCACACGTTGATGAAGTCAGGCAACTCGAATTCTCATACATTGCTAGTAGGAATGCAAAAGGCTACAGCCTCCTTGGAAAACAATTTGTCAGTTTCTTATAAAATCAAATATAAAGTTACCATACAAGCCAGTGTCCTTCCCTAGGCATTCACTCAAGAGAAATAAAAACTTAGGTTCACATAAAACCTGTACTCGGATATATTTTAGCAGTTGCATTCATGATTACCAAAAGCTGGAATCAACCAAAATGTTCTTCGACAGGGAAGCGGGTAATCAGCTGTGATACGTCCACACGAGGAACACACTAGTCAGCAGTTAGAAGGAATATCGGTAAACCACAGTGTGGACGAATCTCTGCTGCACTGTAAAAAGTGAAAGAAGCCAAATTCACAAGGCTACATAGTGTATTTGTATGACAAATATGACATTTTGGAAAAAACAAAAGTATGGTTATGGAGAACAAACAGGTCGGTGGTTTCCTCAGAGTTAGAGAAGGGTTTGACTACAAATGGCAGGAGGGAACTTTCTGGAATGATGGAAATGTTCTAGATTTTGATTGTGGTGGTGGTCATAGAACTATGTGAATCTGTCAGGGGTAAGTATGCTTCATTAAAGCAGATGTAAATATTACTGAGTTTATGATACTCTTTTCTCATGAATTTTCTTAATTGTACTAAAAGTTTATTATTAAGAAATGTAAAAAGGTTTTGTTGTCAAAAGGTGTTTAAATGTGACACCAAGTATATTACTTATATTTTCTCATATCTTATATTAAACACTTCGGGAAGAGATATTTTGCCATATTTTTATAATACATTATATCTTCATTATAAGTTAAATATTTAGGTGTTTATTTAAGAGTACATTCTATTCAAGCTAAAAGTTTGGAATATTTATGCTTTATAATTAATCACTAATTAGAAACAAAGAAAAAAGATAGTATATGTGCTAATAACTCTAAAGTGCTCAATACAAATACTCTTGTTTTAGAAATAAATTTTTAGATTTCAGAAAAGAATTAACTGTCAGCTCAAAACTTATTTTTATTGGCACATTCAATATAATATGTAATCACCTCAGTTCAATTTAATAAATATTAATTGAGCTTTCTCCACACACTATACTTTTAAGCCTCAATGCCCTTCCACATTACCTTCCTTCCACCTGGAATTTGCTTCTTTTCCCACTTTTACATGTCTACAAACTTCTTGTTCCTCAACATTCAGCTCCATCTTTCTGAGTCCTCACTGAGCTTCCAATTGAAAATGGCTTATTCCTCTTTAACCCCACCCCCAGCTCTTTCGTGCCCTGAACACAGTCAGAACCTTAACAATAGCTTGCATTTACAGAAGCCTTGCTAGGAGTTCCATGTTGTTATCTCATTTATTCCTTACAATACCATGTCATACAGGTAGTTTTATTCCCATTTTGTAAGAGAGAAGTATCTCAAAGCTAGAAAAGTTAGAAAATCTGGAATTCAAGCCCGTATCTCCCAGAGTGCAAAGCTGATGCTTTTTCCCCTCGTTTTACACCATTTCTCCAAGCTCTTTGCTAGTTGGATCATGCTCTGGTCCACTTTCCTTGCATAGAGTTACACCAGAACAGAATGCACTCACTGCCAAGTCCGGTAGATCTGTTTCTTCCCTCAAACCCACAAACCTAACATTTGTCAAGTGCTTCACAAACTGACAAAGAACCTCTCATGTATTGTAGCTTTCATATTCACAGCAAACTTTTGAGTATGTAAAGATGTTTTTGTTATTGTTGTTGTTTTTACTATACAGATAAGAAAGCTGAGGCTCACAGAGGTTCAGTAACCTCACTACTCTTTGTCTCAGTGTCCACAGAAGTTATTAAAAACTGTTGCTTGATATTGTGGTTTTCAGTGTTCTAATAAACTCACCAAGATGTATTTCAGTGACCTGATATTGAACTAAGTTTTCTACCTCCTATAGTTGTGCAGTTGATTTTTAAAGCATAATATCCTTCAACCTTAATATTATCCTGAGAAGTTTCTCACTGGTCTTCCTATATTCATTTTTTATTCTCTATTGTCCATTATCCACCCAGAGGAAGAGTGATCTTTTAAAAAATATGAACCAGATCATGGGACTCCTTGCTCAAAACCCTCCAGAGACTTCTTTTTGTACTGGAGTAAAGCCCAGACTTCTCGCTGTGGTCTGAAAGGTTCTATGTCAGCTAACCCTTGTCTTATTCTCTGAAATCATATCAAGATCTGTTTGTGAGCCAAAAACTTATTACAGGCAATTTCTTGTTTTTTTTTCCTTATAAAACTTATGCTGCTCCATTTGGTTGATATCTTTATATATATAAACACCCCGTAAGAGTAGAAATGAGCAATTTCTGAAGAAGTACAAAAATAATAATCAATATGCCCAATAATTGAAATAACAGTTCTTTTAAAAAAAATTTTAAAAAGATTTTATTTATTTTTACAGAGAGGGGAAGGGAGGGAGAGAGAGAGGGAGAGAACATTGATGTGGGAGAGAAACACCGATTGACTGCCTCTTGCATATGCCCCACCAGGGACCTGGCCCACAACCCAGGCATGTGCCCTGACCAGGAATCGAACTGGTGACCTTTCGCTTTGAGGGACAATGCTTAACCAACTGAGCTACACCATTAGGGCCAATTCTGTTTTTTTCATGAGTTAACTCAGAGTCTAAGAAATAACTTACTAATAAATCCAAGCCAAACTACCTTTGTTAATCATTTTGTAAGAAATTGATTTCATGTGTTGAAAAAAACTTTTAACAAACTTTTAACAGATTTGATTCATTGATGAGTAATGTGTTTATTCTTAATTCTTCTTATATAAGACTTCAGTAAATAACACTTCTTTTTAGTTTTTCTTTTCCTACATTTTGCATGGTAATTCATTTTATAATAACAAACTTATTTCTTGGATTTGATGATTACATTTAGTCAAAACATTCAGTTATCCAGCACTGTTGCCGCAAATTAATTTAGACTTTTAAAAAATTGTATGAGTGTGCATGTGTAGCATAGTGCAGAGGGAAACATCTGTGGCTGGAAATGCTTATGAGTGCATCAACCTGCACACCAAGTTCTTACTCCATTTCTGCTTCTCCAGTGTGAAAGATCTAATGCAATAGGAAAGATGTAAATGTTCAGCCTCAGTTTTTAGGGTGGAAAGAGTCAGTGAAAATAATCTGAACAATGCAGCACATTCCACCCAAGTGTGTCTCATGGACTACAAAAATTTTCACAATTGCACAGATATGTCTTCTCTCTTAGCAAACCTAATTATTATTTATATTATTCAAGCACAGAACAAAACAAGAGTGCTTAATTGTGAAATGTGTTCAAAGACTGTATGTGTGTGAAATGCTTTTATTTTCAGTTTCTTTAATGGGCTCCTTAGGTATCACCTAAGAATGATGATTAAAAATTTAAGGCTTTTTTGGATGTATTTTTACATTATTAGTAAATACAAAGGCCCAAGGTGTACTGGGGTTTTCAGTGGCAGGAATTAATTTACCTGGAATTATTTTAAGCTAGAATGCTGTTCACTATCTTTTCAAATAGTAAAATAAATTACTCTGTTGTGGAATACCTACCTACAAAAGTCTGTAAGTGAGATGTTACTGTCAGAAGTTATCTTACAATCTAATTGTTAATCTTTGTTACACTTGTCAGCTCAGAATGGAGAAGCACTTTATGGTGTGATGAGCCTCATGCAGTAAGGTTAGGGAGAAACAAAGCATTTTTTTCTTGTGAATATGGTTGCAGAAATACTGTCCTACCTAATGAAGTAAAAAAAAATCATTTAGGCAGGAATGTAGCTCTAAGAAACTTATGATTAGTGCCTTTCCCATCATTCTGCCGACATTAAAACAACTCAGAAATAGGAAGTCCTGGAGGTACTGTGTTGGGTACTTTCTAATCACTGTGTCAGCAGGATCAATCATTTTCTAATTCACCGGTTTCCTGCAATAATAGCCCGGCCTGTGTTCATAGCATTTTACAGGAAGCGGCACCAAATTAGTTTCCATGTCCCCAGATATTTTTCTTGGTGTCACAAAAGTATATATTGTATAAATGAAATATTTGTCTTTGGCAAAAGGCCTGTGCACCAAACTACAATTAATGAACACAAGAATTAGAAATCAAAACTTTGTTTAGTCTGAGGAAAAACAATTCTTTAAACTGTAACCACATGGCTGTTTCTTGTTTGCATCAACTTGAGGTAACTGTTATTGTCTTCTGCGAATTCTCCGGGGCAGGGGCCCGACTTTATTGAATGAGCCAATTGTTTTCCTTTGTGTTGCCCATCTAGTAAGTTCCCATCTGGTTTGTATCAGACTGTTTTCACAGCCAACAACTGCTGCCTTCTCTATATCCTGACACTTCAGGGCCCCGCGCTATCAAAGCACTGCTGCGAAGGCCTTGCTGGCAGCGCCCATACAGCTGTGCTTCGCAGCTTGGAGCTATTACCCAGAGTGCCGGTGACACAGAACTCGGGCTGGCCCTTATTCCCACTGGTGTCGTGTGTACAGTGAACAGAAATCCACCCTCACCTCCCCACCCCCTCACCCCGAAACTCGCTATTCAACAGAAAATCTTTAAAGCTCCAATGTCAGGGTATGGAATGGCTGTGTTCTTATTTTCTAGTGGCTTCCTGTATTTGAAAGCTCATTTTTCATTCTTCCTTCTTTCACTCTTTTTCAAAAGTTACCAGGTCTGGCCTCTGTGAAGTGAACTGGTCACTGTGTCACATTTAATTTTTGTTTCCAAGTTTAGTTAGGAATGGCTAGATATGGAAAAGTCCACTGAAAAGTCTACACAAATAGCACAGTTTTTTTGTAGTGATAGTTACAAGCCATAATTTGAATGAAGTTTTTATATTTAGGAAGGCTTTCCACCTCAAAAATTGGATTTTTCTGTGTGTAGATTATAGAGTCACTTAGGCTCCAACTGCTTAGTAACTATTAGGGAATTACATTGCCTTCAGCTTTGTTTGCTATCAAGTGTCATTTATAAGAATGATGATAGTGACCTTCTCGAACAACTGTGGTCTCATGTAATTGAAGTTAGTAGGTGTTATTGTTGAGCAAGAGTTAAAGTTGAGTTAAAAGTTATGATAGCATTGCTTTTTATAGATGTGAACTGCAACAAACTTTTTTTGCACCAAAAATGAGTAAATGCCTTTTCTAGAAATATTTCCTTTGTAATATTATGTTTAACAAATTGCTGTCAAGATTAGGTAAAACATTAGTTCGTGCTTTTGAGTAACAAATTGTTGCAGAGCATCAAGTATCTTAAGTAGCAATTCTCATGAGAACCAAACTAGAGCAACAATAATAAAAACTCACCTGCTTCTGAATAATTTCGGCTCACTGGCATTTCAAGATTTTAAGAAAAGAAATAGCAAGAAATTTGTCTCTGTAGTCAGCAGTATGGCTTAGGACTTAGCAGTAACCATTCACTTGATATTAAAGGCTACCTAGTAAGTTGGGCTAGTTATTTGGCTATTTCAATCATTGGAAACCTCAGAACTATAAAGCAGTCACCTTTTAATTGCTGAAACTAATCTATTTGTTTAATATCACCTTCTAATGGAAATGTAATGTACATGCAGAAAAGCACACACTATAAGTATTACAGATGAAAGAATTTTCAAAAAGTGAGCTACTTTTATTACTGATACCCAGCTCAAGAAACCGCCCTGCCAGCACCCCTGAAGTGCCCTCATGTCCCCTCTCGATCACAGCCTGCACCCTCTCCCCTCTGCAAGGTTAGCCGCTCTACTGACTTCTAACAGCATCGATTCGTTCTCTCGTTATTTTACTTCAAATAGATGGAATCGTGTGGAATGTGAGTCTCCTTTCATGAGGCAAACGTATTTCAGTTTTAAAGATTCTTTTAGTTTTCAAATCGTTATGACACACTTTTATAAAGAATTATCTGAGAGGAATTTATTTTAGTAGCTGTGTGACAGGCCGTTCCATGCGCAGGAAGTGGATTGTAGATAAAGCTGTCTGCTACAACGAGTCTCTGAGCTCTCAACCAGGTTTCAATGCTGGAATGTCTCTCTAGACATTCCTGCCCCTAAAAGGCAGGAACTCTCTTTGTCATTACACCACACAGCAATACGCTCAAGCACTTAAATTGTTTTTAAAGAGCTTTAATAATTAAATCTACACTATTCAAATAAATCATGGTTTGCATTCAGGATAGGTGGATCATCTATTTTGTCAATTATCAATCAGCTTTGTGGCAGCTGAATATAAACTTTTATGCTGCTAAGACAGTGTTTCGAAAATGCTGTTATTGAAAAGAGTTGCATACCTATTAGATAGGGAGCCAGTAAGTTAATCAGCCAGATTATTTGTTTAAAAAATATTAACTTCTTTTTATATATTTTAACTACTGTAATGTTTATAATACTAATTTTTTGTCAATGAACTCAAATTTGTATAAACGATCCAGCTATTCTGAATGTTACTGAAGTTTTTATTTCTCCTTATTAGATTTTGCTTCAAATTATGGACATCATTCATTTAAAATCTTGTTTTGTGAGTTAAAAAAATTCATGTTCGGGGACCTTCATCTTTGTATCTTTATTTTGCAATTAACAGCTTTATAGTACTACATAGTTTAAAAAATAATCCATAATGAATTTATTAAGCAGTAACATAAAGTTTACAAATTTAAGTATTGTTGAACTAGTGAATCTTACTAAAGACAATATTAAAGATAAACTTTCAAACCAAAAATAGAAAATTGTAAAGCCCAGGTTTCTATCCATTTGTTTGTTTGTTTGTTTAATTGATTGGATTTATTGGGGTAAACTGCTTCTCCAAACCACACAGGTTTCAAGTGTACAACTCAGTAAAACATCACTGGCACGCTGCATTGTGTGCCCATCACCGCAAGCCAAGTCCCTTTTCATCCGCACTCCCCACCTTTGTCCACCTCCACCTGTGTCCACCCCGCTCCCCTCTGGCTGTCACCATACTGTTGTCTGTGTCTGTGTGTTATGTGTATATGTTAATCCTTTCACCTTCTTTCATCCAGTCCTCCAACCCCCTTCCCCTCTGACAGCTCTCAGTCTGATCCATGTATCCATACCCGTGTTTCTGCTTTGTTCCTCAGTTTATTTGTTCATTAGATTTCATAAATGAGTGAGATCACATGGTATTTGTCTTCCTTTGACTGGCTTATTTCACTTAGCATAATATTCTCCAGGTCCATCCATGTTGTCACAAAAGGTTAGATAGGTAAGATTTCCTTTTTTATTTTAATGGCCAAGTAGTAGTCCTTTGTATAAATGTACCACAGCTTTTTCATCTACTCATCTACTGACGAGCACTTGGGTTGTTTGTTTCTAGATCGTGGCTGTTGTAAATAACACTGCAGTGAACATAGAGGTGCATATATTCCTTTGAATTAGTGTTTTGGGTTTCTTAGGATATATTCCCAGAAGTGGGATCACTGGGTCAAAAGGCAGATCCATTTTTAATTTTTTGAGGTATCTCCATACTGCTTTCCATAGTGGTTGCACCAGTCTGCATTCCCACCAGCAGTGCAAAAGTGTTCCCCATTCTCTACATCCTCACCAGCACTTGTTTGTTGATTTATTGAGGACAGCCATTCTGTATGTCCTCTCTGGAGAAATGTATATTCAGGTCCTTTGCCCATTTTTTAACTGGATTGTTTGGTTTTTTTGGTGTTGATTTTTGTAAGTTCTTTGTAAATTTAGATATTAACCCTTTATCAGATGTATCATTGGAATATGTTCCTCTATTTAGTGGGTTCCCTTTTCATTTTGTTGATGATTTCTTTTGCTGTGCAAAAGCTTTTTAGTTTGATGTAGTCCTATTTATTTACTTTTTTCCTTTGTTTTGGCAAAAAATATTGCTATGAGAGATGTCTGAGATTTTATTGCCTATGTTTTCTTCTAGGAGTTGTATGGTTTTGTGACTTATATTTGATTTAGGTCTTTTATCCATTTTGAGTTTATTTTTCTATATGGTATAAGTTGGCAGTCTAGTTTCTTTCTTTCTTTTCTTTCTTTCTTTCGCATGTACCTGTCCAACTTTTCCAAATGCCATTTACTGAAGAGACTGTCTTCCCTCCGTTATATGCTCTTGCCTCCTTTGTCAAATATGAATTGACCATGTTGGTGTGGGTTGATTTCTGGGCTCTGTATTCTGTTCCATTGATCGGCATGCCTGTTTTTGTCAGTACCAGGCTGTTTGATTACAATGGCCTCGTGGTAGAGTAGTTTGACATCAGGTTGGGTGATACCGCCCGCTGTGTTCTTTGAGGCCAGTGCTCAGAGAAGCACCGTGCACGTGTGGTGCAGCCCCAGTACCTCTGTGCGCCCACACCAAAAGCTTTCTCAGCAGTGCCCCTGTTTTCCCATCCGTGGATTCTGTTTCCAAATTCAGAATCCCTTGGTTTTATTTTGTGGTGTCTTTAAACATTTAAATGAAGGCTAACATACCTTTTGTGGTAAAAGTAAAAGGATAAATTATATTCATAGGTAATTTGTGACTCAATTTTTGTTCATATTACCCACTCAGAATTTCTGTAGAAATTTATAAATCAAATATTTAGATATTTTCTCTTATTATCCTATGACTTAAACACCAATGAGTATTAGGTTTGTTCCATTTTAAACAACAGGATGAGGTAGTATAAGAACCAACACACTTGATAAGCAGTTTTCAGATCCTGTTGGCTAGGGTGTAGGTTGTGCTTGCTACTTGAATCCTCACCTTCAAAGCACAATCCTCACTATGAACCCCATCATCCAGCAAGTGAGAATTATGAGGCAGCTACTTGTTACAAGAATAAATGACCCTAGTCACTGATATTGATGTAGTAACTTTTTTTAATACTGTTAGGAGAAATCATTGCAGAAATCAAGATTCTCCCCCAGTTTTAGTAGAGGAGAGTTTTGTTTATGTTTATAATAACTGCAAGAATATGTAATGTATAAGAGCTGCCAACTATGTATGCTTCCTAATGGGATGCACTCTGCTAAGATCAACCCAGTTAGGTAATAATATTCTTATTTGACATTCAAGAACTTGAAGCTCAGAGAGGTTACATATTTTGCCCAAGGTCACATAGCTAATAAATAAATGACAGAGGTGGGAGTCAAAGCAAGTCCAACTCTGAAAGCAAAGGCCGTGCTCTTAAACATTATATTTCCTTCCTTAATAATTTTTTAAAAGTATTAGAGATCATTTCTGATTGTTCTTACAGGTCTCAGTATCTTAAGACACATCCTAGTAGAAGAGTGTGGAAAAGATGGGAGGTGGGAAAAGAACTGTGTGCGATGAGTTTCAGCCCCCACTACTTTGTGACTTGGGTTTCTTTGTCAGTAGTCTCTCTGAGTCTTGTTTTCCTTATTAGTAAGGATAAGTAATCTCTGAGATCCCTTGTAGCTCTACGGCTGTAATATGTGATCAGCATTTTTTCTTTTTTTAAAAAATATAAAGTTGCTCTGTGAAAAAGTATTTTTTTAAAAGAGTTTATTTATTTAGTTTTAGAGAGAGGGGAAGAGAGGGAGAGAAACATCAATGTGTGGTTGCCTCTCACATGCCCCTTCTGGGGACCTGGCCTGCAACCCAGGCATGTGCCCGGACTGGGAATCAAACCAGTGACCCTTTGGTTTGCAGGCCAATGCTCAATCCACTGAGCCACACCAGCCAGGGCTGAAAAAGTATTTTGAAAAGATTGACTAACAAGAATGATTTATCTTTCATCAATTGGGAAAAGTTAGAAAATAATCACAGGCTAAATAATAATTAAACTGCCATTTATTTAGTGCCTACTCTGTAGGCACTGCTTTAAGTTAGTTACGTATATCATTTCTGTTAATGATCCTAAGACACTATGCAAGAGAAGAAGAATGTGAAGCACAAAGTGGTGGTATTTCAGGTCTCACAGCTGGTTTGTATTGGCACTGTGAGTTGCATTCAGGCAGCTTAGCTTCTGAGTCTGTGTTCTTAGCCACTGGCTCACAGCTGCCATTCTAATAGTATTCGGTTGTCATTTACTCACCTTTTTTTATCTTACATGCCACAGTACAGAATGGAGAGGACAAAAATGGGGGGCGTTTCCCTAAAAAAATGATCTCTAAAAGATCACAGCGTGTATATCTATTTGACATAAAGGTTTCAGAAACATTGGTCAGCTGGATATTTCTCGAGCAACTATATGCAAAGAACCGAATTTTGGGGACAATGAAGCAGTATGGTGGAGGGAAACCATTTACTTTCTTATCCTCTTAGTAAATCGACCATTACAGTAATTTTACTTCAACCTATGAAGTGATTTAGTGAAGACCTAAAAATAATAACGGATTTTGTATGTTATTTCAACTTAGATGTTTTTACTAATTTTGTTAGATATAAAGAGATGACTGAAGTATGCTTTGGTTTGGAGTGATGCAATAGCTCTCATTTTTTTAGTTGAAATTTATTTTTTAAATGAAACATGCCTATTTCTTATTGCAAAGTAAATGGAATGTATAAAATCTACATTTAGGGGACACACCCAGAGTATAGGCCTATCAGGACAGAAGGGAGCCCTTGTTAGTCTGGAAAAGCCACACTAGTGATTCAGACTTTCCCTGCTCTCTGTCTACCCTAAGGCTCTGTTGAAACCACTCATTTACAAAAGGTTTCCCAGTTCCTTTCTGCGAAGCCATCCAGGTACAGTATATAGCACCTTCTCACAGAGAATAAAAAAGAAGGCCATAGAACAAGAAGAGGAAAAGAACACTTGCCCAGCATGGCATTCGAGTCACCCAAGTGGAAACATTAGCAGAGAGAAGCAATATAGTATGAAAAGGCGGAGAGCTCATTTAGGTGTTAGCCTTTAAAATCCCTTATATTTGAGGTGGAACGGGAGCATTGGTTGGAGGATTTGCTGACCGCCCTCATTCTGCTCTGTTAGTTTTGTCTTTGGAGTGAAAGAGGGTTGAGACAATGTCCTGCTCTCCTTTGTGGTCTTCACAACACTAGTGTAAGAATGATGGGTGCATAAATGGTACTTAAATTTTTTTTAAATTGAACCTTAATTTATGAAACCTAAGTTGGTTTCCTTTTTCTTAGTTGCTACCCAGCTTTGTTTAGTATAAAAGGGAATGATGTTGCCAATTTCTTACCATAACAGTAGATCAGTTTCAATTCTGGGCGTAGAGGCAACCACTTCAGAGAAGACTGCTCCTTTATTTTACTTGCTGCAGACAAATGGTTCTTCAGTGGAAGGGGCCTCTGAGGTGGTCCTGATACCCCTGTTTCCGGTCACCACTTTTGTCCCTATGGTACCGTGGAGGAACTGAAAGGTAGCTCTAGTAAGCCGGAGGGGCAGGCACCAATGTCTGTCACTCTAACTCTCAGAGACTTAGAGGCAGCCTGGGAAGTGACGCTCATAGGCAGTGTCTAAGTAGTAACATCATAGTGAGCACTTTTAAAGAAGTTAGAGATTCTTAAAAACTAATATCAAAGTTGGATGTTCAGTTTTGGTCTACTTGCAGATTATCAACATATAAGTAAACTGTATTGCGTACAATCTTATTCTTATAAAACTAAATTTTTTCTAAAACTATTCTTTTTATGCTTTCTTTTCTTCATTGAACTGTATTGCATTTTAATTTTTAAACATTTGATTTTCATATTTTCTATAGCATAACTGCAGTAGTTTAACAACATAAATGTTGGTCCCCAGTGAAAATATATTGCTTAGTTTAGTGAACTACGTAATGCTTAAAATCACATTCATTTGATTATCTTCTCTTAAATCTACCTGAAATTTTTGTGAAATAAAGGAAGCTTGAGAGATGACTGACTTTTACCTAAGAGAAAATCAGAGAAAAACCGATTATACCATGTTATAAGTTTATTCCAAATCATTCTGCCCTAGAATTTGTTCGAAATAATGTGTTTGACCTGAGAACCCTATCTCCCACAGATTTCTCTCCAGTTACTTAACATTTCTCTGCTTCATAATTTTCTAACTATAAGGACAGTTCCCTGCCCCCACCTATTTCATTTTAATATTAAAACTTGGTTTTAGTTTAACAGTGTAGGGCTCCTCTGTGCTCCCCAATAACCTCATTGGTTGTTTCCGTAGGTTGTGTTGGGCAACAAGCCCCAGGCTGACCTATGGAGAAGGGAAATTCTTTTTGTAATGATTAAATCCTTAAGTTAAAAAAATCTGTGAAAACTTTTAACCTTGGGAAAAATGGCCCACGGGTTTCTTTTACTTAATACAAATTGCAAATTCTCTCATGATCCTTGGCTTCCCCCTTTCCCTAATCTTTGATGCATAAAGATAATAATCTATTAGGTAAAGTATTATTTTATTGACAGTCATTAAAATCCAGCTGTGTAACTTCCTTCTTTATATTAAGGCCGCTGGATCAGGCTTCTGTTTACCTGGTTTTATGAGAGCAACTGCGAGGAGGGCATTTGGTTTGTGTTCTTTTTAGTGAAGAGAAATGAATTGTGATTATTTCTATGCATAACTGATTTTCTAATGCAAAAAATTTTAACTGTAACTTCACCAGGTGACATGGATCGGACACAAATTGAGCCCAATCTGTACCTCGCATCTGTATTTACAGGTATGAATTTTACTTTAAAAGTTGTTGGACTTGGGAGCTATTCAGAGTTTTTCATTTTCCTGCAATTTCTTTCTCTCATAAAAATCAACATAGTAGAGGTAGTAATGTAATTTTTCTTTAAATTATAAGAGACAGTTTATTTAGAAAGTCACAGGGGTAGAAGTGAGCCAGCTGGGTTGGGTAGACTCAGGAAACAAGTTACAGAGGCAGAAGGGCGGCCCTGGATGCTTAGGAGAGAGAAAGACAAAGGTAACCCGCCTGGGGGGAAGATGAGGGGGAAGGGAAGGGCATGGGCACACTCCCTCTAGGGAGTGTGCACCCAATTTTTATTTGCCTAAAATCTCTATAAACTGTCCCCAGGTATAGAAGTCCCTTCAGGCACTAAACTCAACTCTTCGGAAGTTAGGGGAGAGAAAAAAAATTTATCATTTCCTTTTGGAAAGTTTATAAAATGCTGAATTAAAAGGCTGCAGGTGTGGCATTCAGAGCTCTGAGGATAGCACTTGAGATAATTCCATCTGGGGGAGGTTATTTGTTGGGACAGGACAGTGTTTAAACTTTGAAGTCAGTTTTAAACAAAGTGAAGCAGCTGGAACCTGGCATAAGAAGAAACAGAGCTTTCACATTAACTATTGCTTTTTAGAGGAAGAAGAATTGGAGTTGTTTTTACAGGTGCCGATACATTTATTCTTCCTATAGGAAGAATTTTATCTTAAATTATAAATTTTAAAATAAGCACTTGTCAACTAAGAAAACAGAAGCAATAGGAAACTTAAAAAATGTAATGGGATTTATATCTAAACATATTTTGGGATGAGACTTAGTAACATATTAAATCACTTTGAAACATGAAAGTAAGGAAAGAAATGTTTAATAGTGACTAATTCTGGAAAGCAGAGGCAGATAAAATATTACATACTAAACATCAAATGACCAGGCACCTTCTTCATCAAGACATGTAGTATTTGTTCTCAAGACTGCAGCTATAATGTTGCAAAATCTGCAGGCCTGGGTTAACTACGTGAGGAGAATTGAATACAGCAGGATAGTTTAGCAGCTGCTTAAACAAGGAATTAAAGCAAGAGTAGATGTGTCCAGGCTGGACAGGAAAAATACTTCAAGAACTCAATAAAACACAGCTGAAATACTGTAACATTTTCATAGACAGCTGGAAAGCAACTGCATCACTGGAACTCGGCTGATTTTAAAGGCGAGATCTGGTCAGCGAGAATCTAAGCAGGCCGTTAGTCATGAGGAGCCACAGACTCAAGGTAGAAACAAACCAGTTTGCTTTAGCAGTCAATTGAGGCCCACTGTGTGCCTAGTATGATGCTACAACTTAGTAGGATGCAGAGATAAATAAGACAAAGTCGCTGTCCTCATGGAGCCCATATTTAACAGAACAACAGGCCTGTAAGCAAATAATGACAATACAAGATGAGAAGGTCACAGGTATTTAGTGTATACCTGCTGTACCAGTCACTCAGAAGACAGAGGCTGTAGGTCCCAGTCCATGCTCTTAAGGAATATACTGTCCTATGGAAGTGACAAATACATAACTAATTACAGTGCGGTTTGGTAAGTGCTACAATAGCATTGCCTTTGGGAAAAAAGGCATCCGCAAATTGACAGGGGAGGAATTCCTGTATTTCACCATTACTGCTAGAAGAATACCTCAGACAACGTGATTTGCTTGCACATGGGGCTGTGGTATCCTTTAAGTTGATGATTCTTCAGTATTTGGGGGCCGTGGACCCCTTTAAGACATCAGTAGCTATACCATCTGTCTCCCTCATCAGTTGTACTTACATGAAAATAATCTGCATAATGTTTCAGGGTATTCACAGATCCCTGGGGACCCATCCATGTAGTACAGGTGAAGGTCCTTCTTGTTGGTCCTGGTCGGGTCACTCGGTTAGAGTGTCATCCAACCGAGTGACCCGACCAGGTTGCGGTTTCAGTCTTTGGTCAGAGCACATACAAAAGCATCCAATGAATGCATGAATAAGTGGAAAAACAAATCAATATTTCTCTCTCTCTCTGTCTAAAATCAATAAATACAATTTTTTAAAAAGATTATTCATATACTTGGATTAAAGATTATTATATTTATTTCCTTTTTAATTTTATGTTTAAATGTGCAGTTTATAAGAAACCAGTCTTTCTCTGCATGTAGAAAACCCCAAATCCAGGCAGTTTAAAGCACTTATATCCATCCATCATCTCATGGAAGAACACCCCAGATTCTTATTTATGGCTATGCCACGTGCAGTTCCTGCTTGTCTGCTGTTGTTTCAGGAGGGAATCCTGCTTTGTTTGCATTCCTCTAGCTTTCAAACAACAGGCAGTAATAATCGGTGTCAATCACATGCTTAAGGATCAGAGTCGGAATATAATCCTGCTGATGAAGATAGATTATCTGAATCTAAAAACCTTTTAGAAAGTTATGTGTATTTTTTAAAATATACTGACATTGTATTATAGACTCATATACCTGAAACCTACATAATTCTATTAATCAGTGTCACCCCAATAAATTCAATTAAAAAATCAAAACATGTATTCAGGCAAAATCTTAAATGGACATTTAAAATCCTTATATTACTTATAATAAATTAGTTTTAGATTTTCTGGTTTTTAGTCTTATAAAGCCAATACCAAAGAACAGAAAGCATAAAATTTCTTAATGAACTTTAAATATTTTTAAAGCCAAAAAAATTGAATTTCAAGTGTCTACAAAATATATTATAATACATCTTAGGAAGCTTCAAATGCAGGGCTTCTCTCAGTGGCATCCCAACTTAAATGCCTGCCAGTTACACGATGCACTGCCACCCACTGAATCAGGACCAGTCTCTTTAAAAAAACTTGAAAACAGCTGTTGCAACAATTACGTCAGTGAATAATGACATGACTGGAAATTTAAAAAGTCAGATTTAAAAGCATCAAACTGTATTTAATATAGGTAGGAAATTTATGTTTGCTGTACTGATGATTTGTTACGATAGTATGTCTCTTCTTCAAAAAATCCAACTCCGTGAGAACCATAACTGAATAGGAATGTTATTCTTCTTGCCTGTTAACAGGAATGAAAGTGATGCTTAAAAAAATGTACCCAGTCTAAACATTTCTCTTTAAAAGTTCTTAAAACTGTGACTGTTTAGCTTCTGTAACTGAATACTTCATAAAGTTTTCCCAAAATGTACATTAAGAAACACTTTCAGATAAAACAGTGCATTTTATTCACATAATTTGTTGTTTAAAACACAATTACTGGAGTCGAAAGTTGTATAATTGGAGGCTTCTAGAACTGTAGGTTTTTTTCTTAGTACATTTCAGTGAAGCATTTTGTCCTTTCTGAAGTCAGCTACCTTTGTTGCCCACCCTGAGGGTCAGGGTCACTGCCTCCTGGGATCTTCTTCCTTTCCAGTTACAGAGAAGTTAAAGAAGCTAAAAAAAGAAAAAAAAAGAGCTAATCTTTTCTGAGTGCTTTCTGTGTACCAGCAACTATACAAAACACTTTGCACACGTTATCCCATTTAATGCTCACAAACCCTCTGAGGTAGGTACTTTCACCCCTATTTTATAGATGGGGAAACTAGGGTTTGGAGAACTTAAATAACTTCCCCAAAGTCTCTTATCCCTCACTCTCCCTCTTATCCTGTTTCTGTTTTTCTTTACAGCACTTACACCTTCCGACATGTTTTATGTTTATTTCCTTCCTTGTTTGTCATTTGCTCCTACACCTACCTGGAATAGGATGTCAGTGAGTGTTTTCTTCACTGCTGAAATCTCCAGAGTCTAGAACAGTGCCTGGCCCGTAGTAGGTGCTTAGTAAATTTGCTGAGTAAATAGAGGAATGAGCCCAGCTTTCCAGTTCTTTCCTATTCCACAATCCATGCTCTCCCCCACCCCAGACCCCCACTCGACCCTGCTTTTTACTCCTTGCCACACAGAATCTGCACACTGACGGTCTGGATAGGACCATTCCCAAGGGACTAGACAGTGACTTGACTTGCCCTTGACCTATCATAAAGGGACTTGTGCTTGAAACTTCATCACTGCTCCTCTCTTCAGCCTCTAACATTACGTATCACCGCTTACATGGAAATTCTCTTAACAACCTATAAAAGTAGTACTTTCTTATTGTGGATATTTGGTATAGGACAAAGAACAGTGGGTTGTGGCCTTAGCTCTACTAATGATGAGCTGGATGAGCTATACAGGACTCTTTTTTGAAAACCACCTCTTAATTTGCCTGACCTTTCACTCTTGAGGCTCTTTGAACTTACCTCTCTGACTCTTCCCTTTTGTTGTCCTTTATTTTCTCGCTATTCATCCCTATCTCTGTCCTTCCCTGTATTTTTGTCATCACTTCTCAGTCTATTTTTCCTTCCTTAGGAGATCTCTGTTCTCATTGTTCTAATTATCACATCTGTGTGGATGATTGCTATTCCTGTACCTCTAAAACTGCTTTATAATCTTTGACTCTGGTTGCCTAGAAAAGTCCATTCGCACATCTTGCAGGCCTTCAGATTCACCAGGCACATAACCAATCCCAGCATTTCCCCGCCACTGTGTATCACCGCAGTCTCAGGCTTGCTTGTGTTGTTCCGTTACTACTCAGTCAAGGAAACTCGCCATTTCAGAGCCATGCTCAATTCTTTATAAAGCACTGAGTCTTCTTCCAAATATCCTGAATCTCTTCCCACTCAAGGATCATCAGTTCTTCATGGACTATCTCCACAGACCCCTCTTCTTTCTCCTAATTTTCACATAGTGCTTAGAATTCTCTTTTCTAAAATACATTTGTTCATATTACTCCTCTGTTCAAAGTCTTTTGTGACTCATAGTTGTTTACAGAATTTGACCCTGACCTTCCTTTACAGCCTTCTCTCTCATCATTCCTTTTATCCAGTCAATACTTTGATGTCAGAATACTCAGAGTGCTGTAAACATCTACTAACTTTGTCTTGACTTTATTTTGTGCTCTTTTCCTTCATTGCCTTCTACATCTTTTAAGTCCCAGCTCAACCGCGACTGTCACCTAATTTAAACTAAGAATTCCTGTACACGTTTATCTCCACTACTAGGTACGGGGTGTTGTGGAGATGAGGACTGTTTCTTTTCACCTGTGTATCCTCTTGGCACCATCTCAGCTCTGTGCACACAGCAGGCTGTGTAGGTCTTTACTTAGTGAGTGTTTGCTTTCAGAAAAGTTAGCTTTAACATCTCTGAGCTTCACTCGCTTTGTCTGTCTCCCAGAATTACTGTTAGGATGAGGTGAAATGATGGGGAAAAGATCTTTGTAAAATTTTAATTGCTGTATTAATATGTCAGTAATGATGAGAAAGAGCATAACTTTACAATACTTGAGTTTAATATGGTTCTTAATGTTTGGAAACATCTTTAAGGTGCCCTCTCCAAAAAGTTATAGTTCTTGTAACATCATGGACAATATAATCAGTAATTTAATGCACATAGTACCTAGTAAGCAGCTATGTGAATTTGGGTAACAGAGAAAAGATGAATAGCTGGTATGAGTGTAGTTTTTGATAGATGCATAACTCAGAATGTCATTTTTCTTAATAATTGGGAGATGGTAACATTCAGTTGATTTTATGGGTTGTAAATTAATTTTGCTCTCATTCATAGTTATAATAATACCGTGTGTTAGTGTTTACTTTGCTGATGAGGTAAGCTCTGACCTGGGATACTTGTCTTGGTTATTTTGTGTATTTTGCATTATGGAGTTGTAAAATGTCAGAATATTTAAATTACACTTATGTCCTATAGATAGCTTTTCAAAGCAGTTCTTACCATTTCTTAATTTTTCTTATATCCTGACAGAGCTAAATTTTAAAAAAGTTTCCTTCCTATTTAAAATATTTATTGTTCAATTGACATAAGAATTGCTTTCTTAAAGGGTTATACTGTGGCACTACAGCTTGTGAAGTTGCTATAATGATGCCAAATCTTGTTTCCCTTCCCTCTTATCATGAAAAAAAATGATACAAGTAACCAAAAGAAATGGTGTAATGTTAAAATAGTCTTTGTCAGACTTCCTAATATGAAAGTCATTTGCCTTTTACAAGCACTCTGGTCATCTGTGGTTGAGTCATCATTGAAGTCCGTAGGACACTATACTTTTACTGTAGTCCCTATAAATATTTTCACTTTATCACAGTGGAAACTACTTAAAAAATATAAAGGAGTTTTAGAAAAATTACTATGACTATTGACTCAGATATATTTAAAACTGTTTAAAATAATTTGTTTTTAAGATGATTATTATTATTATTATTATTATGTGTATATGGTAAATCGAGGCAATGCACTTTCGACTTAGAGGAATGAATTAGGGTATACACAGATAGATAGATATACAGTCAACTTCAGTTTTAACATATTGATGAATACTTCTTCCCAAACTGCCTCTTCTACTCAATATGACCTGTAGCTTTTATCATCTGTACCACAGCTTTTGGTACTTGTATACTGCCTGAGTCCATTCAGTCCACTATTGAAGATATTGGACTGGAGAGCTTATAAACAACAGAATGTATTCCTCACAGTGCTGGAGGCTGAAAGTCCCAGAGCAAGGCACCCCTTCCTGGTTCATAGCCAGCACCCTCACACTGTGTTTGCACACAGTGGAGGGGTCCGGGAAGCCGTCTGGGGCCCTTTTAAAAGGGCACGGTCCTGTTCACGAGGGCGTGACCCTCAGGATGCACGCACCTTCCCAAGGCCCCACCCCTAATCCCATCACACCAGACTTCAGGATTTGAACATACGAATTTTGGGGGGACATACACACTCATATCATAACATATGCTTTTAAAATGTTGTCTTAACCGTCTAGGGGAGGGGGTAGGAGGGAGGAGGAGTGTATTTTATCTCTGTGACAAGTTCTGGTCACCTTGAGAAAAGAAATTACCTCACACTCAATCCTTGTTTTGACCCCCTGTATTATTGAGGGGAGTTTAAAGCACGTAAATACTCAGGATCTGCTTGATTAGCTGAATGAGTGTCTCCTCTTCGTAGGTGGTAAAGCAGTACCATTCTTCCCTTCTGAGACGTCGCCTGCCAGGATGTCCGTGCGGCTGCCCTCGGTGCCCCCGGAGGACTGCCCGCCGTCGCTGAGCCTCAGCGCCGTCCAGGGGGACACGGAGTCCTCAGGAGCAGATACCTTCTGAACGAGATGTGAGAGCCAGTGCAAGTTTTGTGCTACTGGTGTCGAGGTCATTTTTCTCTGGCATAAAACCATCTCTCAGACTGTTTTGGTCTTTGAGCATGTTCTGAAAACTTATTTCTAAATTTTTATTAAAATGAAAAGCATAATTTGGCTAGTTAGGTGAAATTTTTTAATAAAGTAATTGAAATGTAAATCTTCATGAGTCTGGCTGTGAGTTATTTCTTAGAATCCTGAGGCACCGTGGAATTGTGGACAGGGCATGCGTGACATTCGTCATCTGAGCATTTACTCTACAGGTATAGTTATTTGTACATAGTTATGAAATTAGGTTGGTCAAGGTCTTTCATTCCGAAGTTTTTATAACAGTGAATAATTGTAAACAGTCTAATGCTTATCAGCAAGGGACTGACTTTAAAAAGTGATAATATATTTGTACAGTGGAGTACTATGTGGTACAAAAAAGAATCTAAAAGTGTTTATGGGTTATATGGAATTACCAGACATATTGTGAAAGTGAAAAAAGCCATAGGCAAGACAGCACGTGCATTGTGCTGCCATTGTTTAAAATGGAGCAAGAGGACTCTGGACACTTGGCGTGTACGGACATACGGGGTGGGGCCACAGTAGGTTTGTGGTTGTGAGTATGCAAAACACGGTTTATCCTTGTATTATGTATTAATTATTGTATTTCCATATGAACAACTGTAAACCTACTTTTGCCCCACCCTGCTTACATACATTTATTTGCTTATGTATGCATTATCTGTCTTTGGAAGGATAGACAAGGAACTGCTGACTTTGTCCCCGGAATTGAGTGGCCGGGTGATGGCTAAGAGACAGGAGTCAAACATGACTGTAGCTATTGTGTATTTGAACTACAGTCGTAACAAGAAAAATCTATGAGTATGGTCAATTTTTTCATATACATTATGTGTACCTTATGAAGCTTTATTCTTTATAAACTGAAATGTGACTGATTACCTTTCAAAGAATAAATATAATATATAAAGTTAAAAGAAAATAAAAGCATGGCTTTGTAGTCAGACACATGTAAGTTCTAATTCCAGTTTCTTCACCTACGTGCTCTGTGATAGGGCAAATAAACCCCTCCTTCATGGCTGCCTGGGTAAATGGGTTTGTTGTGTAGTTTGCAGGATCATGGGGATGATCAGCAATGTCAGGGGTAGCATCCAGCACAGTGCCTGGCACCAGATGAGCTCTCAGTAAGTGGTGAGTGTCATTATCTTGAGGGATTTGGGCATCTTACACCAGAGGTGTAAGCACATGAGAAGGGCGGCCTAGCTTTAGCAAAAAAATGTATATCCCTGAAAATGTTTCTGTTGCAACTCAAATTCAAGCACCCAGTAACTATAGTCATCCTCGACTTTTCTCAGTATTTTTCTTGGTTACTTAGTGAGTCTCAGCCTTGACTACACTTATAACCTCTGGGTGCTTTAAAAATGCCTGGGTTTCAGACCCAGGGGCTTGCTTTATTGACCTGGGATGGGGTCCAGGCATTGGTGTTGAAAAAAGGCCTTCCCTAGGTGATTTTAATGTCCACTCAAGGTTGAGAATTACTGAAGAGCAGTTTAGAATTCATTAAACTTCCAGTAGGGCCCATGGCCTGGGGAACTGGGGAGTTTGAGCACTTCTTCTCGTGAAAGATAGAAGCTGCACAAACTCGTAGGAACTCAGAAATGTGTTGGCCTTCCCCTGTTGCCTGAGTGCCACAGCTCATCCAGCTTCTCGCAGGCATGTGGCTGCTTAAACGCTTTAGGTTTCACTTGAGAACCTGTTTTTCTTTGCTGTGGCCTTGTGGACAAGTCTACTGGTCATTGTTCCCACTTAAAAAGCAGAAGAGCCCTGACTGGTGTGGCTCAGTGGGTTGAGTGTCATCCTGCAAACCGAAAGGTTTTTGGTTCAATACCTGGTCAAGGGCACCTGTCTGGGCTGTGGGTAAGGTCCCCGGTTGGGGGCGTGTGAGAGGCAATCAACCGACCAGTTGATGTTCTGTCTCACATCAAACTTTCTCTCTCCCCCTATCTACAAATAAATAAATAAAACCTAAGAAAAAAGTAGAAGAAAAATATTGTGTCAGTCATTTATTTTGGTTGCTCATCTACAAGTCGCTGGATAGGGTGAAATCTGGGGAAAAATTTTAAGTGGTGCTTCATTTTAAACATTACACCCAGAGCTTTTTCTGGTTTCCAGAGCTTTTTTTTATTTTTGAAAAAGGTGACTTTTAATTTTAGGGAAAGTATTTTTTATTTAAAAATATTGGTAGTTTTCTCCCCTAACTATAGAAAACCTGCCTTTTCTAATTTTAGGTTGGAAGTATAATCTTTGGTTTATTTCACTGCTGTGCACTTGAACATATCTTTAAAAAAGAAAAAGTTTGGTCTCTGGTCATCAGTATTTTGTTTTATAGAATTACTTACCAGGGTTACTCCTACATATATTTTCCTGCCAGCCACCTCAGTCCTTTTGGAATAAAACTATGTATGTAAAAGTAAATTAAATGTCATTTTTGCTGTTATAAACTTTAAAATTTTTTAATTTAATTTTATAATTTCCAACTACCGGAATGAACTATATATAAGACATGCTACTAAGAGGAAGGCTCTATCCAGATTAAGGCAGTACACAAATTGGTAGTTACAAAATGGTCACAGGGAAGTGAGTAAAGCATAGGAAATACAGTCAATAACACTGTGATAACTGTGTATGGTGCCAGGCGGGTACTGGAAGTATCGAGGGGAACACTATCTACAGTATATGATTGTAGCCACTAAGCAGTACACCCGAAACCAAAACATAGTAAAAAAGTTTTTTAAAGATTAAGGTTGTTACTACTGCTGGGTTTGCAGTAGTAACAGGTATTCAAAATATGCCTTTGGTATAAACCATAAAATAAATTTGTACATTAACAGAGTAGTTGAATACATGTCTTTATTTTCATAAGATGATTAATTCAACTTCAGTAAATTTCTTATCACTTGCATATTTGTGGTCTCTTAAACATTTTTCTTTTTAAATGTTAAACATATTTTTAGATCACTTTTATAGTGTTCCTATTAAAAACTTATTTTCCTATAAAATAAGTAAGGTAGCATTTCTTAGTTCATGGTAGATTGCCACCCCCAATCCAATTCTGGCTCTGTTGTTGTGTATTTTTTTGAAAATGTCCTGATGTTATCATTTCCTGATAGATGAGTAACTTGAACAGTAATAGAGAGTAGAATCCTTAGGACTTTTGTGCAGTTACTGAAAAGAAACCCACTGAAGTGTACTCTTTTCTACCATAAAGCATAAGTGTGTCTGTGTAACAGACACTAACGATGCAGCACGTTGGGCTCCCAGACTGGGCGGCCCTGTTAGGGCTTGTCCTTCTGCGCTCTTTGGTCATCCGCTTCTCCTGGAGAAGGTGGACCGCAAGGAATTCGGTCTCTTCCTAGTGTAGAATCATCATTCGGCCATCAAATGTCAGTTGCACAGTAGTTTGAAAAACTCAGAGATGCACTGGAGAAAAACAAGCAGAATTACTCTAGTGACAAATCCCATCATTATAGTTTAGAAGGTTACAGGAAGCCAGTTTTGTATTTAACCTTTGTCATCCCCAGAGAACAGATTCCAAGTCTCAGAGTGTTAGACCTTTGAGAGTAATCATCCTGTGTCTGGATGTTTTAAAGACTTTTTTCTTTTTGTATTGAAGTGTTCACCTAGAAACAATAGGAAATATTAGCCAGAGTGCAGAAGTCCACTTTTGAGGCCAGTAAATATTAAGCAATGTGATGGTCCATTAATTACCAAGAGAGCAAGCAAATCAAAGCCCCCTTGTTGGGTCTTTATAGTGTGAACTGTCTCATTTGTAATATTTCAACCATAGTAAGGGATAAGGTACTGATACATCTCTTAAATTCAAGAACACTAACCAAGTTAAAAAACAACAACAACAGAAAATCAACCTTCAAGCAAGTCGATAGGCTCCTCTAACTTCTCAGAGGTCACACCTATTTGACCTCCGAAGAGACCCAGATGGTGAGACTGAACAGGGTTTAAAATCTTCAAAGGAGCTGGTAAGGAGTCCCAGGAATAGTCTTGGTATACATAGAGGTCACAGATAAAGAGCAGGCCTGGCATGCACAATTGATACGATCTACACGTAAAAAGTTAAAAGTGTATGTCTTTCCCCCCGAGTTACTGTGACAAGCAATGATAACTATTTCAGTTGACGTTTTGTAGCCTGCTTTTCCTGAACAAAAGCATTTTCTTTTTTCTTTTTCACAAGGGTTTCCTTAGGAGTGGTAGTGTTAAGTTGTAATAGAGGAATATATCTATTGTTGGGATAATTATATGGGATTTCATGGTAAGGTCGGTAGCTATTTTTCTTTCCTATGGTCGTATTCCTCAATAGTTGCACGAGTTACGAAAGTACCATAGACTTTTAAAGTAATCCAGGATTACTTTAAAAGATGACTGGGTTGATTTTTCTCTCTGGATAAAATTATTGGCTGCTTATAGTTCTATATAATTATAATAACCAGCATCTGGATCTAGAGATATTTGTTTTGTGTTCTAAAGGATAGAAGAGATGTTCAGATCATATCCTTGATGGGTTGTTTGTTAGCATTAAGAGGTACTGCTGTAATTTGAGTGACCCCAGGAGTTGGGAAGGGGCCAGCCAGAGATCATTTGGTAGATGAGGCGATGATCTGACTCATTCTTAGAAACATAGAGAAAATGTGGTGTTTTTTTCTGAAAAGGGAGGGGGGAAATGAAGAAAAGTGGAGTCACAGAAAACAGGAGGAAAGCAATAGCCCGTAATCACACATCAACAGTTCTACAGGGAAGTCTGTCAGTGTGATGGGTCCTAATGAAAAATTCTGTCTTTGTTTTCTTCTCTTGGGTAGAACTTGCCCTTCTGAAGTTGTCTGCTGGATCTGAAGGTCTCAAATAAGCTGTTTGTGCCCTGATGCCGTCTGCTTCTGGAGGCCTCTCGAGTCAATCTCAACATGCAGTCACATTGGAAGTGTGGACTACGAGTCCACTGGTCTAAGGAGGAAGTTCGTTTTCATTGTGACACACTAAACCCGGGACTGTTGTAGCTGTTGTCAAGAGGACCTGAAATGGCTTTTTATGGAAATGGCTCCATAATTGTTCTAAAGCATTTTTACATCTGTTTCACTTAGTGTTTTCTGCAAAACAAACCAAGCGAGGTGGCTTAAGACAACTATTTATGTGTTCGTAATTCGGTGAATGAGCAATTTGGTTGGGCTCAGCTGGGACAGTTTGCTCTGCTCCTCACGGTGCTGTGTGGCTTTCTTTATACGTGCATTCACACTTAATGGTAGTTGATGGCCTCCTTCACAGGTCCAGTGGCTGCTGGCTGTTGGCAGGGCAATGGGGGTAACAGGGCCATGCGCCTCGTCATCCAGCTGGCTAGCTCAAGCTCATTTACATGATGTTGGTTGAGGGTTCCTGAGCAGCAAGAGAGAGCAAGCTCCCATGTGCAAGCAGTTTTCAAGTCTCTGCTTGTCATGTTAATGCCTTGTTGACCAAAGCACGTCACATAACCAAGCCCAGACCCAAAGAGTAGGGAAATAGACTCCATCTCTCAATGGCAAGATCTGCAAAGTTGAATGCATATGCGACAGGATGCATTTGTGGCCATTTTTGCAATTTAGTGCGTACTGATATCTTACACAGGATTGGATGATGTCTCCTTTGGAAAGGTGGCTTGTACATGTTGGGCATAAGACTGTACACTAGATTAGGTCCTGACAGTAGTTAGCTTCATCTGCATGCAGCAAAGTACAGTGATTGGTGGGGTTATCCCCAGTCCCAGGGAGAACACCTGTATGAGCTCTGAGGAAGTGATCCTGTGGCCGTTAACACCAGTGACAAAACATTAAGCTAAGGCAGATCAAGGATTACTGATAGTTTAGAAGTGGAGTCAGCAAATTTTCTCTGTAAAGGGCCAGGTGGTAAATATGATAGAGGCTTTGCAGGCCACATATGGTCTCTGTCACTTATTCCATTTTCCTCCATATTTTTAAAAGAAGCTGTTAAAATATGTAAAAAATGTTTTTTCGCTTGTGGACCATATGAAAACAGTCTGTAGGCCAGATTCATCCCTCCGGGGGCTGTGGTTTGCCAACCCCCATGGGGGCCATTTCAGCTGCAGTGTCTCCTCTGTTCCTCCTCCTTTCTTCCCGAGCGGGAGTAAGTTTCTGTGCTGGGGGGAACGCTGCAGAGTTCCTGTGTGGCTGCTAACAATGAAACGAGTCCCCAGTCACTGGACGGACGAGGGGTTCCCGGTGTTGGGAACGCCAATTCTAGCAGCATCTTCCTTCTGTAACATCGGAAGCTTTTCACCAATGACTGGGTTTTTTATCCATCCTGAAAACCTATGAACTGCCCAAGTTTATGCAAGTTTGTATGTAAACTTGCATAGTTGTATAAAGTCCATGTGTAAGTGTTCAAAGGGCCTTGAGAAGGAGTTTCTGTGTTTCATCTTGCCTTCTCAGGTTTACCTGGATTCTGTCAGTGTGGGTAAGACATGAGTCTACCACTTGCTGGTCAAATTTTGAAACACTTTCCCATTTTTATGGATTTATCGACTGTGGAACCTCACTGGATTCACGATGCAAAACATCATGGGACGATTTCATCCGAAGCCCTTGGATGGATTGTGTTATTTCCAAGGGCAACTTGTCAGAACCTGTCTTTAAGGAGAAATGTCCCTGAAATCGCCAGCGTTGGTGTTTTGAAGGTTGGAGTGATTGTTATGAGTCGGTTATAGCCAGTATAAATTGGGCCGGTGCTCCTTCCGTGATTGGTGGGGATTAGAAGTCAGCTTGGTGGAACCTGTTTTGGGGGTAGTAAGAGCTGCTTGGTTAGCATATGAGTTAGCAAGGCGGTTCATTGATTTCTGAGGCAATGTACTGTCTGTCAGTGTCTACCTCAACTGACAGGTGATTTCCAATGTGGAATAGCTGTCAGTGAATCATCATATCTTTACCATTTTTGATCAAGTTACCTTAAGCCATCAAAAATTCCCTTGTTTCCATAGCACCTCAAAGTTACAGACAATTCCAAATCCATGTCTACTATCTGTTTAATGTTTACTATTTCTTTTTTTGCCAGAGTGCAAAGTCAAGTCAGAGTGATGAGTTCATCTGTGGGACAGACTGAACATTAGGTGAAGGAGCAGTTTTGTTCGCTGGTGTCCAGCGGTGACAGTGTGTCCTGAATAGGAATGCCTTTGTCATTTTTAAGGTAAGACCCAGCTAAAAATAGTATTAAATCAGAATTGACTAAGATTTGGCCTGGGCATTCTTTTCTGCATAGTTTTTATGTTTTTACTCAAGTATGTGTTTTGTACAGAAAAGTACTAAATGTAAAAAGCTCAGTGAGTTTTCACATATGTGTATACATTCCTGTACAAATCCCTTCCAGGTGGAAATAGAACGTTTCCTAGCACCTCAGAAGGGTCCTTGTGCCCCCTTCCCAGCCAAACCACAGCCCTCCTTGTCCGGAGCTGGCTGCCATGCTGACTTCTATCACTGTCGGTTAGTTTTGCTTCTTGAATTTCATGGAAGTGGAATCGTACAGTGTATCATCATTTATTTTTGTCTTCTTTTGTGCAATATCATATCTGTGAGATTCATACGTGTTTTTGCGTATATCAATAGTTTGTTATTTTTTATTGCCATATAGCATTACATTATACAAATAAACCACAATTAATTCATGCATTGTATTGCTGATGGACATTTGGATTGTTGCCACTCTTTGTTACGAATAAAGCTGCTGTGAATATCACTGTAGATTTATTCTGGTGGAGAGATGCACTATTTCTCTTGAGTATATTTCTGGGCAATAGGGTGGGCATATTTTAGCTTTGCTGGGACCTACACATTCTTAATCCCCACGGTACCACTAAACAGTCATGGATGGTCTCTTCATCCAGAAGGGGAAGTAAGTGGTGGGATTAAAATATGAGCGATGTTCAGTCGTGGTATGCAAAGTAGACAGTGGAAGGATTTCCTAATCAGCACGGCAGCTGACAAAAAATAGCTGAGTGTCGCCTCGAAGTATGAGGGTTTGCACAGCGAGTAAATGCAGTTAGTGCAGAAGGAGGCACTCAGTGGTCTAGAGCAGAAGCTTTGCTTGGTGAGCCACTGCTGCCCTCGTATGCAGGCAGGGACCGTGTGTTGTAGCTGCCAGATGGAGAGATTTGTTCAGGTAGGCAGCAAGCTTCCTGGTGTGAGCCTCTCTACTGAATTACCGCTCCTATTAGGCAATCTGGTCTTTTCCTGAACAACTAGAGAGAAGGGTTTGGCACAGCTGGGGACATGCAAAGTGTGGTGTTGCTGTGGGAAACTTCCGCCTTAGCATCCCAGGGAAAGCATGGGGAATCATGTCTTAGTAAGCTCTTGTATGGGCAGTCCCGGAAAC
This sequence comes from Trachops cirrhosus, assembly GCA_028533065.1. Classification (NCBI taxonomy): domain Eukaryota; kingdom Metazoa; phylum Chordata; class Mammalia; order Chiroptera; family Phyllostomidae; genus Trachops; species Trachops cirrhosus. The sequence goes on from CM052538.1 coordinate 164,341,150, forward strand.
CCTCTCAGCTGTCCTTGAGTGTGGGGCCCTGAATGGGATGGAATTGCTCTTATTTTGGAGGGGGACAGAGAGTGTCTGCCTGTAGACTGGTTGTGACCAAAGTTATGGAGTTGGACTCCAATTTTGTAGTTATTTTTAATTATATGTAGTTACAAATGTTCAATTATGTAGACCAAAATTACATAGAGGTGTAACTTTTTTCTAAGATACTTTATGTCCCTTTTCTGCCAATTAAGAGAGGTTTGAAATCTTCCCACGAACAATGTAGATCAGGAAAGCATAACACTAAGTTATGTGCCTGTTGTACTGGAGTGGGTTCTCATGCAAAAGTCAAACAAGATCATTTACTTGGACGTTGAGGAAAATATGAGGGTGAGTCCGTAAGTCCCAAGTCCCGTGAGTTCTGCACCTGGGGCAAGCAGGCACCAGTTCTCCCTGACTGCCAGGAGTTGGAGAAGGCTGCACACCCACCCAATGCTGTACAGTACGTACTCTTGGGGGAACGGAGGACAAGGTCGTGTTTGGGTGGAATATAATGCATCAGAGAATCATAATCCTATTGATTTCTCCGAGGTCTCAAACAAATCGGGAGATTTCCCATTACGCATATTAATTAGTAACATGAGCACTGTCCGGCTTGGTACAAGTAGCAGCAGCCCACATTCTAAAACGAGGGGGTGGGAGCTGAATATGAGATCTCGTCAGGGTTGAATAAGTCTTGGGTAATTTAGGCAGAAATTTATAAGGATCAATTTAAATCTTAAGAGGGTCAGCATGAATAAGCATAGCCCTTAGCCTTTAGATTATGCTTATGCCTTATGCTTAAGCTATGGCCCTTCTAGGATTTCAGTGATCGTTCAAATTGTGTACCGAACCCCTCTCACCTGGGGGCTATGAACCCTGAACTCTGTCTTTCCAGTGTCGGGCCACTGTCGACATCTCTACTCAGCATTTCCAGGCTTCCAGCTGTTGCTTTCTACGGGTTATTTGGATTTTCCACCCAGCACATGTGTGGTGCAGGAGTCAGCTGGATTTGAAAGTTTGGATTTGAAAGTCTGTGTGCAAATATGGGGGCTCCACCCCCATGGCTCCCTTCTCTGTGGAATTTCCGAGAGCCCTGAATTCTGCCTCTGACTCTCCCGCCAACAAGACTGCCCCTTTGCTCGAGTGCGTCCTCCGTGCCTGGGCGCGTGCAGTGGGAAGTGCCGGGGTTAGTGTGGGTCTCAACAGGGGCGTTTTCCTTCTTTCGAGGTATGAGTATTGTCTGGTTCCTGCCTGCTTTGGTCCCTCTCCAGGGCCTTCAAGAGACGGGTTTTATATTTTGTCTAGAATTTGTAATTGTTACTGGCAGGAAGGTTAGCCTGTTATAAATACTTTACCATTACTGGAAGCTGGAATTGGAGAAGCAATAAATGGTGAGAAAGAAGTAGCCACACCTTTATTTTCTAACCTTCTCCGTTTTCTTTCGCTCTCCCCTGTCTACCAACAAGCTTTCCACACGGGTGCTTGTCTAGAAAGGCCTTGGAATTCGGTCCAAAGGAAGGAACAGAATAGGCTCGAGAACTTGGAGAGGAGGCTGTCCCTTGTGTGGGCATCTCCTCTCATCAGAGAGATCCTAAACGTACTATGGGAGTGGTTCCAAGTCTGGCTGAGGACCGTTTAAAAACCAAGATGCACACGCCCCACTACACACCCACCAAATGTGCGGCCGGTGGAAGGCACAGGTGATTCCGATGGTTAGCCGGCGTTACCAGAAGAGGCAGGCCTCAGACATTTCTTGAATGAACATGCGAATCGATGCATGTGCACAACTGGCAGTGGAGCGATCCTGCCCACAGGGCAACTGCCCCCTCTTCCACAGGCTGGTCCTGGTGTGCGCCGAGCTGTCGAGGGCTCGTCCAGTGCCGTGGAAAGTATCAGCCAGAGTGTGTTTTGACAGTGATATATGATGCCTTGCTTCATGGCAAATAGTTTAGGAATGGCCAGGAAGTCTGAAATCCATTGAGAATGTGTTAAATGTAAGGTGTCCTGCTAGGTTTCTCAATCTCTCAACAGTCTTGAGATTTGTTTGTCCTTGTTCCAGTTTATATGCTCCTGAAAAAGAGGCCTTTCATTGTCCTGCATCTGTCACTTAAAGATATCCTCAACTCAGGAAACAAACCTCACTTATCTTTAGAAGAGTTTTACTTGGATCAAAAAGCAGCTGAATACAAATGCTTTACGATGCCTGAAAAATAACACCCAGAGGTACCATTCTAAAACGACTTTGAAATCCTCCCCATTTAATACGAGTCTTTCTCCTTTGGGAGGATAATTTTTTAAGAGGTAATAATCTGGTTCTTGGCATTAACCTACGGCTCCTTTGCTATTAAATGTCGTAAACAAAGCTCTTGCTTGTAAGGTGAACATACGTCAAGTCTCAGGCCCTTTAACATCCCACTAAGAAAAGGGGCCTGTGCTTCACCACGAGCTGACAGCCTCCCCCTGTGACCGCAGCGGGGGCCTTCTGTTTAGTACAGGGAGACCGTCCGAGGAAGGGCTGACACGGGCATGACAGGCTGTGGTTCCCGTCCTCCCGACCGCTGAAGATGGCATAAGTTGCCACTTAGTAGATTTCTAGAAGGTATGTTACTGCATGTTTATTGCAGTAACACTAATCAATAATGAGAAAGTGTGTGGGGCGATTTTTCCCTTTAGAAGCACAATCAATAAACCATAGTTTTATTTTTACTTGTTTCTTCTTTTTCTTGCTACACACACATTCACATCTGGATTTTCTCTGTTAGAATGCAACTTCCTGTGAAGCAGTGAAAATCTTTTTAAAGAAAAAATGAGTAGGACACCTAGCACATAGTCCTTTAATACACCAAGGTTTTTTGATATTTATTAATTATAATTATATGCATCAATTTGGAGCCCTGTGAAATCATGGGTTTTATAAACAGAGCTCAAATTTTTACTTCTTTGCCACCTATTTTGCCAATAGAAGAACAACTGAGTAAAAGAGAATATCTATTTAGAAACTTTATCAACATATTGTCTTTTTTTCATGTTGGAGTTTTCTAAAGTCTTTGCTCAGCATTATTATTTGATTTAACCATTCACATAGAATGGAGAACTAATTAAGAGAAGTGGAGTGGGGTTAAATGTGTTTTGGGCAACCAAAGAATTTTAAGTGTGCACTTTAAATTCAAATTGCATCGGTCCTTTTCACATCTCTATGAACATAAATTTTCATAAAAAGGCCCCTAAATTCCCTGTTTTTATGGGCTTCTTCCTTAATCCTCCCCTTCGTTTTCTTTCTCCCTTAGAATGCTAGATATCCTCCTTCTCTGGAGACTAAATTAGGTGCATCTTGAATTCATTTCTTAGAACATAAGAAATCTTTCTCTTCCCCATAAGCTGTCAGTACCATTTATATTTTAAATGAAAGGCAACCCTTTTCCTGAAGGAGGAACTCCATCTTTCTTGGGGAATTATCTAAACAACGTCACGTGTCCTTTTTTCTCTGTTCCATCTTCACACGAGAAAGCATAAATCATGTAACCCAACAAATAAACACAATTGACATGTTATTTCTCTTTCTATAGAGACATCAGTTCTTTAATCTCCCATTTCTTGTGAGCAGGCCTACCTTTAGGGGACCGAAATCCTCGTGTATACACAATGGTATTTTGTAAGTAAGAAAGAAAGCTCGATGGATCTGTACGTTAGAGAAATGTAATGTAACATGACTATGTGAATGCCGCTTGCTGTTGTGCCTCTCTCATCCTGGTTGGCTACGAACACCAGAAGGCATTCCTGCTGAAAGGAACAGAACAGCTAGCTAGGAGGAAAATCTTACCGTGAGGCGCTGGCAACGCTCGGTGCCAAGAACCTGAGACTCTCTCTCAAGCATGATGTTCCATTGTTAAGGTTTTATAATAAGTTGGCTTTAACCTATTAAGAAAAGGGTGATTTAGAAATAGGGAGAAAGGAACCATTTTGCCCCATTCATTCTTCTCTCGTATAAACAAGGTATTAGACTAATGCTTTCTTGGCATAACACAAAACTCTGGACTAACAAAAGAGGTGCGATTAAAGCTCACCTGGCCTTAGAGGTCTTCTTTCCATAAAAATTCAACTCTAATGACTGGCACTCGGTGGCCAAGAGTGGCCCAGGATATTGGCCAGAGCTTTTAGTTGGTACAGAGCAACTGTACCAAAATAAAAGTAATTCAACAGACTGGAGAAAGCCTGAGAGGGAGGCAGCAAGGGGGGCCTCTTCATGCGTCTGTTTCAGGGGTGAGCCCCTTGGGTGGGGGTCTGCTCATGTACATGTTAGGTCTGTGAGCCTCTTGAGGCAACCTGGGCGTTTTGTTTGGAATCTGTTCTAGAGAGGCCAAGAAAGTGAATCGTGTTTCCCCCCAAAATGGGTTTTGCTGTGATTTTGATCTTGTTTCCTGTGGTCCAAGTGATTCCCAATATTCAACCCCCTGGGTTCAGGCTGTGTAGCAGGGCATTCTGGGACTCGGATTTGGTACAGCAGCTACACTCCTAACGCCTAGGAGGGTCAAGTTGCTTCCTGTGGAATAAATGCATCCTTGAGTAACAAGTGCATAAAATAAATATATTTTCCCAATTCAAGGCTAGATAATAGGTGGTAAGTATGCCTCCATTCTACCGTGAGGTGCTAGACCACTACAAAATGGGTGGTGATAGACTGGCACCCAACACACACCTCAAAGGTGTACAAGACTGGTGCTCGGTATTAGAGAGAATTTCTCGGGAGAGGGTGTTTTGGGGGTCGATGGTGAGTTTGATGGGGCCCAGTGCAAGAAGCTCGTGAGGAGACCACTTGGAGAGCTTGTCGAGTCCCAGGAGTCTGGGGAACCCACTAAACTGTTGTCTCAGGAATCTAAAGGTGAGAAGCCTGACGATTCCCCTGAGGCAGCAGGGGGGAGAGAGCAAGAACAACTGTGCTGCACCCAGTGGGGAAGGGGAGGTACAGCGATACAGGAGCTTTTTTCTTGGCCCAGGAGTGCGCAGTGTGGGAAAGAGCCCTGATGGGCACATCTTATATCTTCCCAGGAGGATCACCCAGAGGGGTGACGTGACCCCAACCGGGGGGCAACCACTAAATTCCCTGGTGGCTGAGGGAAAAACAACCAACCAGAGGGAGATGCATTACACAAAAGCAAAGAATTATAGTCTAGTGTTCCCATTGTGATGTTTGAGGAACCAAGAAATGTCCCACAGGAAAGGTGGTCGGCTTTAACCATTCGTCCAACTTAGGAAGCATAAGCTTAAAGTAGCCATCCAGACAGGGGAGCTCAACCCCAGATGATAATGATGTGAGTCAAGTAAGCTCTTTCAAGTCCCTTTCCTTTCACCCTCCTCCACCTTACAACCTTTCAGGAGCCACATAGTGAGCTGGGAGCGCGGAAGGAGAAGCAGCAAAGAACCAGCTGACTCCTCACTGCAGGCCTTCCTGCTGCAGAACCCTGACCTGTAAGAGGTTTAGGGTTCTCACTGTAAGGCTGAGCATTTAATTTTCGTGACCCTTTTTTGTGATTGTAAGTGATCAGAGGACTTTTTATTAATAAGAATGAGTGGATGGCTGTGGAGTCTACCTATATTATGACTTTACTTATCATCTAAGAATTAATAATAATATAATAATTAATAATGTGATTATGACACTGCTTATTGTCCAGCAGTGAATGGGTGAGCTATGGGCCCACTGGAGATTTCGTCCAGGGGTCATGGAACAGTTTGTCTCAGACAGTGGGGCCTGAATGTGGCTTTAACAAGAATAAAGTCTTTTTTCTGGTTTACCACCCCACGAGTCAGTTCTATTTAGTCAGTGTGCCAGGGAGAATTTGGAAATTGCTTTGTAAAAGGAAATATTTAACATCCTCCTCCTCCACCTGGCATAGATATTTTCTGCTCCCGAAGTGCATTTGGGTAATTAAACAATCAAATAAATGATCTCTGGAGCAGCTGAAAATGTCATTAGAGAATTTAGTGTAGATGAAAATGAAGGGGAAATTTGCAGCTTCTTCAAGCTTCGAGGGCTGTGTGTTAAATATTACTTTGTGCGGGACAGAGGTATGTTTCTGAGTGATCCTCCAACAGTGGGTAGGAACCCAGAAGTGAAAATTAACAGGACGACTTTTTATGCAGTAGAAGAGACGTTATATGGAGAGCTACTGACAGCAGACACACCGCCACTTTAATAAAGCCTCATTGTGGACATCCACCAACACTTTATGGGGCCACTTGCAGTTGTCTTTTTTTAATGATGTGTTAAGTTCTAAAGTACCCAGTTGGTAACCTGTTCCTGAAGCAGGTTTCCTTAGAGAATGACAAGGCGATCAGTTCAAGATAGCGACGATCCACCCATGAGTGGAGCTCTCTGAGGTCAGGGGGGACATCTGCCCTTGAAGAATGTAAACTGGTAGCATGAGCTGTAAATAAAGATGAGGTTGTAGGGGCAGGAGGAGGACGGAGACTAACAAACTTCTACAAAGCTCTTGAAAAGAGTCCCTTCTCACTGCAGTCCAGGGGATCTTTCGAAGGAAATGGTGATTAGCACAAAGGCTGCACAGTGTCTGATAATTAACACTTTATTATTCATATTTTTATTTGATGAATGTATGTTCATGACAGCAGGGACTCCTTGCCTGTCAGATGTAAAATGCTGCCCAGACTGGCAATCATTTGACCTCTTTTTTTCCCTTCCTTATCAAAGGTATTTCCCTGGAAAAGAGATCGTCTACTGTCTTACTCATCGGCAGCTCCCCCACTGGTCCACCCACACTCCCCACGTTGCCCCGTCTGCCCAGGGCAGGGGGTGTGACCATTGGCTCTGGCACACACAGGCCGGCAGCCGCATCAAGGAGGTCGGGAAGTGTTGGCCCTTTGAGCTCTGGAGGTGCTGTGCCTCGTCTCCTCCCACACAGGGGGCCCTGGGTCCCCTGAGCACATCCAGAGGTGGAACCTCTCAGGGCTGGTGAACACCCCTATTATTTTGGTTGTCCAGTTTTTACTGCGAGTAAATGTAAGCATTCTTACGTTATACCAGAACTGACTGGTACATTGTGAAAATAAAATGCAGAAATGAGCACCAGCATTTGGTCCTTATCCTGGGGCCCCTCTCATTCTTGTCAGCACCGACGGCTCTGCCAGGCTACTCCGTTTCCAGAAAGTAAACAGACAGTGCTCTGTTTTCAGCAGGGGATAGTCAATAAGGGAGACGGTATTCACAGAGAACATGCGCCCTCAGTCCAGTTTTTATCTGGTGTCCATGGTAACTTCCTGTAACTTCTATGACTTCCTTCATCAGAGTTTGCTTTTCAGCATCTTTGTATTCATAAACTATCCCTTCAACCCCTAATATCAATCTGTTTTTTAAAAGCGAATGACTTCTGGTTTTACATTTTGGTTCTTATGTTTGCCAACTAAACTAGAAACTCCAGGCAGGCCTCCCTTCCCAGAATGCATATCGAAGGGACTGGCCTTTCTTCCTTCTGAGAGACACACATCAAGAGACCTGTTCACAACTGTACACCGTAAAATGCACTTTAAAATTTCAAGTAGGTACCTACACACACACACTCACACACACACACACACAGTTTACTGATGGGTAGGCAGCTTTAAAGCAAAGGCAATAAGATCTTTCCATTCCTTCCAGACTGTGGCCCAAGGTGAATACATTAATGTAGAGCTTGGGATTTACCTAATGGTTTTCAGAAGCCAACTCCATAGCTTTGATTAATGCTGCCTCATAACACCAGTGATGTGTACCCCAGTAAATCATGAGGACATTTTCCCTCGGTAGCATATTAAAGCCATACATTACAGGCTACTGTGTCTCAGGTGATGTATTACTTGGGGGGGGAAACACACCCAATTGCCTAAGGGCCGTGCCGTGCACACTTGTGTAGAGTTCAGCCTGGCTACTATTTTATGGGATTCTGTGTGTAGCGTTGAGAGTTCTCAGAAAACTTTTCCCTCCAATACCAAAGAAACACTCCTCAAATTTGTTTGATTCCTTTGTTCTGAAGGTCTGACACTCTGTTCAAGTGCAAATGCATGTGAAAATATTAAATGCCGGTTAAAACTATGGATTTCAAAGTCATGAGAATTGGTGGGTTTGAATTTTGGCTCATTTGATGGGCTGTGTACTCTTGAGCAAGCCAGTCATTTAGCCTTTCTGAAAAATGGGGAGTGTGTGCATATGTGTATATGTGAGTCTTACAGAGAGGGTGAGCTGAGATCACGCCTGTAAAGTGGGTAGCCGAGTGCTTGGCACCTAGTGAGTCAGTAAGTAGTAGCTGGTTGTGAATGTTTCAGCAGGGACCTCTTGACCAACATTTCCATGCCCAACCTGCAGTCTTCCCATAATAACTGCTCTATTCTGAGCTGTTTTGAGTGACTAGGTTTATATGGGAGTCAAGGTTAATGATCCAGGTAATGTCCTCACGTTTGGAAATCCTGTGGCAGAGCTGCAGGGCAGTGCTAAGTGGCTGGTCCGCAGGCTCTGGCCTCCTTAGGCCAGCCTCCGCGCCTGTCAGTCACAGCCGGCGTAGCCATGTAGTTCGGGCACGGAACACCCTGTGCCACAGTGAGGACAGGCTCTCGGGGAGGGAGGAGGTGCAGACCATCCTTGTTCTTGTGCTGTGCTTTTGGCTCTCGGTGCTAGAGGTAAGAGAAAAGAAATGAAACTGTAGAGACAGCTTTCCCCCACTCCCCACCAAGTTCAGCTAAAATGATTGGTTTCCAGCATCCCAGACAATCTCCGCCAAACTCTGGCACTGGTCTGATCTCTCAGTCAGCAAACCCCTGGTTATCTCTTAGAAAGTGCCCCACTTCGATGTTACAGAAATCTGCCTGTGCCTCATGTGAACAACTGCGGGGCAAAATTATATTGATTGCACATGCACATAGCAATAATAACACACGTAAGGACTTTTTCTATAATTTTACCAGCCTTACACATCTGTTTTCATTTTCCTAGAATCCTCTCCAAGCTCTACTCTATCCATACCTAATTTTATATAGTTATGTTATTGCATAGGTACAATCATTAATTTAGATGGATTTTATTAGATAATTAATATATGAATATAAATGTGCTGTAAAAATTCAAACCTAGAATTCTATAGAGCTAACGGTGAAAGTCTCTATTACCTCACTTCAACCAGTTTTTGTTTTGTTATAATTTAATTTTTTTTAAAGTGACATCATCTGCAAGTGTTACCTGTGACTTCCTTTTATGCTTTAATATATCTTCAAACTTCTCATGCCAGTACCTAGATCAACTGTTATAGCAGGCCTTTTTTCACTTAACATTTTCATAAAAGTTTCTTTATATTGCCAAATACTTTCAAAATTATTATTTTGAACAATGAGTGTGAGTGAAATGAGCCCCACATGGCTCATGTGTGGGACACGGAACAATGCCTCCACAAAGGCATTATCCCAGTGGAACAGTGCTTATTTGATACTAAGTTGGCCAGTGGGTCACAGAACAGTTCATTGGAAAGAGAGTTGGCCTGTACCCATTTTACAGATGAGGCAACTGAAGTCCTTCCCCTCTTCTTCCTAAATGGAGAACAGGAAGGAGAGCATCTTTCAAGTCTGAGAATGAGGAGGACCTGCTAAGAAAGGGCCTGGGTCACCCATGACTTCCATGAGCCATTGCGTCAGCTCTGGGCTGCCCACACCTGGGCTTGGTATTCCGTGAGAAAAAGACCATGCATTTGGTCTAGTCACTGGAGCAGGGTCTCTGCCCCGTGCAGCCGACATACACCTAACTGATGCAGCTGCCTTCACTAACCGTTATCCACCCACTGAGCACTTGCTGAGTCCTAGGCGCATGCCCCCAAGTGCAGGCTACGCGCCCAACAGTGACAGTCAGTGCTGATGGAGCGCTCCGTGCGATGCTTGTGCAGCGAGCTCTGCGCGTCTTCTCGTCCGGTTTCACAATTACCCTCTGAAGTAGTGCTGTTTTCCCGACTTTACAGATGAGGAAACTGAAGCTCGGGGCGATGGAGTAGCCACTCAGCGGCGTCCATCCGGTGAGCTCCAGAGCCCCTCCGACACTTCACTGCAACAGATGGCACCCCGTTTGTCTTTTAGGGGATAGGAACCCAACACAGTTGTTTTGAGGAGCTAAGTAATATGATCAAATGACAACGTTTACCGCCACGCTGTGAATTATGTATGATTAATATCATCCTCGGATGAGTTTCAGAGAGAGCGAGTGGCCCGTGCCGCTCACTCCGCGTGACCAGCACCTAGTGGAGACGGGGTAAGCGTGAGGCGAGGCCTGGCGGCGTGAACGCTGCGAGGGAGGCCAGACTTCTCTGCAGTTAAAGCCGTCGCAGTGCCTGTGTTTTCTCCGGCTGGCATCAATTACTGACTTTCTGTCAGCAGAATGTTCCAGATGGGCTGGTTTCTATAAAATCCCCAGGGAGAATCCCAGAGTTTAGGTTCTGGGGGAAGGGAAGGGAGGAAATTGGCAAAAGAGACTGTTTGAAAGGGCTGTTTTTCAGTCTCCCCAAATCAGGTACAAAATAATGAACTGCCACAGAACACTTTTCTGTTTGTTAATTGTTCAGCTCTCCCGAGCAGGGAGAGGAGAGTGAGAGAAGGGCGACCTTTGCCACGTGACTGGAGGCAGATTTGTTTACCAGATCAAAGCCCGTGGGTAATGGAAACTTCGGAGGGGAGAGGGTGTGCGCGGAGCCGCGCCTGCAGTGTGGACTTTGCTGAAGGCTTTATTCAGTCTGCTGTGGAGCTGGAACTGCACCGCGGGAAGGTGCCCTGTCCTTTCAGACGAGTCGCGGGAGGGGGCGGGTCTGCTGGAAGTGCTCAGGGGTTCTAAGAATGTTTACAGCGTGAGGCTACGGGATCGCGTTCCTCTCCTGCACTGTAGACATCTTCTGTTTCTTACGGGAAAAGTAACGCGTTCTTGGTTCCTCTAACGTGTGTGTTGTGAATTTTGAAATGATTAGCATTTCCTGGTGATAAATTTTCCGAATGGCTTTCGGTATAGCAAATGGTTTCTAAGAAACTATGGAATCTATACAGTTATCGACTGCATATTTTTGCACGCACCCCCCCCCTCCTCCGCCAAATTCATAGATTGAAGTTCTAATCCCCAAAGGGGGATAGTATTTAGAAAAGGTGGGGCCTTTAGGGGGTAATTAGTGTTAGATTAGGCCTTGAGAGTAGGGCCGTTGTGATGGGATCAGAGCCCTTATAGAAAGAGGGAAGACAAGAGATCTCTCTCTGTCTTTCTCTCTTTCTGTGTGCATGTGTGTGTGAGTGTGTGTGTGTGTGTGTTTGTACCAAGGAAAGTCATGTGAGGACAACACCCGACAGAGGACTTTCACCAGCACCCGACCATGCTGGTGCCCTGACCTTGGACTCCCAGCCTCTAGAACTGTGGTAAATAAATTTCCATTGTCTGAGCCACCCACTCTGTGGTCTTCTGTTGTAGCAGCCCAAATCAACTCAGATAGACACTATGATGAATGTACTGAGAGCCCCAAGAAGTACGGCTGCCCCTTGAACTACACGAGATTAGGGCTGCCCACCACCACAATGGAAAGTTCCCATTAACTTTTGCCTTACAGTTGGCTCTTTGTATCTGTGGATTCAACTTTGAAAATACTGGTTTTAATCCACAGTTGGTTGAGCCTGCAGATGTAAAACCAGTGGATACAAAATGCCAACTGTATTTATTGAAAATATCCACCTAGGAGAGGACCCACAGAGTTGCTATGCTATGCAAGGGTCAACTGTGCTTCAAAACAAAGTTATAAATGTACAGCACAAGAGGTGGAAGGATGCTCCATAAACTGACATGCTGCTCATCTCCAAGGAGGGAAGCTGGCTGAGAAGGGGGCCACGAAGACTTGTACTGTAAATGCGTTGTTTGAATTTTTCCTTCTAGTGCAGGGGTGTCTAACTCATTTTCACCGGGGGCCACATCAGCCTCGCAGTTGCCTTCAGAGGGCCAAATGTAATTTCAACTCCTTAACAGTTAAGGAATAGTTACATTTATATAGTCCTAAAATTATTTCGGCCCTTTGATGGCCCCTGGTGAAAATGAGTTTGACACCCCTGTTCTGATGAGTCTATACAGATGTGATATTTCTATAATTAAAATAATTTTTTCTAAAAGAAAAAATCTTTTACATATTAAAAGTGGTTCTTGCATTCAGTTATTCCAAACTATGAGATCCTCATTAATCTTTTAAAAGGACAGCTCGGAATTATGCCACGTTGGAAAAGCAGTGTTATAAATGACAAGATAGATGGTTTGAGACTAGAATTCCCTTATAATGTGGAGCTTGTTTGCACTGGGAATGAACAGCTAATACTTTGCAAACAGCGGTTAAATGGTTTGTGATTGCCAAGTGCCCAGAGGATGAGTGGTCCCCAGTGCATGCCTGGTACAGTTATTAATACATCTTTCATCTTTTGCCTGCTCTGCAAATGTTCTGGTTCCTTCTAAGAATGATCTGCATAAGTTCTCGCTGCTGTTGTAACCTGAGGTGGGTAGAGAGGTTATAGGGATTTTTCTGTGTAATTTCTGTATGGGTTGGTTTGGCTGTCAGTGAAACCATCCAGGATTGGGAGACAAGCACTGTTTAGTCACCAGCAGGATACTCTTTGTGCTTTATGTCCAGGGTTTCTGCTTCTGGGCCACGCTTGGCACATGGGTACCTTCAGTCAGAGTAGGAGGTCCTGTGTCACAGTCCTGCCTACTCTGGCCCATGGTGACAAAGGATTTCACAAAACCCTGATTCCTTCTTAAGAAGTTTATCTTCCGTTAGCATTCTCTCTGTGTTTCTTCTGGCAACCTGTCAGAGATGCTATTATTACTATGTATGCGTAACTCACAGCAAAAATGACCCCTCGTGGCAAATTGTATCTGGACTGAGAAAATTGAATACCTGAGAGGAAGCCATAGCTTTGGGCTTACCTGAGAGCGGTGACTCTTGAAAAAAATATGTCCTTTGTGGGGACCCTGACAGCTATGCCTGTGTAGTTGTTCCAAGAGTTGTGGCTCCTATGGAGCATGAGGCTCCCAAGCCAGGGAGGACCCCACATGCACTTATGTGGTCACATTCTGCACTGAACCCTGGGAAACCAAAGGGAAGAGCCCATGGCCAGCCATGTATGGTTGACTGGTCTGTGCGTCTGAATATTTAGTTGAGTTTAAGAAGCCCTCTAGGTGGATCTTATAGTTTCCTCCCTGGTCTCCTGGAACATTTGTTCCAGGTGAATCTAACCACCACGTAAAAGGAATAACTACTCTGAAGTCACCAAGCTGTGAACAAGCCCAAACTGGCCACAGTGGAGGGGAAGTGAAGAGAAAGACACCTGTCCAGTCCCACCTGTGCCAGCCTGCCCAGCATGGGTGCCAGACTCGTGAATAAAAACACTATCTTGGATATTCCAGCATTAGCTGACATGATGTGGTGAAGAGCCATCCTGGATAGTGTAACACGTATATAGATGAAGCACTCACACTGAATATATACAAAGATTTCTTATAACTCAATAATGGTAAGATGAAATGGTAAAAAAAACTGAACAGATAGTTCACAAAAGAAGATATATGAATAGCCAATAAACTCCAAGAAAAATGCTCAGCATCATTAGTCACAGGGAAATGCAAATTAAAACCATAATGACATACCACTTCACACCCATCCGATAAGTGAAAAATACAGACTGATCATACCAATATGGCAAAGACACGGAACCCCCACACAGTGCTGGCGGCAGTGTAAAATGACACCAGCACTGTGGCAGTTTCTTAAAAAGTGAAACGCCTGAAATTAATACAAAATAATATTGAATGTAAATTGTAATTGAAAGAAAATGTTTAGAGTTAAACATATACCTACCGCAGGAACCAGCCACTTCACTCCTAGGCATTTTCTTCAGAGAAATGAAGCCATATGTTCACATGAAAAGTTGCACACGAATGTTCACAGCAGCTTTATTTGTAATGTCCAAGAACTGGAGAAAACCAAAATTGACCAAAATTTCCGTCAACAGAAGAGTGGATAAACAAACTGTGACGTGTCCTTACAATGGAATGCTGCGCGGCGGCGGAAAGGAACAGATGAGCTATTGCCACGCACAGAGCATGGCAGGATTTCAGAATAATTATGCTGAGTGAGAGAAGCCAGACAGAAAGAGTATATACTATGTGACTTTATGTATAATACGATATATAATAACTATATGATACATTTCATGTGGTGTACAATATTATTTATTTTGTGTACCCTATTTTGCCATGTATAATGCGCACCCATGTTTTTGGCCCAAGCTTTCAGGGAAAAACTCATTTCAATTTTTTAATTCAATTATTTATTTATTTATATTTAGATACTTGCTTTTTGTATTATAAAGGAATTTTAACATTTATTTTTGAACATATGGATATCATTATTGCTTTCTAGGGTTATAATTTTAATGCATTAGCATAAATAAAAGAATTAACATTTATATAAATACAGAATTAGTATTACCCATGTATAATGATATCCTTATTTTTCCCTCAAAAATTTGGACAAAAAAGCATGCATTGTTCATGGCAAAATACAGTAATATTTAATAGGTACTAATAGGTGGAACATATATGTAAGTGATTGAGCCCAGTGATGAAGTGGACACCCTCATCCCACTGCCCGATTTAAGAACTAGAGTATTACCAGTATCATTAAATCTACAATTTCCTTTCTTTAAAAATTCCTCGTGTGGTACACTTAATTCAATCAAAACACATATATAGACTTGGATGACTTGAAATGGACTGTAAATACAACCTAAACCAGCCTGCTTGATAAGTGATTATTCAGTTTTTAATTAAGTACTTCAATTACAGGATATTCACTGCCTCATCATGCAGGTCATATAGTTTGTGACCTGGCCCCACTACTAGAAGAATCTTCCTTGTATTGAACTGAAATCTGCTTTCTGCAACTTCCATCCATTAGGCTTAGCTTTATCCATAGGGGGCACCACGGTCAAGAGTGTAGACTCTGGAGTTGAATTGAACTGAGTTCAAATCTCAGCTCAGACACGGATTGTGTGACCTTGGCAAGTTACTTAGCTTCTTTTTCCTTAGTCTCATCTTCTGTAAAATGGGAATAATAATAATAATATCCATTTTATAGGGCAAGCTAGACTGAATCATCGGTGCTGGTCTGGGCTGGAAACCTGGTGAAGCTTGGTTTGAATTGCTTTCACTTTTGTGCATTGTCTGGTCAGTTAGGAAATACAGTACATTGTTGTCTACAAAAACGGAAAATTACAACACTTTTAAAAGAGGGAAGTAATTTTTGTTCAAGTAAAATGGAGCTGGTGTTTTTCTCCTCCTCCACTTTAGCGCATGGCTTCATGTCCAAGCTGACCCCTGAGGTCCAACCACCGTTTTGAAGTTCTAGACAGGGAAACAGAGGAAGGCAGAGGGACTGCGTGCCAACAACCCCCTGTCTGCCTTTTAAGTAGCTTTCCTGTGGGTCCTGATCAATAATGTTCGCTTACCTGTCATTGGAGCTGAGTCACATGGCCATCCTTGGCTAGAAAGCAGACTGGGAAATGTCATCTTTTAGCTAGAACATTTCCATCCCACACAAGATTAGGATTCTGATACTAAGAAAGAAAGGAAGAAAGGATATTGCTCTGGGAACTTGCAGTCCTGCCACGTGACCGAATCAGCCAATAAACAATGCGAAGTATGTAGACGTGGTCAGGATTCCCCAGGGAAACAGAGCTGTAGGGTGTGTATGTATGTGGAGAGATCCATTTTAAGGAATTGGCCCATGCAGTGGCGGGGTCCAGCAAGTCCAAAATCTGCAGGAAGGCCAGCAGACTGGAGACCCAGGGCAGAACTGTTATTGTAGCTCAAGTCCAAAGGCATTCAGGAAATAGAAATCCTTCTTCCTTGGGGGACCCCAGTCTTTTCTCTGTGGTCCTCAACTGATTGGATGAGGCCCACCCACATCATGGAAGGTAGTCTGCTTTACTTAAGGTCTCCTGATCTAAGTGTTAATCACTTCTAAAAAATTACCTTTACATCTAGACTGGTGTTTGACTGAGTGAATGACCCAGTCAAATTGACAGATACAATTAGCTGTTATGCTTGGTCTCAGATACAAGCAGATTTGACTGCTCGTGCCTCTGGTTCTAGTGGAACTTCAGTGGAGGTGAAGGTCAGTGAATTCACCAGCCCTGGAGGAACCCAACAGGTCAGGTGAGCCCAGAGCCTCGGCTTTCTGCCTTTGCATATTTTCAGACTCGGGGTTTGGGGTGGAGGAAGAAATGCATTTGATCATCAGGGGTGGCCTTGTTAAGCACAGAAAGCAGTTTTTGTGTCAGTCACAAGACCTGGTTACTTCCAGAGTTTATTTTTAACTGACTCCTGCGGCCTGTGCACATTCTCAGTGCTACTGATTGGTCAGAGCGCACTGAGGGCCGAGTGTGGACTCCGTGGGCTCTCTCACAGGGAGCTCCGGCAGCAGGGGGCTTGGCCCAGGCTGGGGCTCAACATGGCCATATGGAAGAGGTCTCATTCCTTACAAGTTTGTGGTTGTAGCTCCCCTGTCCTTTCCATAACTATTTCTTCTTCTAAACCTAACTGGTTTCGGTCTCAGCATTTGGTGATCTTGAATATGCATCATCCATCATTTTGGCAGGTGGGTGGAAGGAGAAGGAAGGGGAATGCACTAGAGCACCTTCATTTTAATGGTGTTAGTGGGCGGTGGAGCTAAAGGCAGACTTTACACAGTGACGTTTATGTTTAAGTTGAATAATAAAGGTTGTTTGTTTGTATGCACTTAACTCAGCTGATGGAGGAAAGGAGTTCTGTTCTCACCGGGAGCATTTCTTTGGCAGGTGTGCAGTTTCCTCCACATCTGACCCAATAAGGTCTGCGGCGGGGACAGCTCATTTCTCAGACACAGCAGAAGTACCAGGTCAGAGGAAAGGGAGGGAGGGGTGGGCCTGGTAGTTAGTACTTGGTGATATTCTGTAGCTAAGTGGTAGCTTTACTACACTTTCCCCCAAATCATCCCAAGTGTGAAGTCCAGGTAGCGGTGATGGGGTAGAAATAGAAAGAAATCATTATAACGTCCTTGCAATTATGCCAAATAAGTACGTCCTATATTAATGGAGAGGGATAGTGGTATGGGGTGGGATGGGAGGATTGCACTTCAGAACTTAAACAAATTATATATTTATATATCTTCAATTTGAAACTTCCCTTGGTTTCATGGCCCAGCTGCAGAAGGCCACCCAATTAGTTAAGAAGAAAAGGGGTTTGCGATCGTGGCTGGTTATTTCATGTGGACTAAAATAGAGGAAATAGCTGCAATTGCATTGCCAGGGGTGTCCAACCCTGCATTAGACTAAAAAAGGCACATTATGGCATCAGACAACTTAAAAAGATGTAATAAGGGAGCTGCCTTCTTTGCACATCTGTTAAGAACATCTGGCTCTGGCACAAGCCCTGGTAACCATGACAGTTAGTTGGTGGCCCACAAATTGAAAAAGAGGCAGACCCTCAAGTTGTCAGGCTCGTCTGTAGAATTTCCTGGTGGCATAACTGCCAAGTCTAAGGGTGAAAAGCAGCTGGTGCATTTGTGCAGCTGCCCATGTTGCCGGCGCTGAGCTCACCCCCTGACCACAGACTTAAAAGATAGTTTTTGGAGACTCTGGTGTCAGAAAACAGTCCATCTCTATCTTGCCCCCGAAGGCTGTTCACCGTGAGCATCCTGGGGGGCGTCCAGGAGGCCTAATCCCTCTATCGCTATTCCATCTCTTCTGTGGTACTGGGTTATTGCAGAGATGCTCCCTGTGACGGGCTGCATTTCCAGAGATCTCCACGGCAGTATCCCTTATCCCACCTGATCATCTGCGGCTGCCGTCAAGAGGCAGAGTCTCATTTCCCTGCCCTGGGGTCTAAGCTGGCCACAGTGGCTCATGTACAGTCAGTAACATATGGTGGAGGTGATGTCGGGTACCTTCCGAGGCTGGGCTGAGAAGGCCACACAGCTGCCACCTGCTTCATGGCCCGCCCTCCTGAGGTGCAGGTTCTCAGAGCCAGCCACCATGTTGTGGGGACCTAAGTCACTGAGAGAGTAGGCACAGGTGTGCTCCTGTTGACAGTCTCAGTGGAGGCTCGTCTTTGAGTCGGTTCAGGCACAGGGCACATGGGGAAAGAAGCCTCCAGTTGATTCTAGCCCCACAGTGGGTTTTCCAGCTGAGGCCCCAGACATTGGGAAACAGACACAGTTCATCCCCGCTGGGCCCCGTCCAAATTCCTGACCCACAGAAGGTGCGAGCACAGTCGAATGGCTGTCTTATCTACTCGGTTTGAGATGGTGTGTTACACAGCAGTAGACAATCCAAGCATTCCCATAAGAGCACTTCGGGAGGAATCCGAATGCTGTGAATCAGCAGTCCCACTCCTTCTACCCCCAGCCTCCCTTCCCCGTCTCCAGCCCAGGATCCTCCTCCGTGTGCCCAGCACTGTGCTGGACAATGAGCGCTTTCTAAAGAAGTGCAGGGCTACCACTAGCCTCTCCTTTGCAGGCACTGGAAAAAGATGCCCGCACCTCGCGGGAGATGCAGCCTGCCCCACAGCGCACAGCCTGAAAGGCCCAGCGCAGTGTTGAACGCCCTCCCCAGCCCAGTCAGAGATCTTCTGTCCAAACTGCGCAACTGCGCACAGTGGCCCTGGGAAAGTATAAAAGTGTCTCTTCTCAAGGAGTGTACATTCTCACCGATGATATAAAATATGTGTCGTTGAAGACAGAAAGTGTCAAATGCTAAGTCATGTGATAACACTGGCTTTAGAAAGAATTTTATAGAGATAAAATAAGTTTTAAAAAACAAACAAGGAGTTGAAGGAAAAGCACTGGACTCAGACATAGGAGACCTGGGTAGAAGGGCGGGAGTCAGGTCACGCTGCGCCACCAGCGAGCAGGGCCTTGCGTGGGGCATGGGAACGAACGGGCACCTGAGGTTTCTGGGCTGCGGTGCCCCTGACCTAGGGAATGAAGAGCTTGTCCTAACTGGTGCTTTTCAAACTTTTTCACTAACATGTCCTTATGGCACAGCGGGGTCTTGGGGGTTTAGTCTGAACTGGCCACCAAAAGCTGGACTCACTAACTACATGTATATTTTATTTGTCCACAGGGCTCACTCCTCACTGCCTTCAGTTTTCCGGGGGAAGAAAAGCACTTTTTAAGTCTTCCCCAGCCACCATATTTAAAATAGCACAGCTCCTTCACCACTGCCATGCTCTGTCTGTGGTGGATTAAAGAGGGCCACAAATTCTTTGATGCTCCTCTTGTTGGGAGACAGGCTCTCCGTCCACTTAAGTGCAGGCAGGTTCTGTGGCTGCTTTGAGCAATGGAATACGGCAGATGCGGTGCTGGGACAATTTCCAGGCGCAGGCCTTCAGAGACTGGCAGCTTCTACTTCCTGCTGCTTAGAACAGTTTCTCTGGGAGTCCTGGATTTGATTACACGAGACCACCATGCTCAAGTGGCCATGGGTACGTACTTCAGTCAACAGTGCCAACTGAACCCGCAGCCTTCTAGTTGTCTCCACCAAGGCACCAGACACATGAGCAAAGCCATCCTGGACTCTCAAGACTGGTCCGTCTGGCAGTTGATGTCACTGAGTGGAAGGATTGCCCAGCTGAGCCCTGCCAGGATGTCTGGCCCACGAGACTGTGAGATATAACAGAATGGATCATATTCCCAACCACTACGTTTTGAGGTGGTTTGTTACACAGTGATAGGTGTCTGGAACACAAACCCTGAACCTGCTTTATTTTCTTTACTGCCAGTGGCATCCTGGATCTGGCTCATCCTGGCTTATGAGAGCTGATTGTTAAATTTTCAAGAATTTTGTGAGCCAGTTATTAAACAAAGCTACCCTTAAAAATGGAATAATTCAACTAGAACTAAATTAATCATGCCAAAAACAAAGGTAGTAAGTCCTCAAAACTTAAAACTTCTGGGTTCTTTTTTAAGTATATTTTATTGATTATGCTATTACAGTTGTCCCATCTTTTTCTCCCCTTTATTCCCCTCTGCCCTGCAGTCCTGCTCCCACCAGCATTCCCTCCCAGCTTAGTTCATGCCCATGGGTCGTACATATAAGTTCTTTGGCTTCTCCATTTCCCATACTATTCTTAACCCCTCCCTGTCTATTTTGTACCTACCATTTATGCTTCTTATTCCCTGTACCTTTTCCCCCATTCTCCCTACTCCTCCCTGCTGATAACCCTACATCTGATCTCCATTTCTGTGGTTCTGTTCCTGTTCTAGTGGTTTGCTTAATTTGTTTTTGTTTTTATTTTTATTTTATTTTTTTATTTTTTTTTTTAATATATTTTATTGATTATGCTATTACAGTTGTCCTATTATCCCCCTTCATTCCCCTCCACCCTGAACACCCTCTCCCACCCACATTCCCCCCCTTTACTTCAGTCCATGTGTCATAAGTTCTTTGCTTCTACATTTCCCATACTATTCTTGCCCTCCCCCTGTCTATTTTCTATCTACCTTCATTGC
>CM052538.1:164362258-164395729 GCA_028533065.1 Trachops cirrhosus
ATCTTGGTTGTGCGAGGAGGCACAGTGCGTCTACCTATGCCTCCATCTTGGCCGGAAGTCCTGTTTTTATTTTTAAAGTTCAGTTATTGATAGTTGTGAGTTTGTTGTCATTTTACTGTTCATAGTTTTGACCTTCTTCTTTTTCTTAGATAAGTCCCTTTAACATTTCATATAAGGGCTTATTAATGATGAACTCCTTTAACTTGACCTTATCTAGGAAGCACTTTATCTGCCCTTCCATTCTAAATGATAGCTTTGCTGGATAGAGTACTCTTAGAGGTAAGTCCTTGCCTTTCATGACTTTGAATACTTCTTTCCAGCCCCTTCTTGCCTGCAAGGTTTCTTTGGAGAAATCAGCTGATAGTTTTATGGGCACTCCTTTATAGGTAACTGTCTCCTTTTCTTTTGCTGCTTTTAAGATTCTCTCCTTCTCTTTAATCTTGGGTAATGTAATTATGATGTGCCTTGGTGTGTGCTTCCTTGAGTCCAACTTCTTTGGGACTCTCTGAACTTCCTGGACTTCCTTGAAGTCTATTTCCTTTGTCAGGTTGGAGAAGTTATCCTTTATTATTTTTTCAAATAAGTTCTCAATTTCTTGCTCTTCTTCTTCTCCTTCTGGCATCCCTATGATTCGCATGTTGGAACATTTAAAGTTGTCCCAGAGTTTCCTAAGCCTCTCCTCATTTTTTCTGAATTCTTGTTTCTACATTCTGTTCTGGTTGAATGTTTATTTCTTCCTTCTGGTCCAAATCAGTGATTTCAGTCCCGGTTTCCTTCCCTTCACTGTTGGTTCCCTGTATATTTTTCTTTATTTTACTTTGCATAGCCTTTACTTCTTCCTCTATTTTGCAACCATACTCAACCATCTTTGTGAGCATCCTGATTACCAGTGCTTTGAACTGTGCATCTGATAGGATGGCTATCTCTTCATCACTTAGTTTTATTTTTGGAGTTTTGATCTCTTCTTTCATTTGGGCCATATTTCTTTGTCTCCACATACCGGTTACATAGTATGGGGAGGGGCCACCCAGATCACTGTGTTGTGGTGTTGTATGTGGGGTAGGGGTCAGAGAGGGAACAATGCCACTTGCTCAGATCTCCCCTTGGTTTCAGTCACTTCCCCTGCTACCCACAAACAAATTGGGCCCTTCTAGTGCTGATTCCCAGATGGGTGGGTTTGTGTACATTCTAGGACCCTGTAGGCTTCTCCAGTGAACTCTCCTGTGAGTTTCTCCCATGCTGCAACCTCCACAGATTTTTACAGTCAGAGGTTTGGAGGCTTTGTTTCCTTCTGCTGGAACCCTGGGTTGCGAGGTCTGTCTCACTCCCCAGTTGTTCCTCCTGGGTTTTCCGCATGCAGATGTGGGACCAACCAATCCTCCAGCTGCCGCCTTGCTGCACATCCTCTCTGATATGGCTGCCCATCTCTGCTCCTTCTACCGATCTGAATGAATGTTTCTCCTTTAACTCCTTGTTTGTCAGACTTCCATACAGTTTAGTTTTCTGGCACTTCTGGTTATTTTTTGTTTTTGAATTTGTTGTTGTCCTTCATTTGGTTGTGTGAGGAGGCAAAACGTACCTACCTATGCCTTCATCTTGGCCAGAAATCGAAACTTCTTAGTTCTTTCACTATGTTTTACTCTTATCTGTGCTCTTTAGGTTACTTGTATCTGAATGGTGGATCTACTCTGCAATAGTGTACTACTGCAGGTCTCTTCCCAACTCCATGGTCAGTTATATCACCTTGTCAGCTTAAAATTGACCATGGTGGGAGTTTTTACACCACAGAAATCGTCAAATGCCTTCCAGAAAGGTGGTTGTTAAACATTTGTCAACCAGCCACTACCACTGTTCACTGCGCTTATAACCATCCGATATATTAGTATTAGGTGTTTATTGAGTATTGGTTTATTGTTTCCCCCCTCAGTGGAATGTAGGCTTCCTGAATGACTCTTTCTTTGTTCACTGTTATTTCCCCAGCACCTAGATGAGTGTCAGGCACAGAAGAGGTGTTCAATAAACGTGTTTGCACGAAGGCCTTCTGCTCTGTAACGTGTGTGGTAAAATTCATATGTCGTTTGCCACATCCCTCTTCTCTGGAGACTGCTAGCTTTATTCTCAGCCCCTGAATGACTCTGCCCTGCTGGCCGTGGGCACCTGATTTAAGCTGGACTGGTGAGCGTCCCTGAACTACATGTTTGGAGTTGAGAGAGAGAACCCAGGACGATGATGTGTATGAGAGAGAGCACAAGCCAGCAATGGGCGTGATTGGTTCTAAACAATTTGTGAAGCTATCCAAGCCCATTTCCTATTCTTCATGAGGACTGCGTAGCTAAAAAAGCCCTTCTAGGAAGATGCAGCCATTTCTCAAAGAGATAAGTGATGAACGAGAGGAAGGGAAGAGATTCCCTGAGGTTAGGCCCTCCTGAGGCCTCGTGTATGCCTGTCCTTTGGGTCTGGGAGGCTCCCTGACCCTGGAGCACATCCTCCTGGCGCGTATTCTCTTGCTTAAATTGATTTCTGTTACTTGCAACCCAAAACGTCCTAACAAACACCCTCTCCATGTCTGTTTTAATGTAGTCTTTTAATTACCTGTCATGAGAAAAAATGGCAAAAATGTTTTCCATGGGTCTCTGGTAACTTTGGAAGGATGAGTCACATAAGGTTTATATAGTCTGAAAACATGTACGTGAGGTTCGACTGCCAAAAATTTGTCTTCGCAGAGTCACAGGATGCTGAAAATTAGGTTAAAATAAAACCGTGGGTTCAAATAGCAGCCGTTCTCTTTTGTGTCAGTTTGCAATCCGTATTAGGGCTGTGACCACTGTGTGCATGGAGTGCGGCTCTACATCGGCTGAAATTGCGCTTAACTGTACCTTCTCCTTACGTGGTCAGTTTTGGGGAGAGGGAGAGTCTGACTTGAAAAAGTATCTTTTACTGTGTTGAAGAAATACCGGTCAGATAATTTTTTCATGAACAAAGATGATTTAAGGTGTTAATCTTTACTTTGCCAACTATCCTGAAATTTTTATCTGCAATAAAGGAACTCAAGGTCTCAAACAATTGTGTGGTCCCCACAATGAATACTTTATGGCTTTTCAGATTCCATTCTCCTCCCAGCGGCCTTCTCTGTGCAGGGAGACCGTTTACAACCTGGCCTTCCACTGGGCGAGGGAGAGCAGGTGGCCTCACATTGGCTAGGTCAGTCCGCTTGGAGAGGCGCTCTCGTGACAGGGTTAAACATTTAATTCACTCACCCTGTCTGGGTTTTTCCTCTTCGGTTTGATTCTTTTTCCTTGACAAAGAAACATAACCATTCAATTATGAATCTGCACCTTTTCTTGGTGACGCCAGCCGATGTTTTTGGGAAAGAGGGTTTCCAAACTTACCCCCCACTTCAGTACCATTTTGTCTAAACGGATTAGTATCCAAACCACTGTTGTGTTGCCGATGCATATTGGTTGGAGTACTGAAAACTGAGTCAGGGAAAGAGGTGCGCTCGGTGTCGAGCGCAGCTGCTGAGTTCGGGGCCGCGCCCCTCGGCGCAGACCGCCTCCCGGCCTTCTGCTCCTGTCACCTGAAACAGATCTGGCCGCGTCGAGAGGGACAGATTTCTCTTTTCAGGGGCTGCACTGGCCAGAGTCGTTCTGAAACCTAATTCGAGGGAAGCTTTGAGCTACTCCTCACTTACTTTGTTTGCTTTTCTTTGCACGGTTCTGAGCCAAGACTTTTCTCTCTTTTTAGTTGCCAAACACTCCATTGCCTTTCCTTCGAAATATACACAATTATTTTAAACTACACTGAACTACTTTGAAACATACAGCCAAGTGGAGAGGGACGTAGCAAACACCTGTGACTCACCACCTACATTTCACAAATGTTTACCTTATGCCACAGGCTACCGGTCCTTTTTTAAAAAAAGAAATCCAATATTAAAAGTGGAAATAAAGCCCCTTTTGTGGCCTCCCCGGCCTATTCCCCTGTCTTCCTCAAGACTGGCTTTAAAATGTCACTACAAGAGTGATGGCTTCGTGTCGTTATTCCTCAGGGCTTTCTCGTGTAAGAGGTGCTGTGAGCCAGGCCCATTTACATCTTCGCAATAATAAGCCCAGTATTTGAAGTGAGCATCCAGGTAGAATAACTAATTGTAGTGGGGACTGTGTGATTCTCTTCTTTGTTTCCAGGGCACGTGGGGGTCCTCAGGCACCGCGTGTCTATCAGAACTGTCAATGGTTTCTTTTTGTTTTGAATTTTTCTTATATTCCGTAGTTCCATCAGTGTTCACTTTATGCTTCAAACTTGCCCCAACGCATATTCCCAAATGAAAATAAGGGAAATGAAGGTAATAAGGTAAATGAAGAATGATGCTAATGTTACAAATGGAGAACTTCTGGTATTTCTGTGCTAAAGGAAACTCCAGAGGCAGTGTGGTGAACCAGCAAGAAGGGAACAGCTGAAGGCTCAATCCTTAATTCCTTTAACGGGAGATCCTCCACAGAGCTGAGTCGGCTGTGGAGTCTCAGATCTGAGACTCTACAGATCTGAGCCGGCACTGGGCAGCCTGCACGCCCACTTTCAAGAAGGTGGATCCCATTGAAAAAAATGGAGAATCTGGAGGAAAATTGCAGACAACCTGCCACAAGGAATAGCCTAGCTCCAAGGGGCCATCTACCAACGCCCTGATTGTAAAGCTGTAAAATGTGAGAAACGTGTAGGTAACAGGAGCTAATTCAAAAGGTGCATGTCCCAGGAACCTCATGTTTGCACCAGGAACCCCGTTTCACTAGGAAAGAAAGGCGTGCTGGCTTTAGGAGGCCTTTGCAACAAGGGACAACTTTCCCTCCACCACACAGCAGGTGGCCTCCAAAGGCAGACCCTGCCAGGGTCCCATTCCCTTGGCATCGCCGTGATTCCCACCTGTGCCAGCTCTCATGTGGGGCCAAGTCGGAGGAAATCTCACAATGATAGTCAGCATTTGTAGAGTGCTTAGCCTGTGCCTGGCACTGTTGCATTCAGCAACCGCGAGAACAGATGCCGGAGACTTTTCAGGGTTTCAAAGATGTTACTTTATTGGCCAAGTTTTACCTGCGCAGGGGCGAACTCTCAAAGTGTCCGGAGACACGGTACCCGCAAGGGCTGCTGACGAGAGTTGCGCGGTGTGCTTATAGCTAAGTCCTTATGTATATGGGCGGGCAAGCAAGCGGTACACAGAAGCAGACGTGGCAGTTAGCTATTCGCTTACAAAGACCGTGGGCGGGAACAGGCTTGGGGATTGGCTCAACAGTGGTAGCTTTACAAACCAAACATGTTAGGTTGCATCTGTTTTACAATCCTTTGTTCTTGCTAAGTTTTCCTTGCTCCTTACAGCACTACTCAAAGTGGTTTATTATGCTTTATTTTTTTAATTCTCATAACAGCCCTAGTGGGCAGGTGCTCTTATCCCTGAGGTCACACAGGACTGAGTTGGAAGGGAGGCGGTCTGACCTGGACTGGGACCCAGGGGTGGCACTGCTGAGCTCTTTCCACCAGCTCCGGCCGGTCACCATAAAACACCTCGGCAGCCAGACACATCTATCTAATAGCTAACTGTCTCGCAGAGGCTGCATTGTCTTTGGAGCCTTAAGCACAACCCTTTTAATTGGAAATTGCTTCCTAATTCAGCTTCATATATCTTCTCTCCTCCCACACAAAAGAATCTATTGTGTGGGTCTCAGGAATCAACTGGATGCTCCTTTGATATACTTTGCATGCAAATGTAAAGAACAAGACTCATTTGATTTCATTATATCCTTTATTGATGTGCCGGCAGCATTTTATTGTAGGTTTTTGTGACTAGAATTCCTAACAAAGGAGGGAGCTGGGTTGGCAGCTCAGCAGAGAGAGGATTTACCACAGCGGATTCTAAAGGGATGCTCCACCCATTACTGTTGTTTCTAAGCTTTTAAAGGGGCTGGGTGTTTTCAGGAACTGCCGCTATTCCAAGACTGTAAAAGTGCTACCAAGCTTGAGACGAGGGCAGCTGCCATCCTGTCACCACGCGGTGGGTGGGGAATTGACTGAGCCTGCCTAAAAGGAGAGGCTGGAGGACTTGGTGTCACTGGGGGAATGAATGACTTGTACTCCAAGACTGACAGAGCCGGTACCTAATCCTTCCTACCTTCAAGGACAGGCTCCTGGGACTATAGAATGAGGTTAATTATTCTCAACATCCTTCACTGTAATGCTAAATGAGATAATGATGAGAAATAGTACATAATCATTGAACTGAAAATGCCCGAGGCATTCTCCTGCTGGAGAAAGGAGCACTTTTTCCAGGGGCCTGTTGATTTCCCTCGACACTATCTTTTTTCTTTCCCAGGTTTAGTCAGTCTTTTTTAATAATTGGAGCCTCCGAGATTCTGTGGCGCCAAACAGCAACAGCTTCCGATGATTAAAAACTTACTAAGCACCAGGTGCTTAACTGTGTTCTTGAGTTTATCCCTCACAGTAGCCCTATGAAATTGGGATTTTATTATTTCCATTTTACAGGTAAGAGATGGCACAGAGTGGCTAAGTGCTGCCCCTGGTGACACAGCTGGTACACTGAGGTTCCGGGACTTGAGCCCGTGGAGGCAGACTGCAAAATGTAAGACACTGTCTCCTAAGACCTTGAGTTTCCTTTCCTTAACATCCTGGCTTGGAGGTCTGTCCGTATCCCACTGAGAATCTTCTGGGGTCTGTAGTCCTCCTGGTGGACATAGGTTTTCAATGGCCCACCAGCCTTCTCTGTTCAATGTCCTAGGTCACTCAGTGTCCGTACTACTGTCTTCTGACAAGGCCTGTCTGGGACCATCCCACACCAGCCAAGTTGTCTAAGGGCACGATACTTCATGAAAATGAATTGAGTGTAGTTTTTGGTAATCAGTTGTCCACTATAAAAAGTCTTGACATACAAAAATTTTCATCAATAGAACAGAAGTCTTAGGTTGCCTAATTATAGCACTGCAAAAAGCTAATTTGCTTTACTGTAGAGTTCCTTCAAATATGGCACTCCCTGGTGCATTTAAAATGAGATTCAGCTGACAACAAAATGGATTCACAGCTTTTCAAAAAGTAAGGCATAAAGAAAGCAATCTGCTTTAAGTAGATTCTTTCATATATATTCATATAATTCCTTTAACCTTGGAGCTCCAATGCTAAGCATGACTAAAGGTTTCTAAGGCTTCCATACACCAGTGGGACCCCATTTTCTTCCCCTTGTCTTTCATGCCATTTTTAAATGGTATCAGAATGGTAGAAAATCAGTGATCAGATCATGCTTTCCAATGATCCCAGGACTCACACACTGCTTTCTTTAAATCTCTGGAAGAATACCTGCAGATTTTCTAGCTGATTGGAGAGTTGGATGGGAGCACAGCGGAGTCTAAATACTATTATTTTTCACAGACATTGCAAAAGAGCCAGAGTCACTGACTAATGCACATAAACACTGTGCAAGAGAATCAATAATCTGGAGACGATGTTTCTGCTTGCCCTGAGCTCTGCAAAAAGAAGTCTGACTTAAATAGCAAGCTAGTTTTGATTATGGATGTGCGTCAGATGACAATCCAATGAGTGGTGGCTTTTATTTTAGACCCGAAAAGGAATTTATTACTGCCTTTCTCGTTTCTGTTTCCTGTCAAGCCGGCAGTCCCATGCTGGCGCTCTTAGCAGCTGAGCATTTTCGGTTAGCTTTGATTATCAGCTAGCTCAGGACCTCCTTGGTAGCAGGTTGGGTTCCCTACTTGGTCCTGAACCCTAATTTTCTACCCCTCTCAATTAAGCTTTCTATGGCTATGTAGCAAATTACCAGAAAGCTCATGCCTTAAAACAGCCTACAGTTGTGATCTCACAGTTCCATGGGTCAGGGATCTGGGCACCGCATAGCTGGGTCCTCTCTTCAGAGTCTCACAAAGTAGGAGTTAAGGTATCATCTGGGCCGGGGTCTCATCTGAGGCTTGAGGCCCGGCTCCAAGTCGGTGTAGTTGTTGGCAGGTTCGTTTTCTCCCAGCCATTGAATGCGTGGCAGCTTGCTACTTTAAAGCCAGCGCCTCTGAACTCTAGACTAACTTTTAAAGGGCTTGTACGGTTAGGTCAGGCCCACCCAGGATAATCTCCTTTTTTAAAAGATTTTATTTATTTATTTTTAGAGAGAGGGGAAGGGAGGGAGAAAGAGAGGGAGAGAAACATCAATATGTGAGAGAGAAACATTGATTGGCTGCCTCCTGCACTCTCCCGACCAGGGACATGGCCTGCAACCCCGGCGTATGCCCTGACCAGGAATTGAACCAGGGACATTTGGTTTTGTGGGAAGACATTCAACCCACTGAGCCACACCAGTCAGGCTTCCTTTTTGATTAACTTAAAGTCTGGTTAGACCTTAATTACATCTGAAAAATCTCTTCATCTTTGCTGTATAACATAACACAAGTATGGGAGTGATGTCCCATCACTTTTGCCATATTCTATCGATTAGAAGCAAATTACAGTTTCCACAGACAGTCCAGGGGTGTTATCTTAAATTCTGCCTACCACATCCTCTCTCTGGATGAGAGCTGGAACGAGGCTAATGAGAACCACTAGCCACTCTCTCATGCATTCAGGACAGTATAAGGTAGCTTAATCATCAAGAAAATCATCCTATATATACATTATCTATTTATGTATCATGGAATCATATTCCAAAGTCAAAGACCACTATTTTAAGGATAGACCTATAAAGTCTGTTCAAAACTATTTTAAAAATGAAATTTCTGAAGAATAAAAATATATCAGTGTGCATACAATGTTTTGAATTATTTATATCTCTTATCTGAACGTTAAAAAGGACACCATGAGAATAATGATTCTTGGTATAAATGTGCTTTAATTTATCCATTCCATAGTATTCTGCCTAATATTATGCCATTGATATTTTTCTAATGAACAGATTTTTTTCAATACGGTTTTTTAAAATGACTTTTAAAAAATTTACTTATTGCTTTTAGGGAGAGAGAGAGAAACATCAGTTTGTTGTTCTACCTAGCCATGCATTCATTGGTTGCCTCCTGCATGTGCCCTGACCGGAGATCGAACCTGCAACCCTGGAGTATCAGGACAATGCTCTAACCCACTGAGCACCCTGCCAGGGCTCAGTAGGGTTTTATTAAGTTAAATTTTTACATGTAATTGCTCACAATCATCTTAAAATTGTATTTTAAGGTTAATGAATCTTAGAATTGTTAACACCTTTAATTGTCTCCTGTCAGAGAAAATACTCTCTCTGCAGATACTGAGACATTTGTTAAGCTCAAAGAAGATTCTGGTAAAAACATATATTTTCAATTTAATTTTTATTTGAATGGTCACAAATGAAATATTCATTTTATTGAAAATTGAATATTTCAGCCCAGATAATTTCACAAGGACTGTTTTTTGTCTCTAGAGTAATTATTTTAACAAGTAATTTACAAGTAAATTTTTTAAATTACAAGTTTTTCCAAGTGAAACCTATTGAATATTTTTTTCTCTATTTATGAATCTTTTAAATGTTTTGACAAATTTAGATGCCCCCTACTATAGACATTCTCAAATTTCTTTCCATTCTGGTAGAGAATATAAAT
Organism: Trachops cirrhosus; assembly: GCA_028533065.1. NCBI lineage: Eukaryota > Metazoa > Chordata > Mammalia > Chiroptera > Phyllostomidae > Trachops > Trachops cirrhosus. Next base: position 164,371,879 of record CM052538.1, read on the forward strand.
TTATCCAGTTAAAAACAGGAATTTTCTATCAAAAGATACTTTCTACTAGACGAGCTATTCCACAGCATAATTACAGAATTTCAGATCATCTCTGAGGACCCTTTGAGTTCTCCTTTCTAAGTTGTTCACCTTCTCCCTTGTTTGTACAGCAACACATGTCAACGTCCTTTCGTTTGTGAGCTTTGTTTCCAGTAACTGTGATTCCATTGAGCTTCAGAAGCTGAGGTACGTATTTGACATTCCATTCAATAAAAACTTCGATTAGCCCTGGCTGGCGTAGCTCAGTGGATTGAGCTCGGGCTGCGAACCAAAGCATCGCAGGTTCGATTCCCAGTCAGGGCACATGCCTGGGTTGCAGGCCAGGTCCCCAGGGGGGACCACATGAGAGGCAACCACACATTGATGTTTCTCTCTCTCTCCCTCTCCCTCCCTTCCCCTTTCTAAAAAAATAAATACATAAATAAAATAAAAAAAAAAACAAAAAAACTTCGATTAAATATTTCCAGCTCATTTTGAATCAAATGCAGCATAAATTTAGATGAACTTGTTTATATTATAAAAATGTGCAATGTTGCCCTGGCTGGTGTAGCTCAGTGGATTGAGCATGGGCCTGTGAATCAAATGGTCACTGGTTCAATTCCCAGCCGGGGCACATGCCTGGGTTGTGGGCCAGGTCCCCAATAGGGGGGTACGTGAGAGGCAACCACACACTGATGTTTCTCTCTCTCTCTCCTTTCCTTCCCTTCTCTCTAAAAATAAATAATAAAATATTTAAAAAAAAACAAAAAAATGTGCAATGTCACTGATGGACACTTAGGTTGATGTAGAAAATAGTTCTTCAAAGGCTTACGCATTTCTAAAATTTTATAAATTTGTGATAGGAAGAAGCGAAAGTGTATAGTGCCATGCTGGCGTAATTTGGAGTATTCAGTATCAGCTTTATAGTTCAGTAACCCTTTTTCTATGTAATTGTGTTTGTCCACTTGTTAAGTGCAGCTCCATTTTTGACTGGTAGCATGCCACAGCTTGTTTAGACATGTTTGTAAGCCATGTGAGCACCGCACTGACGCTTAGCGCATTTCTGCTCCGTACCTGGAGAACCTACCTGTGTTTACCCTGACGTCCTGCTTCACCAAAACTTGTATTGTTATCACCACAGAAATGATTTTATTTGCAGCGCCAAACTTTTAAATGGGATTTTTAATGACATTCACAATAATATGAGGTGTGGCAGAATTAACATCTAAAAGCTTTACTTTGAATCCACGAACTGGACAAAAACTTTGAGCCAGTGTTGCAGTGAAGAGATTTCCCATTTGAAGTAAATGATGACATTAATATAAAAGTGGTGGCATTGAGCCGTGATTCTGCTAATGGAGACAATAATAACATTTCTCATTTTCCTTTTTCTGTGTACACAAGAAAACTTGGAATTGAAAATATATTGAAATATGTTTAAAAGAACAGTCATTTGATTTAAACAAAAAGTCATGTTCAGAGAGTGTTGTGTAAATGCACTTCTTGGAGCTTTAGTGGTTACCTTTTCTTCCCGTGCATTCTTTTTAAAATAACAACTAACGATCGATACTGATACTTCTTTAGCAGATTTAGCTTCTAGCTTGCATATGTTGAGTGATATCACTACAACCCCCGTGGGGAATGACAAATGTCAGCAAACTTTTAATCTGAGACACATATTCATCATCAACTTTCTTGGACGTTTTAGGACTGTACTTAATTTTTCATTAACTCTACTCCTTCATTTCTATTGAGTTCATTGCTGTCAAAAGGATTTATTGCAAGGTAAACACATGTTATCGATAAAATAAATAGTTGTAAATTTACATTAAATGACAAAACCTCCATGTAAGGACTTAATCTCTAGATTCTCTCACATATGTTATAGTAGAGTGTTCCTATGTCCCATGTTTCTCATTGACCCCAGGATCTCTCTGGCTCTGACACTGGCCATGGCACAATTGGCTGGTTTATACCACCTGGTGGCCAGCATGGCAACAGCTTCAAAATCCTCTCCCGCCATCCCCTAAGATCCAAAAGAGTTATTTGCTTACTTTTAGCTCAGTTACTTTTATCGTAGTGCTCTTTGTTTCATCAGTGAGTGCCCTACGTGCATGCTTAGAAGAGAGGTTTGAATTATGCTTAACATGGAAAGGGCCAGGAGAAGACAGACAGAGAGTTGCTGATGGTCGTTGAGTTTTAAACACAGGTTAAAGTGAGAACTCTGACCACTGCACGTGCATCTCAGGTACTGTGAGCTGTGGCAGAAGCTGGGAATACAGTGTGGAGGTCCCTTAAATTTGCCCTAGTTTATTATCATGTAACAATTGCTAATGATACTTCATTAAAACATGAAAACTCCAGAAAAAAAGGCTAAAACACACGGGATACATGACCCCTAGTAGGTGCTCAATGATTGTTAACTGAATGAAAGAATGAATGTTCAAAAGGTACGAGACAGAATTCAGAGTAGATGAAAAGCGATTCAGCCAAGTCAGCAGCTAGTGTGACGATGACTTGCTCAGAAACCAGGGCACGTGACTGGAATCTGTCAGGAAAGGACTGATCACCTCCAGATGAGGTAGGAACCTAGGTTGGAACTGTTTCGACCAGACTTAAATGCCAGAGTCTCGCTGCGTTCAGAGAATAAACCTTGGATCACTAATCACCCAGTTCCATGGAGCTAGTAAACCAAGATTACGTCTGGTAAGAAGGTAGCCTTGATTATAAAGAGCTAAGTATCTGATATGCTGAAGACCCACTAGGCATAGGTACTAAAACTTAGGAGAAAGGCCAAGAGCCTTCTCTAAAAAAGGAAAATTCATTGTTTCTCAGAGCAAAACTATGGAAGTTTCAAAAGTGATTTGAAGGTTCATTGGAATAAATCATTATCTTAGTCCTATAGGTCAATTTCAGCTTGTGACCAAGAAAAAAGGAGGTTGGATTTTTGCTGGGTCTAACTACCATGGGATCGCCCAACAAGGAGTTCCACTAGCCCTGTGCTCACTGATGCTTGCCGTCCCCCCAGTAATAATTTGCATCTCTCTTTGGTGCCTTCGCGGATGCCCAGATAAAAGCTCATCATGCACACCGTACACAGTGCGGGCTTCTCCCTCATTCATGTTCAACTGCACAGGCTCATTTCAACGCCTGCCTTCCCTCTTGTAGTAATTGTTATTATGTAAACAGTCTAATCTGAGTGCTAATACATGTAATTTCAACTGAACTGACAGTAATGAATCTTAAGTGTGCTGTTTCACCAACCTGCCTCTTTCCTAGGAGAGGGGCAGCAATAATGAGCATCCCATTCCGTGGTCACATGGAGCGCACGGGTGTTCAGGGTTTTCAGAGGATCAGGGAGTGCTTTCTTGCAGGTGCACTTACATTTTCAGGTCAGTACCCCTTTTCTTCATGAACTTTGAGTGAGAACTGTAATAAACCATTTAATTGGTTATGATGGAGAAGCAGCAGACTGTAGGGACTACAGATTTTTAGAATCATTTTTGATGGCTCTCTGGGACATTTTTACGGTTGGACGACAATTACCTGGGGATGTGACTCCCTGAGCCTGCCTACTTTTGCCCAGTTTCATGGCTAGTGTCTGGTCAAGGATCTCTCACCATCAGTCCCCTGCCGGAGTCATATACTTGGATCATCTCATTCTAACTCTAACATTTCACAGTTCTGAGAAACTGAGGCCACACATACACGAGGGATAGAGTGGTTCTGGGACTTGTCTCAACCTTCTCATTGCAGTGCCATTTCGCCCAGGCCGTGCTCCTTGTGGAGCCATCACCTTTACAAGCTGCAGGACACCACAGGGCTGGGGCCAACTGTTAGGGGTGAAGAGAGAAGGAAGGTAGAGGGATATTACTTCCTGGCCTCCACAAATTATGGTAGCAAAATGAATTCATTCAATCCATTCAACAGTTATTTATCAAGTACTTTCTAACAATTATTTTTCAAGTACTTTCTATGTGCCAGGGGCTGTTTTAGGTGCTTTGGATACAGAAATGAACAAAACAGCAAAAATGCTCACCACTTGCCCTGACTGGTGCAGCTCAGTGGGCTGGGCAATGTCCCGCAAACCGAAAAGTCACCAGCTCGATTCCTGGTCAGGGCACATGCTTGGGTTGCAGGCCAAGTCCACAGCTGGGGGCATGCAAGAGGCAACTGGTCGATGCTTCTCTTGTACATCGATGTTTCTCCCACTCACTTTCTCCTTCCCTTCCCTCTCTCTAAAAAAATAAATAAAAATAAAATCTTAAAAAAAAAGCTCCTTGCCCTCACAGAGACCACATTTCAGTGATAGTAAAAAGAAATACACAGCCCTTAACCATGTCCCAGTACTAACGCACGCATGTACTAACTCATTTAACCCGCATGACTCTTTGAGGTATGTATAGTCATTAATCACATTTTGCAGGTAAAGAAACTAAGCAACAGGAAATCAAAATTAAGAAACTTGCTCAAGGTCATGCAGCAAGTAAATAACCAATCCAGGGTCTAGCTTTGGTTATTTGGCCCTGAATCCCTGCACTTGACCAGTGTGCTTGATGGCCTGATTGATGAAGGAGGCTAGAGCCATGGTTTTTACTTTTTAATTCTGTAAGCAGCAGAGCCCTTCCTCTTTATAAAACTGGAATTCTACGTGGAACACGGAAAATTAAAATCATGAAAGTTCTGGATGAAGAGGATGGGGATGGAGGGAGAATTCAGATTGCTCTCGCTGGAAGGCAGGAGATGAATCCACAGGTGCCGGCTCCCAAACATCCTCTCGCTTCTCCTCAGTCGTCACCCCACTGGACCCTGTGCTCTCCACAAAGGCTTTAGAAAGAGCTGGAGTGAAAGTGTGGGAACTGAAGAACAGACTGTCTAGGTCAGGTTTGGGAAGGTGGGGGTGAGTGGGGTTGTAGTGTTAGTCCCAGCAGAACAACCCAGGACTTTCTGTCTATCCCCCCAGAGTGCGTGTGTTGGGGCATCTCCAGTCCTTTGAGAGTAACTGATGCTGTGAAGGTCTTCTGTGACTGACGGCAAAGGGGGAGGAGGGAGTGACTGAAGGCATACCGAAAACATGGGGATACTTTCCTTCCACTCGTAATTCCTTCTTCCCTCTCCTGCCTTGCCCGTCTCCGTCACTGCACTGTGGAGGCCTGGACAGTGCCAGAAAGAGGCCTCCCAGCTCTCAGGCCCATGGTGTGTGTCCATCTGAACATCCATCGAGGTCGTTTTCATGAATGTCTAATGGCTATTTTAAGGCAATACTGTGGAAATTGCCTTCTAATGACACCATTATTTCATCATCTCCTGAAAGAGTAGAATAAATGCTTCCCCTCCTCTTCCCAGAAAAACCTGCCCAAAGTTGCCAGGTTCAAAAAGTAGACTGCCAGGGCAGCGCCCGTGGTGTTTGCTCCAGAGAGTGCTGGAGTGGAGCAGTTTGTGAAGTCATCTCTGTAAGACTTCCCCTGGCAATGACTCCTACTTCCAGTCCTCAGCCCTTAGCTGGAGGTCTGGAGAGGACTTGGGCAGGGCAGCCTGGGGTGGGGGTGGGGGTGTTGGGGGCAGCTTTTCCCCAGCTACTCCCCTAGATTCCTTTTCACTGGCCTCTGCTTTGAACTGTTAATTTCTTCTCTGAAGACGTACCTAACTTTGTTAGCAGGTCTGACACTGTCTGGCTGCTCGCAAAGAGCGGCTAGTTCCAATGAGGTGCCAAGTGCTGTTCTAGGCATGGGAGACACAAAGGGAAAAGATCTTTCTTCTAACCTCAGGGTGCCCACAGTTTAGTGGGAAGACAGCCAAGCAAACACACGGTGTGGCATCAATTTGTTATCATCAAAGGAAGGGTGGAGTGAGACTGGAGCAGGAGGGTGCCTAGGGGAGAGGGGACAGGGTGCAACCTAGAGCTGAGACTTGGAAAGAAAGACAAAGCTTCCAGGGATATATGGATCTCGTTGGAAGAAAACCATCGCCAAGGGCTTTGTGGCATCTTGCTATATTTAAGGTACTGGCTGCGTTACTGAAAGAGGGGCAGTGCTTTCCCAGTCCTAATTCTCTACAACCAGGGCAATCCAACGTCATTAGCTGGGTACTAGATTTACTGGGGTGAATAAGTTATATACTGTCCTATATCTGAAACTAACATAATATTGTATGTCAGCTCTAATTAAAAAATAAATTATTTTAAAAATAAAATTTGGTTTATAGTTTTTTTGCTGTAGTGAATAAAAATGTTATAAACTTTCTTGCCTAATTTTTTTTAAAAGGCATTAGGCCCTGGCTGGTGTGGCTCAGTGGATTGAGTGCTGGCCTGCAAACCGAAAGGTCGCTGGTTTGAGTCCAGTGAGGGACATGCCTGGGTGGCAGGCCAGGTCCCCAGTTGGGGGCATGCAAGAGGCAACTGATTGATGTCTCTCTCGAACATCGATGTTTCTCTCCCTCTCCTTCCCCCTCCCTTCCTCTTTCTCTAAAAATAAATAAATAAAATCTTTAAAAAAAGAAGGCATTAGTTAGAATTTGATCCTTGCTTTCTTTAAATCCTCACCAAAATCTCCTGGAGAATAGGTGCTTTTTAAAATTTCTCTTTCCCCATTTCCCATCTCAGCTCACTCCCAGGGACAAAGGTAGCACCTTTGCCAATTAGCACTAAATAATGGGAGCAGGAGTGAATAATGGGAGCAGGAGTGAATAATGGGAAAAATTAAAGTACCTGGGGCAGATTATAGAGAAAGCCTGCAATAGCAGGCGAAGAAATCTGGGCTTCCAGGGGTAGTAGAAGTGAGAATCTGTCATGGACTAGAATTTAGGAGGCAATTCAGAGTTGGAGATGTGATTTAGATATTTCAGACCACCATCAGCAAGCTGATAAAGAATCAGTCGAAAGCAGCCAAATGGTAGACCTCCCAGAGAAAAGAGAGCCAAAAAAAGAGGAGAAATTAGAGCTGCAGATGGAATCTTGAGGACACCACAATTACAGAGCAGACCTACAAAACCTACCTTAAAAAAAAAAAACCCTATCTAGAGCTTTGGCTTTGGCATCTGTATGTGGCTATTAATAGCACCACCAACTGGTCCAGCTTGTGTGAGGATTCATTGGGATAATGTGAGAAAAGTGCTTAGCAGAGTGCCTGGTGCAGAGCACTTAATATTACAAATATTACCCTTCATTATTATTATTATTGTAAAAGGGGATCCTCTCTTTGTTGTTGTTGCATGGGATTAGGTCAACCGATGTACAAATACTAATTGTTAATGTATGCATTGACGATTTGTTGCCTGGTAACTACAATTTTTGAATTGAAAAACTCATTTCAATGTTTGCCTTTTAATTAAAATGGGTATTTCAGCATCTTAAAATTCATTTTAGAAGAAGCCCCCTACCGATCTGCTGCATCTCAGTCACAGCAGGGGGATACTACCATTTTTTTAAAAACCAGCTAACAATTAATATCATAATTTTATATTTATCTTGCTAATTAAGGCTAAGACAAACCCCAGTTTGTCCACAACTGTGCAAACACACAAAGAAACCTCAACACCAAAAGGCAAGTTACTTGCAAATTTGCATATTAATTACTGTTTACCGCCTTTGCCCCTGTGGCTGATTACTTCTAACAAAGAGCACGGTGTATACAGTGGCTCAGATTGTCTGGGACCCCCTGAAATGCAGCCTGCCAGTCTGGGCAGGCAAAGAGAAGGCTACTGTGCTTACTAGTGGGGAAAAGACCGGAAGGAGACAGTCCACACCCCTGGCTCAAGAGAGTTTTATGTAAAGAGCCATAAAGATTTCTGAGATGCACCTTAATGAAGAATAACAGACAACAAAAGTGGTCCTAGAGATCCTCACTTAGGTGAGACCATCTTTACATCGACATACTCGGAAGCAGTATTATTCTTGGTATGTGCTATGCAAAGTGAAAGGTAATGTGCATTGTTGCTGTGCTTTGAAAGGTTACTGGTACATTATAATTAAACTGTGGTCACCCTGCCCCATTTCTTAAGGCTCATGAGTCTCCCCAGTCCTGGCACCAATTGCAAAAAGGACAGGGTGCTCTGGGAGGGGACACCCCCAATCCAGTCATATTTTCTCCTAACAATATTGAATGGATTGCAACACTTTTAATGTATAGCTTGGGAAGGGAAATCTAGTGTGTACTGGAGAATTTTAACTTGGTTGTAACTGGAGACAAAAATCACATTAGTTGATTTAAAGACACTAAGTCTGAAAGAAACTCTTTGTGCTCACAATTCAGGAAAAGCAAAAGCAGCCTCCTTTGGAGACACAATGCTGTCCAACAAAACCCTTGGTGGAAGTAAAAATCAATGGAAAAAATTTAATCCTGGTATAAGCATAATACATTATGCATGATAATCTTCAGAATTTGAAAGCCACTTAAAGGCAATCATCTGAAAAAGCAGTGGCTGGTTTACAAGGTGATTTCAGCTTCCTGTAGTTGTGTAAAGTGTGTAGGAAGTACAGGAAGGTAAAAACAGAACTGTTTTTAATCTCCGAAGAAAACAAATGCTTTCATGCAATGTTTCAATAGCCAGTCCTTGGTCAACTTCACAGTAATATAATAGTAATAAACATAACCATACTTGCGAACAGTTATTGAGTGCTTACTTTGTTCCAGGCTCTTAATATGCATGTTCTCATTTAATCCTCTCAGTGAGGAAGGTTGTATTTTTTTATCCCCATGAAAACAGATGTGGAGGCTGAAGCTCTGAGAGATTAAGAAAATTTCCCCAGATCACAAAGACAGAAAGTGGCCGAGCTGGAATTTGAACCCAGGCAGTCTGCCCCTGGGCCGCCATGCCATTTTACGCATCAGGAAACTGTAGTTAATTTCCCTAATGCCCCAAGATTTGTTGTAAAGTTGGGATTCTTTTCTAGCTTTCTGAGTTCCCAAAACTCATTGTTTTTATATTCTTCCATGCTACCTCCCCTAATTAGAGCTGAGCTTTAGATTTAAAATATCCTAATACCTTAGAGCAGAGGTCAATGAACTCTGGCCTGTGGGCCAAATCTGCCTACTACCTGTTGTTGTAAATAAAGTTTTATAGAAACACAACTATGCTGACTTGATTAAGTGTTGCCTGTAGCTGCTTTTGTGTTACAGCTACAGAGATGAGTAGTTGTGGCATGTATTGGAAGGTGCACAAGCCTAAAATATTTACTATTTGTCTATCTGCAGAAAAAGTTTGCTGGCTTATAGGCCCAAGTCTTTTTTCTGACTACCCTTCAGCCCAAGTCTTCAGGAGCAGTTGCTTTGAGCAAGAGAGTTGATGTGGCAATGACTAGACTGGCCAACTGTGCTCATTTTAAATCCGAGAGATGTCTGGGGCCAGGAGAAATGGCCAGGCAAACACAGGACAGAAGTTACATAATGCAATTAGAAAGTAGTGAAAGGAATATACCATGATGCTGAGTAACAGTGCAATAATAACAGTGCAATAATAATCCTTTCTGCTAGTTTCCCCCAAGTGTTCAACAGGCTTGGGCTTTGCACCCCATGTGATTTCCCTGTCAGGGAGGCATCTGAAGTAGAAAGTTAGAATTATATTCCAAGGGCCACAGAGCAAGTCAGGATCAGGTCCCTGAGCTGGCATCTCTCGGGTGCCTGGCTTGAGAAAGCTGGACCACCCACACAACCTGGACAGGTATGCAGGGACATCTGCCTTTACCCCAGAGCCATTGACGGCTGCAGACCAATGGTTCCTCCAAGACAGGTTTGCTATTGGTCCTTGGAGTTTCCTAGAATTCCAAGAAATAACTGTTTCCTGCTATATCCTTGGGACCCTGAACACTGCCAGAGATATAGTGGGCACACAGTAGATAATTGTTGAATTAATAGTCAGAAATATTTTACAATTAGTCCATGACTTCTGTCTCTATTCAGAGTTCAAATTCCTTGGCCTGGCTCTTACGATCCTCTCTCCCGCTCCTCCCCGCCCCCCTCCCCCCGCCCCCGTGTACCATAACTCATTTACCTATACAACATTTTCTGTTGTTTAAAGACTTAACTCCTGATCATGTGACCACTCAGGAAGGTCAGGTTTTCTCGGAGGGCCAAACCACAGATGGCTTTGGAAGACAACTGATGTGATCAAAACGATGCTTATGCAAAAGAACCTGTAGGGGGGAAGAGCCTAGAGAGGCTAGGGGACCATTTAGGAGTCTATTTGAGGTGATAATTGTATGGATCAGGGCCATGAGAATAGAGATAAAGGGGCAAGTTGGAGAGATACAAAAAGAAGTTCAGGAAATTCATAAATTAGTGATCAGAGAGATGAAGAAAAGGTAAGAGTAAGGGAACAAGAACTTTAGTGTTAGGACTAGTAGATTGTGTTGTCATTGACAAAAATAGATATTTTGGAAAGAGAAGCAGGGTAAAGGGATGAGAGAAAGTGAAAGGTATCTGGGAATAAGATTGAGAAGGTCCTTGTGATATGCTAGTGGCCTACATGGACCAGGACATGTGGCATTGGTGTCAGTTTCATGATGAGGACTAGAGATTTTGAACTAAAAGGAATTGATGAACTGACTCATTAATTCATTCACTCAACAAATATGTATCTTCAGCAAGCACAGTGTGTCTGGCACAGTTCTAGGCCCTTGGGACTATCAGTGAATAAACCAAAGACCCCCGCTTTTGTGGAGCATGCATTCTAGCAATAGAGACGGGCAATACATAATGAACATAATGAATAAGCAAACTGTATAGTGTAATAAGGTGTTAAGCGCTGCAGAAAAAAAGACAAGGTGAGGCTGGGTAAGGTGGCTGGAGGCCATGGTGCCAGGGTGGGAGCCTTTGCAATTTTAAAGTCGATTCCACACAACACCTAGAGCTTTTTTCCCTATGATCAGTGGCTTGTTGATCATCTTCTGACTAAGGTGACAGTAGAAGAAATTGTAAGGCATTAGCTAACTGTGTGATATTTTAATATAAAGATTCTTCTGTCTGCCACATCTGGAGGCAATTTGGAAAAAAGGGAAACTTCTCGTGGTTCCCATTTCCTGAATGAGTAGCACCGCGATGAAATTCAGATGAGTTGAGGCTGATAATTTTCGGCAATTTAAACGTCGCTGCCTTTGCTAGAAGGAAGAGCTTTGTTTATAAACAGCTGGGTCAATAGGAAACGTAGCCTCATTATTCACTTCCTTCTGATAGGCTCCCCGTCAGAACGCGAGGGGTAGGAGGGATACACAGAGAACAGAAACATAATCACCTAGCTTTGGGTTTTTACTCTTTGTGATGACATGGGGGAAGATAAAGAGCTTATTTTATTCTTTCTTGGAAGACACACTGGACAAGATGATGAACTTTTTGTAAAGACCAAGGACGCGGGCAGTTATCTGGTGATGCCTTGGAACACAGACCCCGCGTGTCTGCATTCTTCCCCTCCTGGGTCGTTAACGATGAAAGTCCCGGCTCAGGTCACACACTGAACAGCTCTCAGTTTTCTGTATTTCTTCAACACGGTGTGGTGTGCCAAAGATCCACTTTAATTTCCTTTGCCCTCTATTGCCAAGCTACTTATTTAGGGTTCTCAGAGGAAGGGACATTTTTAAATAGGAAAAATGAGAAAAGAGAGGGGTGATGTGGTTTGGACAAGGTCAGAAGACACAACCGGTACAGGAGAGTGGTGCGCATTGTAATTCTAAAATAGGCTCAGAGGCAAGAAACTTCTTTCTTTGATGTGGAAATGAGGTAAAAGTGGAAGGAAAAGGTGTGCGAGTAAACTGGGCTCCCCCCCAAGCCCCTTCTTGCTTTCTCTAAGCCAGTGGAATCCACCAGGCGCATGGTCTGGCAGGACGCATACAGGACACCCGTGGTGCAGCAGAACCAGGCTTTTCTCCTCCCTCTGTGCTGACTGAAGCAGCTGCAGCCACAGCAGCCCACTGTCAGCTTCCTGGGAAAATTCTTAGAAGAGCCCAGCATCAGGCAGTATATTTGGGTCTGCCAGGTACATGTTCAGTAGGACAGAAGGGTTTGGGGTTTAGACTGTTTTTAATGTAAATCTTTCTCTGCTCACACACCAGCACACACAGATGTGCTCAGGTAGAAATGCCTTCTAGAAAGGCCTACAAATAAGTACCCAGGGCTTTTTGCACAGTGCCAGTGGGCTAAGCCTACCCCACAGTGTGGCCTCATTGATGAAACGCTGATTAAGCTATTTGTGCTCCATAATGAACCAATGGGTCATTCTCTGTTTCTTGTCAACTTCAGACGGGCTGGGCAGTCTGAGTTTGTTTTAACTCTCCAGACTCCCAAATGCCTTTTGTCTTTATCAGACTGACTTCTTATCTTTTCAGAAATGGAACGTTTCTTTTTCCTGTTTCCTCATATTTTCCTAAAAGACACAGATTTACAAAAGATGTTTCTGAAAGTGGAACAGACAGGAAAAACACCCAATTTTGGTTTGTTTCAAAATATCTATTTATAGAATTTTCCAAAGTCGGTCTTTTTGGTGTGTCACAGACAGGCCATTCCATCTCGATCCACTCTGAAAGGCAATTGAATGAAACAAGCATTTTGTGAGTATCTGCTTTGTATCTGGCTTTGTTCTGAGGGATGTAGGGGCGAAGAAGGATTTGTCCCTGCCCTTGAGGAGTTTAAAATCTAATTGAACAAGAAAGGCAACAATAGTTAACCCAAGAATTTACTTCTGAGTTTTTGAAGTCACTGACTTCAGTGTTTCTATGTATAGTGGTCAAAAGGGTCCATTAGTTTTAATCTATGTAACATAGTAGATTTAGTTGCTCGTGAAAAATATCCCTCTAGCCCAAGCAAAGGGAACCCAATCTAGACGTTGGGGATGCTTTAACTAATCTTCAAGCTAATTTGGTTTACCAAGTTCTTTTCCTAACAGTGCTTTTGCTCCTGGCCTTATGACTTAGCACATCAAGCACTCAGTGCTGCCACTTAACCCTGAAGAGGTTACGCTGCATCAGGTATGAATCCAGCTCTCAAGGAGCTCACTGCTGAACTCAGTAGGTGAGGCAGGACAAAAGGCAGAAGGGCATTGGTGCACCAGAACAATCGGAACCTCAGGACCAGTAACCGGGGTCTTGTTCTGAGAGGAGAATCGCTTCACTGCTTTTTTCTCCAGGGTAACTTCATCTACCTACATACTGATATCACTGACTGTGAGAAATGCTTTGTGCCTTTGGAACAAAAATGCATTCTCTAAGGCCCATCAAAAGTTTTGGATGAGTTGAGGAAAAAAATAATTGGTAATGATGATAATAATAACATACAGCATTTATTGAGTGCTTATTGTATACCTGGTACTAAACTAATGATAGGAATACAGCTCTAATCTGTAACTCTGTTTTATGTTTGTTGGTCCCCAAATTATCAAAATATTCATTTCTACATGGGACCTGTTTATAATGTTAATAATTGTTAAGCTGGGTGATGGGCTCATAGATACTTGTTACACCATTCTCTCTACTTTTGTGTTTGGAAATTTTCCATTATAAGAGGCCATGCAAAAAAGCAAGGGGCTAAATAAACTTTGTTAACATAAATAATCCCTCAGATAAAAGATGAAAAAGAAGGAAGAAGTTAGCATCTTCTGGTACTTACTGTGACATATCCTCCACATTCACTAGGACTTTTTCAAAGAGTTGAGCCATGGCCAAAGCTTATGCTCATTCCAACACACCCCTCACTCTACTGGTCCCTCTGGTTTCTAAGGGAAGGATCCTTGTGTTTCATCTGGGAAGACTGCTTTCTGATGGGGGAAACCACAGTGCTACTCCTCAAAAGTCTCTCAGACATACTTAAAGTTCAAAACCCAATTCTGAAAACAATACACTGCATATGCTTTAGGAAAAATTTCAAAGCAATACTAGAAAGCTGTCAAAGCAATGTCTAATGGTAATTTTTATCTTACAGGAATGTCCTTAAATGTCCATTCTCTGTGTGGGTGTGCACATGCATGTATCACATATGGGACTTCGGGGTAATCAGCATTTATTTCCAGGTATTTTCGAAACCTCTCTCTAAGATCAGGTTTAAGCCCCATCTTACAAATGAGAAAAACGAGGCTGAGATGAGTCAAAGCTGGCAACACCAATCAGTGTGAAGGTGAGCAGCGCCAGCCATGGAGTGTGGTGCAGCTGGAGTTCAAATCCAGGCTGGCCCGACCCCAAATGTGCATCCTCTCGCCACATCAGAAAGTGCAGTGTTAGAATTGGCTTCCTTCTCCTGTGGGAACAGCTTCTATTACAAGCAAGAGCGAATCAACCAAATTGCTCCGTAGAGCTTGGGCAGGGTGGGGGTCGGGTAATACCTGGGTGTAACAAAATGGCAGCGTATCTTAAGGCAAAACTCCCTGGACTCTTTAATTCAGTCTGCACGGACCAAACTGGACAAGAAGCGAATTGTCCCATCTGTTGACAGAACCATCCTCCCTGACTTCAAAGACTCCCCACTTTGGAGGGAGAGTCCCCTGGGGTGCAGAGAGAGATGGAAATGAAGGCCGTGGCCCTCCTATCGGCCGCACACAGCCACTGCCTGTCATCCAAGCTGACTTGTCTTTGAATTCGAGGCTCTTCACCACCCAACCCCCAGCCTTCCGCCTCGCCCAAACATACCCCAGGCCCAATTCCTGTTTGAAGTGGATGTGCTACTCTTCACACGGCCTGCTGCGGAGGCAGCAGGATTAGAGGAAGCTCCCCGTGGGGCCAGGCCACCTAAGCTTCAACCAGCAACATGCTTTCAGCTGCTCCCAGGGTGATAATGGCATTGGGGCTTTTCCGCAGGAATATCTAGGCCCCCCGGGATCTTAATTAAAGTGGCTTTGTGGGTCTTGGGGGCAGACACGGGCCGGAACTCCGGGGGAGAGCTTATTTTGAGTTCCGGTTCTGTTTCTAGGTCCTCGGAAAGGCCAGGTTCATAGAAGCAAATGGAACGGAAGAATTGGATCAACTGTGTACATTCTAAAGCAAAAGCCTCTGCTTTCATGTTAATAACCATGTTAAAAACATCACCTGGGTCATTGCCCTTTGTTGGCGTACAAATGATCAGTAAACCATATTGGAAATGGTGCATAGTACCACGGGTTGGAGAAGTGCTTTCTCTTTTTCTTTTCTGAGATGTTCTGAGGAAAAAGGTCATAAAGAGATCTGTAATGTAATTAGTTGTCTGTAAGTTTGATTACATACGCTAGTGACCACCTCTCAATGAATGACATTTAAATGAAACCGAATTATTTTGCTATATGGCAAGTATCTCCTTATAGATATTTCAAATGTAGCTTTAAAGAGGGGAAATATTTTTTAAAAAGACATAACAAGTAAAATATAAGATCCCCTTCCTTGTAAAAAACCTTAAGTTTTATAAAGGTCAGTAATTTTTTGTGTGTGATTTCATTGATTATGACTTTCTGGTTACGATCATAGAACATATCTGCTTTTAAAATAATTGTTTTGCAAAATATGGCAGTTTCTTAATTTGGAATTACATATTTGCACATAAATATACAGTATGTATTTGGATATACATAGGTACCACACAGACAGGTACGGAACACTTCCGTTGTGCCAGTGTACCTCCTAGACCCTAGGCTCCATGCAGGTAGGGCCGCGTCTGGTTTGTTCACCACTGTGTCCGCAGTGCCTGACATGTGGTAGACAGAAACCCAAATACCTCCTGAGTAAACGATTAGTCAAAGTAATGCAATGTAATGATGGTGGAATAGATTTGCTTTTATCCTATAAGAAGGCCTGCTTTAAAATTTTTTTCTTACTAAAAACTGGGGTTATACATTTAGATGTTAATATTTTAAGAAATCAGTCCTGACTGGTGTGGCTCTGTGGGTTGGGCATCGTCGGGCAGACTGAAAGCTCGCTGGTTCGATTCTCAGTTCTCTGTGAGGGCACATGCTTAGGTTGCAGGCCAGGTCCCCAGTTGGAAGTGTGTGTGAGGCAACCAATGATTGTTTCTCTCCCTTTCTTTCTCCCTCCCTTCCCCTCTCTCTAAAAAAAATAAAGCAAGAAAATATATTTTAATAAATAAAACATTAATGTTTATCTACAAATAAATATGATTGAACATAGTCTCTGGATTATCAAATCGGATGTGCGTTTGCCAGTTCATGAGAGTGAGGCTCTCAAATAAATGGGGACCAGTAGGGGAAAATTATTTAAAGGGGCCACTTGTCTTGGAACCACTTTTAAATTTTGCCCGGGGATGAAGTAGTATTAATTGTTTCTTGGTGTTAGTACCAGGACATATAGTTCGAGGGTATTTGCGCAAGTGGTATGTTGCGCCTTCATTCTGCAAAGATGACCAACAGAAATGGCGGAGCTGGGTGACTGAAGTCCCAGGTCGGTGGGGACACCGGAAGTTAAGATCATGAAGAATGCAATCACTCCCATGTAGATGGAGTGGTACTTGGAACTCGTGGTGTGCTGTATGAGGAAGCCCAAACTTCCCAAAGATCTCACCCCAAGCTTCATGGAACCACCTTGTGCTTCTTCAGCAGAAACGTGGTGGCAGCAAACCTCTTTACCAACGTCAAAGCAACTGAGAGATAGCCTTTCCTTCCAGGAATAAGGAGATGTTTGGTTGTGCAGGCGTCAGTGAGGGTGGAAGGAACTGTTTCATGCATAGCCTTGCAAACAAGACCGGCATTGTCCAAAGCGTGCCATTTCTGCCGCTGTTCCCTTATTCCCCTCTGCCCTCAAAAGATTTTTAAGTGGTCAGGGCCATGATGTTGCCCAGTCTTGTTACCAACTTTCCTTTTTCTTGATCTTTTGTTTCAATGTCTGCTTTCTTTCCCCTATGTGTGCTCACTGAAGCTGGATTGTGGGGTCAAGCTATAATTAGTTTATATATGATGTTTAATTCACTGTGGCTCTTCTGGCATTAGATTCAAATGGGCTTTGATGTCTGGCTGGAGCTTTGATCCCAGACCCTCAAATGGTGGTCATCACCCCAACTCAAAGGATTGTCCTTTATTTTTTTCCCTCCTTTTTGGAGGCAGCTTTTCCCAATTACATCATTTGTGTTTGTTTGGCCATAAAAGCTGCAAGCCATCATTTTGTTGCTTTGCTCTATAGCAAAACATGCAATTGATGCTCCTTACTTTGCTTGGCTGCAATAGAATGTTCACTGCTGGATAAGGCATTTGAAGAATGATACTCAGACCTTGGTGGGCATGCTGTTGGGAGCTCTTTTGCTCAAAGGCAGAGTCAGACTGTGTGATCTGAGGGACCCTTCCTGTCTCTGCCCAGGAAATATCTTTAAGCATTAAACTACACAACTGTGATATTTTCAGTCAAGCCTCTTTTTCATGCTGACAACTCATCTAACTCTCCAGATCAGTGTGGGGGTGAGGGGCACGCAGAGGAGAGGTGGCACAGATCTACCCCAGCTTTAGCGCCACACTTTCTGAGGGTGGATTAGCAGTTTTTCTGGAAAAGGGGAGGGGAGGGAGTAGACAGGGGGCAGGCGAAAGCAAAAGAATAAATTAGGGCTGAGCAATACTAGAAAGGAGATAACAAGGAGTGTTAGAGGAGGTAGAAGCACTGGCATCTGTTTTTAAAAAAGCAGAAAGAAAAAACAGCAGAGGAAAGTGAGACCCTGTTGGCAACAGAAGGGAGCAGGGAGCAGCAAGTAGGTGATTACCTTCAACTGCTTCCCAAATGCCTAAAACTAAAACAAAGAATCAGAGGTAAGAAGAGCCAGAGAACTAGACTGGAGAAAAGAAATTCTGGCTGTTGGGTTAAGTGGGGAACAGGGGCAACCTAACCAGTCACACTTAATCTAACGACATTGGGAGTTTTCCTGGAAAAACAATTAGAGCATTGAGCTCCTTGCTTCTACTTCATTTGACAGCCTGAGTTTGTTTTAATTGGCGCGTGAATGAACAGCATTATTTATTAATGTGTAATGGATACTGTGGAAAGCATAACCTTTTTTCCCATTTGTGACCATTTTATTGGCAGAACCATTTGAATACATTAATTTTAATATTTAAACTTGTTGGGAACACTTTTTCATGGAGATGTACAAGCTGTTATGGCAAATGGTCTGCTTTGGACTAATGAGCCAAGTCAAAGTGGCATTTGGTGAGGAGAGGGGTGGGAAGGTGGGCGGTTTTGGAGAAATAGCGAGGTGCCTGTCTGCTTTAACAAGATTTATTAGTAGTGTGTAAAAACATGTTTCAGCTTTGCTCTCTCGACTATATAAATGTAGTTGTCAGTGTGTAAACAGCACAGGGCACAATACTGGACTCCACCCAGCCAGAAGGGATCTAATTCAGAACTAGAAAGCAAGAGCTTGCCTAGAAATGAACAGAGTGAGACAATGAATGACAGAGGACATGGGTGAGTGGCATTTGGTTGACAGGATCGGTCGTCATTTCCACGTGCCTCACTGAAATTTGGGAGGAAAGTTTAGCGCATTATCAAGTACAGCGTTTGCCACAGTCGGCAAAAAGCACAGGTGACCTGAATAAAACTGATTGTGTTTTAAAAGCTGCTGAACACCAGAACATAATTCCATTTTCAGTACTAACATACACTCTTGTTAATTATGAATCATGGTTGTAGTTATAGTTCTTCTTATGTGTGAGGGGCAGCAATAGGGAGGTCAATGGAAGGTGGCAAGGGAACTCTTGTTTTTCCTTTTTTGGTAAGTGTGGACTTGATTCTATTTATCTGAGGGATTAAATGGGTACTATTAAGTTAGAAAGCATTTAATTAAAAAAAATCTACCAGCAACCTACATTTTCTTGAGTCTCTCTCTAATGATCATCATTTGAAAGCTTGCAAGGCATTGTCCTGAGAACAGTAATATAAGAGAGTACCAACAGCCCCTGCCTCCAGGGAACTTTTATAATGAAACAGGAGCAAAGAGATACACAAAAACACCCACGAACGTAGGTATATGTGTGCGTACCCAGATGGATAACCACACAAATATCATTTGGAAAGACTCAGGTACTGATGCAATTAACTGAAGCTCAGAGGAGAGATGTCAGCTGGTCTTGGAGGGAAGGTTAGACTACACAGCAGGGATAAATGGAGAATTCTTAGCAGGACAAAGGTGTACGAATCTGAAATAATGATAGAGGATGCAGTCCTTCACATACTTTGCCTGAACTGTAACAAATTGTGACTTGCTAAATTCAGTTTCTGAGGCTCTTGGATGTACTGCTTTTAAACAGAGATACTGTACTTTTTCACAGGCAAGTGGCATTTCCAGACCCCTATTCCACTGAAGTTCTTTGTGACCAGTGTCCCAAGCAGAGATGACCATACTACAAATGCTACTTCAGGGGGGAAAGTTTGAAGTACCTCTGGAGGGGGCAGGGGCGGGATGCTATTAGTCATATAACTCTTACTATCTATGTGCCTGCCACGTCGTAAACGCCCCCGCTCCATGTATATTATACTATGTTTTACTGTAGTTCTTCCAACAGGCAGATTTTGTTAGTAGCTCAGTATACCGTAGGGAAACAGAGGCAGAAAGAGGTAAAGTAACTCGCCCACCAAGCTAGTCTTGGCTGGAGACGGGACTCAGATTCAGGCAGTATCGTTTCAGAGTCAGAGCTCTCGTGAGTGCAGACTAAATAACGATATAAAACTCACACAGAAACCAAAGCGCGCACACGTGCGCGCACGCCGGAACCCCAAGCTTGTTGAAGAATGGATGCACGCTGGCTATACAGCGTTATCTTCCTGCCCAATTTTAAGTGCCTTCCGTAAGGAAACCAAAGCAGCAACAAAACTGAGTTGCACAGCTTTAGAACGTTGTATTCTTGTACTTGGTAGTCCTTGCCTGTACGAACTGGAGTGAAAAAACCAAACCTACAGAACTTGTCATTGAATGCACTCGCAGAACCTTGTTTGGTAAGGTGAAGGCGACCTAAAGCAGTCTCAGTGGGTGTGGACGGGGACGCGTGGGGAAAGGGTTAAGATGGTGTGCCGCAACTCGACCGAGTTCAGAAAGTTCTCCAGAGAGCCCAACTGCGGCGTCCCCCCGCGGTGCCTGCTGCGAGGCCCGCTGTAACAGGATGCTGCGCTGGAGGTGCTCGCGCCCTGCTTTGTGCGGTGGGCAAGAGCCAATAGGGAGCGAGGCAAAAACTGGGTGCAGTAAACTCGAAAAGGGGGCGAGGAAACCGGCGGGAGGAGCGGGGGCGGGGAGAGGGAGGGGCGGGGAGGAGGCCGGCGCCGAGCGCGCGCGGCGCCCCTGACAGTCTAGGGGGAAGTCGGGGGGAGCGGGCTTCGGAGCCGAGGGGCCGGCGCGGGGAGGCGGGCGCCGGGCGGGGGTTTGCTGGGCTGCCGCCGCGCGTGACGTAGCGCCGGGCAGGGCGTTATCAGCTGCGGGCCCACAGCAAGCGACGCGCGGCGCAGCGGACGGCGCCGCTCGGCCCGGACGGCTGCAGCCCGCGGGGATCGCGCGCTCCTGGCCGACGCTGCGTTCCTCGCTGGGCGGCATGAGTTCGCTGCCGCAGTTCTGAGCGCCCCGCTCCTCCGCCCGGACGGCCTGGCTGAGGTGACGGGTACTCGCTGCAGCGCTGGAGGCCATGAAGCCGAGTTCGGCCGGGACGGCGAAGGACCTGGAGCCGCAGGCGCCGGCCCGGGGCGAGCAGCGCGCGGTGGAACCCGAGGGGCGCTGGCGGGAGAAGGGCGAGGCGGACACGGAGCGACAGCGCACCCGAGAGCGGCAGGAGGCCACGCTGGCCGGGCTGGCGGAGCTGGAGTACCTGCGCCAGCGCCAGGAGCTACTGGTCCGGGGCGCCCTGCGCGGCGCTGGGGGCGCGGGTGCCGCGGCGCCCCGTGCCGGGGAGCTGCCGGGGGAGGCGGCGCAGCGCAGCCGCCTGGAGGAGAAGTTCTTGGAGGAGAACATTTTGCTGCTGCGGAAGCAATTGGTAGGTCGTGACTGGAGGTAGACGTGTCGGGGTCGGGCAGGTGACCTGAGGTGGGCGCCAGGTTGCCTCTGGCGGGGGAAATTTCGAGGTTTCCGGGACCTCCGTCCTCTTCGACCCCCGTTCCTGCGTGTGCCCGCTTTGTGTCAGGTGAGGGGCGGGGGGCCGCCCTCCCTTCGGGATTCTTGAAGGGGCCTGGTTTTAACCCTTAATCTCTCTAGTTAGACGAATGAATGCATGCCCTCTCCCCGAAGGTTTGCAAACCCCTCATTTAAAATGCCATTTCATTTGGAGGTCTTTCTAGCTTGATGTCCTCCCGCCGAGAGGGGACAAAAGCCGAGGAGGGGGCCTGTGGCGTGGTTAACTGTCCAATGCTGAATTTTACGATTACCCGGAATCGCACGTAGGAGCTCTGCCCCTCCCAGGGCTCTCCCCAGCATTCCAGCTTTTGCTTGGGCTGCTACTTAATTTCCAATAGAAGCCCTTTGTACAAGGCAGCTAAAACAGACGCAGCTGATGGAAATTTGGCTGGAGGAAGTGCCCCCTCCTCTCATATTTTCTACGTACTGCTAGTTGTGACTGGTAGTGGAGGCGGGAGAAGAGAGAAGCTGCTCTCAGGGCGCATTTATGTTACTGGATTTCTGCTTGCGCCTCTGTCAGTCTGTGTCATCTTCATCAACGGGGAAGGAAAAGAACTTAGCCCTTCGTGTATTGGCGAACAGCTTTTGACCTCCGCCTCAGAATGATGGCGGCAGCTTTGTTTCGGTGACCTCAAAATGTAGTTTTGAAAGCAACAGCAGCAGGAAGAAAAAAAATCCTTATCAGACCATGTGATACTATCTGAAACTAGACACAGGCTAATGTCCCTCCTACAATAAGGAATATCGTGATGTTCCGTGGTTGTCAAGTGTTTTCTTGCATTATCTCTTTTCAGATAATTTCTCTTTTGAGCATCAAAGTGATTTCACTTGTTAGGTTCATTTTCCCTGAAGAAACTCATCCTAGCAAACAAGCCCATGGTTTATGCTCAAGCTTTGTAAGTGAAAGGGCACGCAGGAGTAGTAATTCATATGCACCTACTTTGTAAGGGTGTATGCGCATCGTGGTTTGTGTTGTATCTCTCTTTTGGCATTTTACCGTGTTTCATTGGTCGCAGACCAGGTTTGTATGTAACGTTGATTTGAGCCAATTCTTGCCGTCTATGCCTGGTCATTGCCATTTTTGTGCATTGTCTTGTACAATAGCACCTTTCTGTCTTTATGAATCTCAGGACTGTAAGTGGCACATTCCCGTTGTCCCCTGGAGGGGAGCAAGGCAGCATGTCAGGAGAATTCCAGTCTAGTCGGTGTTTGTGGTACTGTTTTCGTGCACAGACTTTGCTTTCGTGATTTGAACCAGATGCCTTTTTTCCCCTCCAGCAATAGGAAGCACTAGGTGGCGGTGTGAGTTAGCACTACAGATCTGTCACCTTTGGAAACCCAAGTTGAGTTCAAATCTTGATGGACCTTCCCTTGAGGGTTTTGAATTCTGCCAGCTCACATTTTACTTGGCACTGGCTATTAGTATTAGTTTCTCACTTTCAAAGGCCCTAAGACTGATTAAACTCCACAAAGCAGCTAATAGAAAACAAAGCTCTGCAGGACGTTTGGCCAGCAAATCTCACCTAAGGAAGATGATAGGAAATCTGTTACACTCTGACTTCAAATTAAAGAGTCTACTGTTAAGTACTGTTTTGTAAAAAGTTGGCTGTGCACAGAAGATTTTATGAAATATCAGTGTATGTTTTGTTATCCTTACCTATAAGAGTAAGTTTGTATATATCAGTTGAAACTAAAAGCAAGTCTTGTTTATATGAAGAAACTTTATATCACCATAAAATGTGAGAAAATGGAATTAAACTTAGGACATGTAGTTTTTAGGACATATATTTGAAGTTTTTCTTTATTTCACATCATCCCATAAAATATTTAGTTTTGGAAGATTTAGTGAACTCTCAAGGTGGTGATTTGAAGACTTAGCACAGACTTTCTAGTTTTTTGTCACCAAAATGTGTTCATTTTTCCTTTCTCTCTTTCTTCGTAATCAGAATTGTTTGAGGAGAAGAGATGCTGGTTTGTTGAATCAGTTACAAGAACTTGACAAGCAGATAAGTGACCTGAGACTAGATGTAGAAAAGACATCTGAAGAGCAGCACCTGGAGACAGACAGCCGGCCCAGCTCAGGTGAGTGAGCACAGCGTTCTGCACTCTGACGCTCCCCCGTGGCCCCGTGGCCCCGTGGCCCCGTGGCCCCGTGCTTAATGTTCCCAGACCTGCAAATGGCAATGGAGTTTGTTTCTAGTGCAGAGAGAATACAAAACCAGTCCGCCTGTCATTCAGTTGCATGAGAGGAAACTAAAACCAGATTACAAAATTTTTAATAATGAGATTGATCTGACTGGAGTCCCCTGAGTTTAAAAATAAAAGCTTCTATTCAAATTTCTGGGAGAGCGGACCTCCTTTGAAACTTGAGAAAGTCAGAACCGGGCTAGAAAATTAGTCACACTTCAACTTCCTGAGACTACTTCAAAGTTTTTTTTTTTCTTCTTTTAAACCATTTGGCTCTTTAAATAGATTTGTTTTTTTTTTAAGTTATTCTTTCTGAAATGCTCATGATAATATTGAGGCTTTGACACATCTAAGTCTCCTTGGACATCTTTAAAGGTTGGGTCAAAGAGGAAGGTCATGAGAGTAACTTTGAAATGTACCCCCAGTTATGAGCTCTTTGCTTTTTCTAAGGATTGCTTGAAATAAAACCATAAAATCAGGACACTTAGTCCCTAGAGGCAGAATTGCTCCCTCCCCAAAAGTCTCCCTTTCCTACCTTTTCTCAATGATTATCCCTTTTCCTTTTAAGCACAAATGTGTATTGTTGTATGACATGGTTTTAATTCCAAATGGCATTTTTA
>CM052538.1:164395829-164479894 GCA_028533065.1 Trachops cirrhosus
TTCCCTGCTGGGAACTGGCCTGCAACCCAGGCATGTGCCCTGACTGGGAATCGAACCGTGATCTCTTGGTTCACAGGCCCGCGCTTAATCCACTAAGCTACACCAGCCAGGGCTAAAAAAATTTTTTTATTTATTGATTTTTTTAGAGAGTAAGAGGATGGGGCGGGGGGAGAGACACACATCATTCCACTGATTCATGCATTCATGGGTTGCTTCCTTTATGTGCCTTGACCAGAGACTGAACCCATAGCCTTGGTGTACCAGGATGACGCTCTAACCACCTGAGCCTAGGGCCTAGAATTAATATACACTTTTGTAATTTGAAGGGGTCAGAGATTCCTTAAAGATTGTATAGCTTCAACACCTTCTACTGATGAAAATGAAAAACAAAGGCTCCAAGAATTTCAACTTGCTGCATTTAGTGCTATAGTTGCATCCAGAGCCAAGATGACTACTATTCTGTCCTCGTTAGGTGCCACTTGGCTTTATATTCAGCTTATCTTTAGAAATCCTGTCTCAGCATTAAAGGTCTTGAGCTCTGTTTCTGAGCCTTTGCTTAACAGGCTTTGTTAGGCGTTAACTTGTTTGCATTTTCTTTTGAAAACCACTTTCAATCTGTTTTCTTCTTTCTTTAATCATTCAGAGCTAAAGCTTACATTAAGTTAAATATATCTGTCAGCTGTGGGGGGCTGCTTGGCACTTCAGGGAGCAGTGGCCCTTCCATGTTTTCCAGAATGCTTTGTGTGATGACAGCTCTGCTTTTGGCAGGTGGGTAGGACAAAATCCCCTTAGGCCATGTGCCATTGTTCCTCATATTGGGCCGACCTTGCATTACTTCCTGAGAGAATCATTGTTGGTACTGGAAGAGTTTCTGCACCTCTGCTATGCCTTTGCACTGTACTGGAGAGTCTGCATACATTTATCTCCTTTTAATCCTCCCAACAGTTCTGCAGGGTGCAGTTGTTGTTCGCTCCATTTTTTTTTTTTTGTATCAGAAAAGGAGGCCTAGTGACGTTGGATAAGTTTAAGGTTAAATAGCTAGTGAGTGGCAAAGGCAGGATTCAAGCTCAGGACTAACCGCCAAGTCCCATGTTTTTCCATCACACAACGCCAAGGGAATTCAGAAGTTGTGTTCAACCTTTTCCTCGAAAAGAGGAGAAATTTGGTTCTCAGACGCGGTTTGTCAGAGGCTTCTCATCTGCTGAATGGCAGAGTTGGTGCTGAAACTCGGCACTCCTTCCTTAGCTTTGCTTCATTTGATTCCTCAGGAGAGCGGAGAAGGTAGGGGCACCAGGGGAGCTGTAGGTGCTGTTGCAAGTCTCTGCCCTCCTGGTCTGTCTGTGTTCCCCACCTGGGTCTAAGGCTGAATTTTAGAGTCCAGGCAATGAAAACATCAAACAACCGAGGCTGCTAATTGGTGGGTGTCTTTGTATTTGTACAGTGTGTGTTGTCAGCAGCAATCATTTGGGGAAGCACGGAGCAGTTTATCTAGAGTGTCTGGGCCTCAAGTTCATTGGTAATTGCTCCCCTTCACTCTGCAGATCTGGTTTCAGAGGGAAACTTTAAAACCCATTAAAGGCACTTTGGTATAGGTTTTCCTCGAAGACAGACCCCTCTTCCAAATGCCACATCTTCACGTCTCATAATTGAGACAGTTGAGCTGGGCCTTGGGGGCTGGGATGTCTGCCTCGTTCCTTAACTCTTAGTAGGGAAAAGGGACAAATGGTAAAGTATAAGTTAATGTGGCTTTAAGCAAGGCAGATAGGCCTTAGAGTATAGTAGAGGAGGAGGGGTGGGTAAGGATATTAGCAGGAGAGGTTTCTCTTTACGATAAGCTATTTATTGGGGGTGGAGGTAGAGGGGTGGGGACATGGTACTTTTATTTTATAATGCCCATTTCCTTACAAATGAATCATATTATTTCTGGGTCTAGAATATATATTCCCTGAGACTGCTAATTGTCACTGAAATTCATGGAGCTTTTCTTTACACAATTAACATAGAATATGGCACACAGTAGGTGTTCAATATTGAGTAAATGAACATAATGGAGGACAAATTAGTGATGAAAACTTTGATTTTCTCTAACCGAAGGTCATTAAAGGGATTTGAAATTTATGTTATTCACTGAGATAAGAGATCAAAATCATTTAATTAAGCAGGAAAACTTGATTTCATTATATTTTGGCATCTACATTTTTTTTTGAGATGTGGAAAATGTTCATTAATACCACTACTCAGTCTTTTAAAACTTTATCAAAAATTCATTCTTTTTAAAAAAATACTGTTTATTTGTTAGTGTCACTATTAAAAATATAAGGTGAATATTATTTAAATTTGTTTAATTTCCCTGACCTTTCAATTGACAGTTAGATTTGAACATATGTCATTAAGAATTAGGTCTAAAAATTTCATCAAAATGAGGAGAAAGCCCATGGAGAGAGTAGTTTATCTAAAGTATTTTAAAGAGAAACCAAAATAGAACAGAGAGGAAAGTAGCCTAGAGAAAGAATGACTCAGAAAACACTTATTTTTCCAGTTATAAATGAAGTACATATTTATTGAAAATTTAGAAAATAGAAAACAAAGATGAAAGTGAACCACTTATTTTCTCACCACACTGAAATATTACAATTAGCATCTCAGGCTTCATCTCAGACTTTTTTCTTTGCAGCTATACAATCTTAATAAAATTATAACTATAGTCTGTTATTATCATGATTTTTACTACACTTTAAAGTGTTCCCCATGTTATTTGGTAGTTTGAAAACATTTTTTTAAAGATTTTATTTACTTATTTTTAGAGAGAGGGGAAGATGGAGAGAAAGAGAGGGAGAGAGACATCAGTGTGTGGTTGCTTCTCACACGTCCCTACTGGGGACCTGGCCCACAACCCAGGCATGTGCCCTGACTGGGAAACGAATTCATGACTCTTTGGTTCCCAGGCCCCTGCTTAATCCATTGAGCTATACCAGCTAGGACTGAAAGCATTTTTAATGGCTGAATGTTTTTCTTTCAGAGGCTTGTGATGTTTAACATCATATCTTATTGAAATTTTCTTTGTTAATGTTTTTTCCCCTCTTCCAGTATTCTGCACTGTATGTAAAATAGTACAGTAGCTCATGGAGTATTTGTTGATTCTTTGGCATTCTGTCTCTCTACTCGTGAATTTGTCTTCCTAGAAATTGGCCACAGTCAAGCTGGTGCTGACCAGTTCATTTCTTCAGAGTGTACCTTTAAATGTTTTTCAGATCTCATAGGATGGTTGGACTATACAGAAGGCCACTGTGAAGACCAGGCCTCAGAGGCAGTGTGCTGTTTCCCCTCCACACCACAATTTAATCCCCTTGGTGTCATTGCAGATGTGAATCCCAAGTACCAGTGTGATCTGGTGTCTAAAAACGGAAATGATGTCTACCGCTATCCCAGTCCACTTCATGCGGTGGCCGTGCAGAGCCCAATGTTTCTCCTTTGCTTGACGGGCAACCCCCTGAGGGAAGAGGAGAGGCTGGGGAACCATGCCAATGACGTTTGTGTCGGATCTGAGCTGGATGCTGTCAAGACAGACACTTCTTTACCATCGCCAAGCAGTTTGTGGTCTGCTCCGCATCCTTCGTCCAGTAAGAAAATGGATGGCTACATTCTGAGCTTGGTCCAGAAAAAAACACACCCTGTAAGGACCAACAAACCCAGAACCAGTGTGAACGCTGACCCCACAAAGGGGCTTCTGAGGAATGGGAGCGTCTGTGTCAGAGTGACCGGGGGCATCTCACAGGGCAATAGCGGGAACCTTAAGAACTCTAAACAGGCGCCTTTGCCTTCCGGCGGAATCCCCTCTCTGGACAATGGGACATTCTCCCCACTGAAGCAGTGGTCAAAAGAATCAAAGGCAGAACAACTGGAAAGCAAGAGGTTGCCCCTGCCAGAGGGCTGTTCCCTGGGCACTGTTCCTGAACTTCAAAGTAAGCATCTGCCCAAAAATGCCAAGCCAGCTGCCCAGGAACAGGCGCGGTGTCCCAATTCTGTGACAGGGGAGGCCTCTAAAGAAAGCAGTCAGATCCCAGCTGCCTCTCCAAAAGAGAGCCCTGGGAGAGTCCTCGCCCCGCTGCAAGAGAACAAAGTTGTCCAGCCACTGAAAAAGATGTCACAGAAAAATGGCCTGCAGGCGGCCCCTCCGGCCGGACCCCCTCCTGCTCCTCCTGCACCTCCTGCACCACTGTCCTCAGCTTTCCCAGCAGAAGAGCGGCCTGCCCTGGATTTCAAAAGTGAGGGCTCTTCTTCTCAAAGCCTGGAGGAAGGGCCCCTGGTGAAGGCGCACTTCGTCCCTGGGCAGCAGCCAGGCGTCCGGCCACACCGGGGCACCCGAACTGCTGCGGGCCCACGGGGCTCCGCCCTGAAGCACAGGGCCCAGCCTCTCCATGGTCCAGACGGTGCCTTGCCCACTGTGAGGGAGAAAACCCGGGTGGCCAGCAAAAAGTGTCGGTTCCCTGATGATGTGGATACAAATAAGAAACTGAGGAAGGTCTCGGCCAAGGGGAGGAGGAGTGGAGGCAGCCAGGCCGAGGCAGGTCTCCCCAGCCGGCCGTTGGGAGCTGCGCACCGGGCTGGGAGCAGGGTGCATGGCCATGTCCGGGAGGCGGTGGTGGCCAAGCCCAAGCACAAGCGAACAGACTCGCGGCGGTGGAGGTCGGCCGCAGAGATGTCCTATGAAGAAGCCCTACGGCGCGCCCGCCGCGCCCGGCGAGAGAATGCAGGCCTGTACCCCCTGTACCCGCCTGCAGTGGCGCTTCCCTACACCAGCCCCTACGCCTATGTGGCCAGCGACTCCGAGTACTCGGCGGAGTGCGAGTCCCTCTTCCACTCCACTGTGGTGGACACGAGTGAGGACGAGCAGAGCAACTACACCACCAACTGCTTTGGAGACAGCGAGTCCAGTGTGAGCGAGGGCGAGTTTGCAGGGGAGAGCACCAGCACCAGCGACTCAGAGGAAAGCGGAGGTCTAATCTGGTCCCAGTTCGTCCAGACGCTTCCGATTCAGACGGTCACAGCCCCAGACCGTCACCACAACCCTACCAAAACCTTTGTCAAAATTAAGGCTTCACATAACCTCAAGAAGAAAATCCTTCGCTTTCGGTCTGGCTCTTTGAAGCTGATGACGACTGTTTGAGTCATACCATGGGTGTAGAAAGTGTTTTTTTTCTAGCGACTGAAGGAAAGGTGTTACCTTAGTTTTTTGTGTAATAATTTCATGGGATGCTTTCCTTTTGTTTAGATGAAACCGAAGTAAATTATGTCTCTTCATTATATATGGACACTAGTGCCTTTAATGGAAGGTAAAGAATGTTTTGCTGGTTACAAGTAAATATTGAGGTTTTCATGGTGGTGATAGTGACTGAATTTTTGTGGTATTGACTGATTTAAATTCCCTGAGCATCTGTGAAGGCACGGGTTTTGACGTTCAAGTCTTACTGGGATGAGACCTGTTGATTGAAGGTCAAGTAGATGGAATTATAGGACATAGATTTGCTTCTTGGTTCTTTTCCAGCAGTGTCTCCATGAGGGCTTTTCTGTAGGGCGTCACATAATTGTGTGAAGTAGGTATGAAGGACAGTGTTTCTGTAATTTTTTAGTAAAGTCTTCATGTCTCAGATATACCCCTATCTTCTCTTCTCAGAAGTGGTTTACTGGACTCAGAACTTGAAAATGACTCCCTAAATCCACAGGTCTGGTGATCTGGATGGGGAGGCTGATAATACCTTAAGGGATTCACTAAACTTTTGCCACATTTGGTGCCTAGGCCCTGGTTACATGAACCATTTCTAGGGCCATTTACCCAACATTTTGATGCCTTTTTTCTTCCTAATTTGCAGCAGATCCAGCCATTCCTCCCTTGGAGGACTTGCCCTTGGGATAGAATTTTGCTCCTTAGGTACGGAGAAATTTACTCCTCATGAAATAACCTTGGGCATGACTCCAGCCCCACAACTGCTCACTGAGCACGGTGCCACCTAAGCATTGGCCCAAACATGTTAGTGCAATCCAGTCCAGATTGGACCACCGACCCTCTCTGAAAGGGCTTAAGAAAAGTTTTTGGTAAACAGTATTGTGTAAAATTGCTTTTTTAAATACCAACATACGCATGTTTTGTGCATGAGTAGTATTTGTTTTGATATTCCTATTGATGTTAAATTTACTGTATGATATAAACAGTATGTGTTTTTATATATCATTGTGTAAATTTAATATAACATTATATGCTGTAATAAACGATTTGTTTTACTGCTGTTAAGTTTGTTATTTGGGTATAAAAACAGATGTTTACACCTATAAATCTTGTACTGATTTTGTGGGGTTTATATTAGGCCTATTCTGGCATTAGAATATCATTTACAGTAATTAAGGCAGGTTTTAAGACCTTCCTTCAAATCGATGGTAAGCAGGAGGAAAAGCAAACTACTTCTTTAGAATAATAAAGTACTTCTTTAAAATTTAAGGTAAATTTGATAAATGTTTAAGGAAAATATTTCTGAGAATTTCCTCACCCTACAACTTTTTAGTGGAAAACATTTATAACATGGAAAAATTGAAAGAATAGTACAATAAACACCCGTATGGATACCGCCTAGATTCAGCAATTGCTAACATTTTGCCATTTTTGCTTTAACTCTGTATTTATGATCTTAAACTATATTGCTGGTTTTGTAGGTCAAAGAGATTTTGGCAATCCTCCCTCTTCCTGCCAGACAGCTCTATGATTTTAAAGTAAATTTCAGGCACCATGATATTTCATCTCTAAAAACTTGTGTATTTCCTAAGGACAAGAAGATTCTCTTGTATAACCTCAATATCATGACATACACCCAAGGAAAATGGACAATCCTTAATATCAAAATTTTAATTTCTTCAAAATTTCCAATTGGTTTCAAGAGTTTTTAATAGCTCTTTCCCCCTTTCCCTCAATCAGGATTCAGTCAATGTATGCGTTGTATTTGGTTGTAGATCTCTAGTCTATGGTCTTCTCGTATTTTTTTTTAAATGACATTGGTTTTAAAGTAAGGACAATTGTCTTGTAGAAGGACAATATTCTGGATTTGGGTGTTTCGTTATGTTGTCTTAACATCTAGTCTATTTCCTGTAAACTGTAAGGCTGGAATGGATTCAGTTTAACCATTCTTGGCAAGAAAATTTTACTAGTGATCTTGTGTACTTAATATTGCTCCCCATCAAAAAAAAATATCAGGTTGCTCTGCTATTACTGAATTTAAGAGTGATCTCTTGACTAAGTTGAACAGATTTTTTTTCATTATAAAGTTTTTTTTTCCCTCTCTGCAAGTGTTTGGTACTTGTGGGTGATGATTTGGTGCTGTGTGGATATCCTGTTCTTCACAAGTGCTTATACTGCTGATCTTTGAATCAGTTACTGCCTTGGGAATGCAAAATGGTAGTTTTCTAAGTATTTTTTATACTTTCACTAGTTGATATTCTACAACAAAGAGCTTTTTTTTTAATATCACTGTGAACTCATGGATTTTTGTTCATTGGATTTGTTAACAATCACCTACAGTTATTGCTTTTTTTTTTTTTTAATGCCCAACATGTCTGAAATTCGGCCAGGACAAGGATAAATTTTGTTAAAAAGAAACTATAGAATCAAGAAAACTGTACTTGAACAACAATTTTAAAAAAACTATAGAATCAGTTCATTCTTGTAGGTCATAGTTTGTTTTGATATGTACTCAAAATTTTCAAATGCTGAAT
Organism: Trachops cirrhosus; assembly: GCA_028533065.1. NCBI lineage: Eukaryota > Metazoa > Chordata > Mammalia > Chiroptera > Phyllostomidae > Trachops > Trachops cirrhosus. The sequence goes on from CM052538.1 coordinate 164,403,588, forward strand.
TTCAATGCAACACAAATTTCTTAACTATTTTTTTATTCTGTCCTGGAAATTTTCTCTTTTCCTGTACTTTATATATCTCTTATCTCCAAGAAGGCTTTTAACTATAGAACACAGCAAATTATTTCCTCATTGCTTATAAAGGTAAGACTGTTTTCCCCAACAAGACATCCAGGTTTTAGACATCTTAAATTTTAAAAAATTTTAATTTTGGGGGGGTAGAGAAACATCAATTTGTTTTTCCACTTATTTATGCATCCATTGGTCGCTTCTTGTATGTGCCTCGATGAGAGATCCAACCCACAACTTTGGCGTATTGGGGCAACACTCTAGCCAAGTGAGCTGCCCAACCAGGGGCAAGACATCAGTTTAGGAAGATCATCTCAGACAACTCTGTTCTTCAAAATGTAGATTTGTGTCTTCTAGTATTTACATGTTTTTCAGTGCAACCAGTCATCCTGCTTTGACTAGAATTTCTTGGATTGCCTGATTAAATCCAAGCCTAGTGCAAGCGAGGGATGATCTCACCATCTTTTCCAAGGTTGTGATCCATTCTTTTCGGGGGCAGGCTATGAAGTTTATTGTGTAAGGCAACCGGGACCGGCAGTCAGTTCTTGAATCGTTTCCAAGTTGTCCTCAGTGAGTATCATTCTCAGAGGGGATGCTTTCTGAAAACCAGCTTCTGAATAATTACATTTTAGGTAACAGAATGCTGAAGGAAGAGAAGTGTGAAAAACAGGATTTTTTTCAAACAACCCGGGGTTTGTCCTCTGTTTATTGCTCGACTTCCCTGTAGCTAGCAGTTGTGCTGCACTTGGAAATTTGGGTTTTGTACATTACTTTCAAAGATGAGTAGCTGCTATTTTTGTTGCAAATAAAAGAGCTCTTTAAAATATTTCCCTTTATTTAAATAAATTACAAATGCTCACTGTCAAAAAAAAGTGTATCTGAACAATAAACAGGTGTTTAAACTTTTCCCTTCATCCTCCTTAAATCCTACTCTTCAATAAGTTTGGTGTATTTATTTCCATACTCTTATGTGCATACAAATATATAACTTGCATTTTTTTCTTTAAAATGAAGTCTCAATCTATATGTGTGATTTTGTAACTTCCTTCATTTCATGGACCTGTGAATGGATATAATGCCCAATTCTTTTTTTTAAATATATTTTATTGATTATGCTATTAAAATTGTTCCAATTTTCTGTCATTTGCGCCCCCTCCATGGAGTACCCTCCACCTGGGAACCCTCATTCCCTCTGGCAGTTCCCCCTTACGTCATGTTCATGGGTCATCTACATAAGTACTTTGGCTTCTCCCTTCCCTGTACTGTTCTTAACATCCCACTGTCTGTTCAGTACCTACCAGTTTGTGCTTAATCCCTGCATCTTTCCCCCATCCTCTCCCTTACCCCTCCCAACTGGTAACCCTCCAAATGCTCCCCACATCTATTATTGTGTTTCTGTTCTGATTGCTTAGTTTGATTTTTAGATTCAATTGTTGATAGTTGTGAATTTATTGCCCTTTTAATGTTCATAGTTTTGATCTTTTTCTTTAAAAAGTCTCTCACATTTCATATAATAATGGCTTGGTGATGATGAACTCCTTTACTTTTACTTTGTCTGGGAAGCACTTTATCTGCCTTTCCATCCTAAATAAAAACTTTGCTGGATAGGGTAATCTAGATTGTAGGTCTTTGCTTTTCATCACTTTGAATGCTACTTGCCAATACCTTCTAGCCTGCAAAGTTTCTTTTGAAAAATCAGCTGACAGTCTTATGGGAACTCCTTTGTAGGTAACTCCTTTTCTCTTGCTGTTTTTAAGATTCTTTATCTTTAACCTTTGGCATTTTAATTATGATGTGTCTTGATGTGGTCCTCTTTGAGTCCATCTTGTTTGGGATTCTCTGTGCTTCCTGGATTTATACATCTATTTTCCTTCACCAAATTAGGGAAGTTTTCTTTCATTATTTTTTCAAATAAGGTTTCAATTTCTTCCTCTTTTTCTTCTCCTTCTGGCACCTCTATGATTCAAATGTTGGTATGTTTAAAGTTATCCCAGAGGCTACTTAGCCTATCCTTGTTTTTTTTTTTTTATCCTTTTTTCTTCTTACTGTTCTGATTGAATGTTTTTTTTTCTTCTTTATATTTTAAATCATTGATTTGAGTCTTATCTTCATCCTCTCCACTGTTGATTCCCTGTAAGTTTTTCTTTATTTCACTTCATGTAACCTTCATTTCTGCCTGGGTCTTTTTAATGCTGTTGAAGTATTCAGTAAGTTCCTTGAGCATCCAAATGACCAGTGTTTTGAACTCTGCATCTGATAGATTGCTTCTCCTTTTTGTTTAGTTGTTTTTCTAGAGTTTTGTTTTGTTCTTTGGGCCATATTTTCTTTGTCTCCTCAATTTGGCAGCCTCCCTGAGTTTGTTTCTGTGTATTAGGTAGAGCTGCTTTGACTCCCTTTGTTAGTAGCATGGCCTATTATAGAAAAGCCACCAGTAAGTTGGATGGGCAGAGCCTTAGGTAATTGCCAGGGTGGAGCAAACCGTGTGAACCAGGTTGATGGAGTCTCTCATATGGTGTTGCTCTGTGACTGGGGGAGGGCTCAGAAAGGGAATAATGCCACTGTCTGCCCTCTGGAGTTTTTCTCAGGTGGAAGCTGTACCCCAGCACTTGCCCTGATGCCAGACACTTCAATTTCTCCCTGGATGCCACTGATTCCCTTCCAGCTACTGCCCCAATGCTGAAGTCCAGAGGGAGTGGGTCTGCATAAGTCCTAAGTCTATTGCAGTCCCTTTAAGAGGAGACTCCAGAGAATCCCGCAGTTTCTCCCATCATCCCAACCCCTACTGGTTTTCATAGCCAGAATTTATGGGGACTTATCTTCCTGTCACTGGAACCCTGGGCTGGGTGGTCTGATGTGGGGCTGGGATTCTTGGCTCCCAAGGTATCCCTTCTGATTTTCATCCACCACATGTGGGTGTGGGGCCTTTCTGCATCTCTGCATCTCATCTCCACATCTCCGCTCCTCTGCCCCTCCTACCCATCTGGATGAATGTGACTTCTTTAATTCCTTGGTTGGTGGACTTTCATACAACTCAATTTCTGATGATTCTGGGTGTTATTTGTTTTGTAGTCTAGTTGTAATTTTTGCTGTGGTTGTGCAAGGAGGTGAGCCGTGTTTACCTACACCTCCTTCTTGACTGAACCCCAATTCTTTCTTAATGGGATTCCAAGTATTTCCTTGAAAAAAAGTTACCAGATTTTATGGGCTACTTATTTGCCCTGCTTAGAAAATTCTTTTATTTAGCAACAGAAGTGTTAATCCAAGTGCTATACATTTGCACACATACTGCCTTTCTAGTTTTTTTTATGTGTGTTTTGTTATTTCCTTTGTATTAAGAGTCCATTTTCAGTGGGGCATTATTGGCAGGATCTTGTGAAGCTTGACTAAGGATTTTGCTCTAGGGAGAAGCTCTGTGCCAGGTGCCTCAAGGCGATCTCCAGGCTGGACCACCTTTTCAGTTAATTTCTATACTTTGGATTTACCTGACTACGGACGTAATAAAGTCAAATTCTAAATCCACACGAGGGTAGCTGGTTACATGTTTTCAGAGGAGACCTTTCCCAAGGTGGAAGAGCTTCCTTATTTTCATCCTGGGCTAGCGAGTGGATTTTTTTCCTGGACCAACCTTGTACTGAGGGTGCAGTCCCTCGGTGCTTTCAGCAATGTGGGAGTCTCAGGCCCAGATTCTACCCTGTGAGGGCTAAGTCCTTGTCCCTGAGTGACTGTTTATACTGAAGCCACTTGCTTAAGGAAGGGATCATCAATCTCTCCTGCTCTACAAGGGTAGGCCAAACTTGGGTGTCTTTGTTTCCAGTGAAGTCTATACACACTTAAGAGAATGTTAATAGTTTAGGCATCATTTCTAAATGGTCTACAGTGAGATGATTGGGTTATCTAGTCTGCTATAGGGCTGGAACCAGAAACCGTTGAACTACCCATTGCCTTTGCCTATAAACTTGAGTCTTATTTTCCCCTCTTATTTTTGGTACAATTTTATTAAGGCACAATAAAATACACATATTTGAACTGTATAGTTTGCTCTGTTTTGACATATGTATTACACCTGCATAATCACCACAATCAATATAACTAACATTTTCATCATTCTCATAAGTTTCCTTGAGGCCCTTTGTAATCCATCTTTTCCTCCACCCCATGTCCGCAGGCCACCACCCACCTATTTTCTGCCGCTATAGATTACTCTGTATTTTCTATAATTCTATATAAATGGAATTAAACAATGCATGCTTATTTTTGTTTGAATTTTTCATTCTGCATAGTGATATTTAAGTTTGTCCATATTGTTGTAAGTCTCAATAGTTTATTCCTTTTTATTGCTGAGTTGTATTCCTTTGTGTAGATATACAACAATTTGTTTATCCCATTCACTTGTTGATGGACTTTAGGGTTATTTCCAGTTTGTGGCTGTTACAAATAAAACTGTGAAGAACCTTCATGCACAAGTGTTTGTGTGGAAAAATGTCTTTGTTTCTCTTTGGTAAATACATAGGAGTAGAGTGCCTTGGTCTTATAGTAGGTGTATGTTTAATTTTTTGTGGATATTGCAAATATATATTCCAAACTGGTTGTACCGTTTCACATTTCTACCAGCAACATATCAGAGTTTCAGTTGCTCCATGTCCTTGCTATAATTTGTCATGCTCAGCCTTCTTAATTTTAGCCAATCTAATGGTTTTGTAATGGTATCTGATTGTGGTTTTAATTTGAATTTTACTGGTGAATTTTACTATTGAACATCTTTACATGTGCTTGTTGGCTATCTGTGTGTCTTTTGGGGAAGTGTCTTTTCGAATAGTTTGTCCATTTAAAAAATTGGGTTTTGGGCCCTGGCTGGTATGACTCATTGGATTGAGTGCTGGTCTGAGAACCAAAGGGTTGCCAGTTTGATTCCCGGTCAGGGCACATGCGTGGGTTGTGGGCTGGGTCCCCAATGAGGTTGGGGGGCATGAAAGGCAACCACATATTGATGTTTCTCTTCCTTTCCTTCCCTTCCCTCTGAAAATCAATCAATCAATCAATCAATACATCTTTTTTTTTTTAAGTTCAAAAAATTGGGTTTTGAGGTTTCTTATTCTTGAATTGTAAGAGTTTGTTTTATAAATTCCATGTCAAAATCCTTTGGTATATGTTGTGAATATTTTTTCTCTGTGGCCTGTCTTTTCACTTTCTTAATGGTGCCTTCTGAAGAACAAATTTTAAATTTTGATCAAGTTCAATTTCCTATTTTTTCTTTAATGGTTTGTGATTTTCATGTCTCATCTAGGAAAACTTGGCCTAATCCAAAGTTGCAAAGATTTTCTCTTACCCTTTTCTAAAAGTTGTATGGTTTTAGGTTTACATATTGGTCAGTGATCTATTTGGAATTAATTTGGAGGTATGATGTGAAGTAAGGATAGATACTGTTTTTTCCAAACAGATATTCAGTTGGCCTACTGTTTGTTGAAATGACTTTGTCCTCTGAATTGGCACCTTTGTTAAAAAAAATTGGCAGAATCCATATGCCTAGTTTTTCACTAATATCAAACTCTTTATTTTTTGTAGCTTTATAGTAAGTATTAAAATCAGGTAGAGCAAGTCCTTCAGTTTGCTTTTCTCTTTCTTCTTACTTCCTTTGATTATTCTAGACCCTTTGCATTATCATAGAAATTTTACAGTCAAGTTGTCAATTTCTACAAAAACAACAACAGCAACAAAACCCTGCTGAAATTCTTACTGGTATTATACGGACTATAGATCGCTATAGGGATTTATTTTCCCATCTTGAAAATAATGTCTTTCAATCCATGAGTGTACTGCATCTTTCCATTTACTTGTCTTTAACTTTCTTTAGCAATGTTTTGTAGTTTTTAGTGTAGAGATCTTGGTCACTTTTTGTTAGATTTATTCCTAAGCATTTTATGACATTTGGTGATATTATAAATAGAAGTTTTGAAAATTTCATTTTCTAATTGTTTGCTGGTGGTATGTAAGGATACAATTAATATTGTATATTAACCCTGAGCACTCAATTCATATATTAGTTATAGTACTTGTTTTGTAGAATTCCAATTCTAGGCTTGTTGACATTGTCTTAAAGGTCTGGAAAACTTTGTCCATTTTTGTTTCAATTTTTAAATTTCTGTTCTTCAATTTGGATAATTTTATTGATCTATCTTCATTTTCTCTTACATTTAGCTATTGAGCCTCTCGAGTAATTTTTTTCGGTATATGAACAATTTATTAATAGACAAGGCCCTCAGATTTATTTCTTCTTGGACACACCCACAGTGCGACTCCAGTGGCCAGTGGTCTTGGTGTGCTAGCCTCGAACGTGAAGACCCCAGAAGGAGCACAGCCCTCCGTGGACCTGAATTCTCTTCAGCTGCTTCACGCCTTTACGAAAGTTGTCCAGACCATTGGCCAAGACCTTGCTGTATTTTCCGTCCTTCGCATCCTTCTCTCTGTTCAAGAACCAGTCTAGGATCTTGTACTGGCATGGATTCTGCACCATGGTGATCCCACCCGGTTCCACCTCATCCTCAGTGAGCTCTCCTGCCCTCTTGATGAGGTCGATGTCTGCTTTCCTTGACACCATTGAGCTCTTCGCCCCACGCCCTTCATCGCAGTGATGGCAAAAGCTACTTCCCGCGCCCGTGGGTATTGGTGTGGAGTACTCGCACAATGTGCTGGAACATCTCAGGGATTGCTTGAGACAGGGTGGCAGCCTCAGTGTCTAGAGTAGGCTTCCTGGGGAAGAACATCCAATGAATTTTCAAAATATTTCAGATACTGTATTTTTCAATTCTTAAATTTCCAATTGGAATTTTTTTTAGTTTCTATTTCTCTGTTGAGAATTTCTACCTTTTCATTTATTTCCAATGTGTTTTCCTTAACCACATGGATCATAGTTATAATAGGTCCTTTAAAGTCAAAAGTTTCAACATTTAAGTCATCTTGAGGTTGACATCTGTCTATTGTTTTTCTCTTGAGAATTGGTCTTATTTTCTTGCTTCTTTGGTTGTCAAGTAATTTCAGATTATGTCCTGAACATTGTCAATGTAATGTTGCATAGGTTCTGAGTCCTTTCAGAATCCTTAGGAGAATGTTGATGTTTCTGTTTTAGCAGGCAGTCAACCCAGTGAGGCTCCGACCCTAAGTTCTTTTACCTTAGTGGGCAGTGGTTTACAACTCAGTCCAGTTCTATGTCTTCATTGTGCTACTTTGTGTCTGTCCTGCACATGCGTAGTTCAGGGGTTAGTCTGAGACTTATACAGGTAGTTCCTATCTCATTTAAATTCCCGAAGCCTTTTTTGTGCTGGTTTGAGTGTGTACTTTGCATGCTTGGTTCAGATGGTAGATTGAGCCAAGAGTTCTTACACAGAATTAGGGGGGACATCACCAAGCCCTTATTTTATGAAATGTTAAAGGGACTTATCTAAGAAAAAGAAGATAAAAAACACGTACAGTAAAATGACAGCAAACTCACAATTAGTAACACCACACCTAAAACAAAAACAAACGAAGCAATCAACTAGAACAGGAACAGAACCACAGAAATGGAGATCACATGGAGGGTTCGCAACAGGGGAGTGGGAGGAGGAGAGAGGGTGAAAAGGTACAGAGAATAAGTAGCATAGATGGTAGGTAGAAAATAGACAGGGGGAGGGCAAGAATAGTGTGGGAAATGTAGAAGCTAAAGAACTTACGACACATGGACATGAACTAAAGGGGGGGAATGTGGGTGGGAGAGGGTGTGCAGGGTGGAGGAGAGTGAAGGGGGAGAAATGGGACAACTATAATACATAATCAAAATGTATGAAAAAAATTAGGGGATCCCTTTGTCTATTTCTTTCTCCTCTGAGATTACTCCTACTCACTGCCTCACAGGGTTAACATTCCTGGTTCCTCTGGCTAGAAAGACATATTTACTTTGAAATTTTAACTGCTTATAGCAAACACCACTCTGAAACTGGGACCTGCCCTCAGGATAAAGCTGTATAAGAAAAGAGAGAAAAAAAGACCTCCCGCCCACCCCATGCCAATCCATCAGCTTTTTTGCTTTTGCATTCCTTAGGTAGTTTATTCTCCCCATATTTTTGTCAGAGTTTTCAGTCATAATCAGTAGGAGGGATAGGCTTTGGGGGGCTCACACTGCGATGGCAGAATCGGAATCCATGGACTCATTTATTTCTAACATGGAGAAAATTCAAAGACCCAGCAGAATCCTGCAGGCTAGCCAATCATGTGCTTCCCCCAGAATCTCTCCCCCTCCACTCTGAAAAACACTGGCTTCCTGTCTTCTAGTTTCAAGATCTCATGCAATAGTAAGAGTCATTATAAGCGAGAAAATCCTTTATCAATGTTGAAGAGGGTGCATGTTTAAGATTGGCACAGTTAATTTTATTTTACTTCCTTCTGGGTGCAAACCTTTAATTTGGAGGGTAGAGTGGAGCTATATAATTATTTCTATACATTCTTTCTTTTGGGGCAAAGAAAAAATAACGTTCTCTACACATCTGTATATTGCTTGGAAGGTGGCCGAAAAGTGCCTTTTGTTTCCTTGGGAGTCATTTCGTTTAGTGTCAGACCTGTCACTTTTAATTATTTACCTGATCATCATATCTCTGATTATAATACAAATACAGTATATAATTACGCTTTTGAAAATGGTTATTTACTCTTTGGCCCACAATGCTTTTTTGGAGCTGCTACAACCTATCTGTTAAACATAAGGAGTAGCAGCATGGAGCCCAGATCTGACTCAGAGAATTATTTTGAGGACCGTTGCCCAGGTAAATAACAGCTGCTTTGGAATCATTACAGCTGAAGTGCTCAATGAATAATTTACCTTTATTCATCTGTTTAACTATAACTGATGAATATTTCAGGGTTACCAAAATATTAAAAAAAGCCACTCGTTCAGCTTGCTGTTACATTTCAGAGGGAATGCTATCAACAGATACGAGGCTGGAGAGTGGTGGCCTGGAAACTTTTACTGGAAGATTGTGAGTAATGATGGGTTATGTCAAAACGATGAGACTCTGAATTTGGTTTTGGTAAACAGCCCTAAAATCTATTTCTCCAAATCTTACGCAAAATGTATTAAGCCTTTGAACTGGCAAATTTGGACAGGGAATCTTGCAAGAGCAACTTTTTCCTATGAGAATTTCTTTTTTGAATTTATATTCCTTACTTAAGAGGAGGCTATGGCCACATTTCTGGCTTTCTAGAGGATTCTGGCATTTTATTCTGAATATTGTACACAGCCAGGAAATGCACAGACCTATTTTTAAACTGAAGGGGAGCTTTTTAAAAAAAAATTGAAAATAATCTTTTATTATTACAAACACAATATATGTATATTATAGAAAGTTAAAAATGCAAATAAACAAAAAATAAGAATATAAAACACTATTTTTATTATTGAAAGAAAATTCCTGCCGCCCTTCACTGTGTGTGGCTCCAGGCCTCCTTCCAGTTATGCGTGTGTATTTTTGTCCCTAGAATGAGGTCACACCTTAGTTACTGTTTTGCTACTTGATTTTTAAAGTGATGGCTCTCTGCCTTTCCATGTATTTTCATCTTATCTAATACCCATTCCACATTCACATTTCCCCAACTGTTTAGAGCAGGGGTGTCAAACTCATTTTCACCTGGGGCCACATCAGCCTGCTGTTGCCTTCAAAGGGAGGCAACTTTAGGACTGTATAAATGTAACTGCCCCTTAACAGTTAAGCGCGAGAGAGAGCCCGGTAGAAACAAGGTGCTGGGCCAGATAAGACAAGGTGGAGGGCTGGATTCGGCCCGTGGGCCTTGTGTTTGCCACCTGTGGTCCAGGGGAACTTCAAAAAAATTTTTTAATTAAATTTAAAATCAATCCTTGACAGCTAAGGATACTATTCTAAATATTTGCCTGAATTGATTTGATTCACAAAGTTCAATGGTCGGTATTGATAATCATGTGGTCAGTTTTTTGAATAGATTAATTGATCTGATCACAGCTGTAGAGTCACCAAAATCACACATGAACTTGTGCTCTGGGGAATTCAGGGACTGAAATGACAGTCATTCTGTCAAGAGGCCCATAATAGCAATGAAAAAAAAATATATAACATGAGGAATGTAACATTGCTTATATTTGTAGCATTTTACTTCCTGTTTTATGACTTTACATCATGTGTGAATAAAGTTTATCCTGAGAGCAAGTTAGAACCTTAGGAAAGGGGCACACTGAAATGCTAACCGTGCAGTATGTATCTCATAAAGCAGTTTTTATTTTTATTTTTTGAGTATTGTCCCTTAAATGACATCCCATGTCAGGAAAGAGTTAAACTTATTCCCAAAGAGCCAAAACTAGTCCAAAGGAGGAACATTCTTTCTCTGGAATCTCATCAGTTGATATTTTGGAGGAAAGGATTTAGGAGGCTGAAAATATGGCTCATTGCCTAAGACTCACATATTTTATTCTTGAGAAACAAATTTCTGGAAGAGTAGCACTATAACATTTAGATAAATAAGCCTATTTTTTTGTCCTCACACACAAGTTTTTAAATATAAAAGTTATTAAAATCCTGCACATTAAATAAAACAACAAATAGGGGAAAAAGGCAAATTACCATTATTTTACCTTTCTAATCAAATATTAGTATTTTGATGTGATTCCTCCAAGTATTTTTTCTATGCATATGCCATACCTGGTATCATGTACGTGTATACATATGTATGTATGATATACAAACATACATACTTATATATAAGTACATACCATCAAATGTATATGTAAGTGTATATGGACACTTACATTTAAATGTATATGTATGCTTACATATAAATAGAATAAGTACTTATATCTATTTATATATACACATGTATAAAACACAGATACTATATGTACATTATCCTATGTACTCAGCAATAGTCCAGTATTTTTTTCTATTTATTTTTACTTTTTATTAGAAAATTTATGAATACTAAGATGGCTCACATTTGTGGGTTACATTATATTTCTACTGTACAGTGCTGTTCTAAGCCATAGATCATAATAATATTAATATTGGGTAGAATATCCTATTTATTATACTTAGAACACATCTCTATGAAATTTTCTAGCATAATGTTCCCAGTGACCTCTTAGCAATCACTCATGGCCCCTTGGTTTAGCTATAATTTTTTTATTATTTTCTTGTGGTCTGAACCTTATTATATCTGGTATAGATGTGTTGGGATTGTAACCACTTATCTTCATAACTGTTTGTTTTTTATTTATTTATAATTTTTATTGTATTTTTTCCATTACCATTTAGCCCCCTTACACCCCCTCTCCCCACAATCACCACACTGTTGCCCATGTCCACATGCCATATGCACATAAACCTATGTACTTGGTAACGGCCAAGTAGTTTTTTCCGATTACCATAGTCTTTCTAATCAGCATTTGTAATGGTTACATAACATCTTATTGTCATATTCAGTAGTTTATTTAGCCACTGCTCTCATGATGGGAAGTTATTTTTTTGTTTCTATTCAGGACTCGGCATCTCCTGGCCTACCCACCAGCTGTGCCTGAGATGCTCTGGGGAGGGTTCATCCTTCCTTTTCCCACCCGTTCTCAGGGCATGTCTCCAGCATCTACATTCTAGAATGTTCCCTCAAGGAGGCTGAGATCTCAGGGGTCAGCTTCATTTTGGCTCTCTGACTCTGCTCTTCCCTGATGTACTTGACATTTTGAACCAGTCCTTCTTGTAAGTCTGCCTTGCCAGGAAGTTGGACTTAAGTTCTCCTGTCTTCTCAGCCTCTTCCCAACCCTGTCTACATTTTCCTTTCCACTCTTGAGTTGTTAAATCTCAGCTTGGGCCAGAGAGCTAGGCCTCAGCTCACCATTGGGTGGAAGTCCCAGTGGCAGGGAAAGGTCAGTAAGTCTTCAGTTTGTACCTATTATAAATGACTCTGGGGTCAGCTTCTTTTTTCAAACAAATTTCCCCTCATACTTAGGATTATTTACTTAGGATAGAATCCCAGAAATGGAATTTCTGAATTAAAGATTATGAACATTTTTAAAACTCTTAATATTTATTGTCAACTGAATATAGCTAATATTTATTAACCATTTGTGAGGCCTCATCTCATGTAGCTCTCACAGCAGTCCTGTCCATATCCCCATCACAGATAAGAGAATGGAGGCATAGAGGGTGGTGTGTGACACACAATGCACTGTGCCGAGCCGACCTCACAGCACCGTCATTGTGTGCTGTGACTGGAAAGACAACAGTGAGCTTTGCTCATGCGTTTACCTACTTTTGCTGGATGATGGGGATGTATGGTAAGAAGGAAAGGTTGATTAAATATTTTATTTCTTTTGAAAAACAGTAGTGATTTTTTTCTTTGAGCGTTATTTGTACAAAGGTTCTCAGACTTATGAAGACAAAGTCAGTTTTAAACCCACAGATCAACACGAGGGCTCGTGGTTGACTCAGTCAGCACCTCCTAGGTGCACGGTGCTGTGCTGGGAGCCACGTGGATGCTGAGCTGCAATGTAGGCTCCACGACGGGAGGGGAGGAGAGGGCTCTGCCTGCTTTGTTCACCATTTCCCCAGAGCCAGAACAGTGCTTGGCACACAGTGGGGCTCAGGAAGTATTTGTGGAGTAAATGAAAATATGGTCATTGTTTTTGCCAGTTAGGATTAGGTTCGTCAGGGACTGACAGAAACCTCCAAATAACAATGGCTTAACATGGATGGAGATTTACTTCTGACATAAGATAAATCTAGGTCAAAGCAGCCCAGCTTGTTAGGAAAGATTTATAGTATCATCAGGGCCGTTTCCTTGTGTGTTATTGTCCTGTGTTCCTCGGCAAGTGGCATTTACCTCAGGGCCCAGCTGACTGCTTGAGCGGCAGCCATCCATCAACGTTTCCAAGAGAAGGAAGAAACGAAAGCTCTGCCTGTAAGTTGCACAGAACCCTTTTGCTGATGTCACATTGGCAGGAACTCAGTCACATTGCTGACTTTAGCGGCAAGGAGGTTAGAAAATATGGCCTTTGTTCCAGGTGGCTAAGTGCCCCGGGTGAAATCGGGAGCTCTGTTACTATGGAAGAAGGAAAAATGTGTTTGGGGGAAAACTAGCAGGATGTCTTGGTGGTGAACTTACATCTTCTTAGGACATGAAGCTACACACTCATTAAAATTTAAATAACCACATAAATCTTTTATAGTATTGAAAGCAAACAAGTCGTATAGGTGCTGTGAAGCACAGAGAGACAACTGAAAGAATATTGTTCAGCACAGCGTCAGAGTGGAGGGTGGGCCTGGAGAGCGGGAGAACTGCAGGCTCGTCCAAGGGCAGCAGATGTTTTATATTATGTAGAGGTGGCAGAAATACAAAAAAAACTTCATGATGATTAGGAATAAAATTCTATCTACTTTTGATCATCAAGTAAAGGTCGTAGTAACAGTTTCAAAATCAATATGTATATATTTTTAAAAGGGTACTTTTACTTCCTTTAAACAGATCTTTAAAGCCTCGTTACTTGCACTTCCGCCTGTAAGCCTCCTGTGGTTCTTCTGTGTGTAATCAGTGGCTCTCCAAGGCCTCGGTTTTCTGTGTGAGGCTCTTCTGTTCCTCTGCAGGTCACAGAGCACGCCTGGAGCTCTTGCGGCCAATGGAGATTTCTCCCAGAGTGAGGGAACTGGAATGCCCCCTTTCAACAACCACTGTCTCGTAAAACCCCAGCATAAAAAAGGGGCGAAAACATTGCTCCACATGCGGGCTGAATTTCTTTCTCTTGTTATTTAAAAAATGACACATGTTGTACACATTCATCAAATAATTAGAAATCAAGGGTGGGGGGCGTAACAGGAAAAAAATCACCCGTAATTCCACTCTCCAGAGATGACCACAGTTAATATTATTGTTTTTTTAAACGCTCTATAACCTTTTATTAGTAGTAGTTCTCAAAATAATCCGATCTTTTCATTGAATCATTTTACTTCCAGCCATCTGTCCTGAGGAAATTATCTAATATTTTTATGATAATTATACATTTACTTTTTTGTGATCTTAAAATTTTTTTAATTGTTCTATTACTGTTGACACACAATATTACATTAATTGCAGGTGTACAACATAGCAATTAAATATTTATATAATTTATATAACAAAATACAAATAAATAAACAAACAAAAACTGATAGTTGGCAGAGGGGAGGGGGTTTGGGGGACTGGGTGAAAAAGGTGAAGGGATTGAGAAGTACAAACTGCCAGTTATAAAAACAGTCGATATAAAGTTCAGCAGAGGGAATATAGTCAATAATATTTCAATAACTATTATGATATCAGATCAGTACAGGACTTAATGGGGTGAGCACAGTCAACATGTTGATGTAAGCCCTTGTGGACTTTTAATGCCTTTAAAAATATATTCACATAAACATTTATTAAACACACTGTTATATCAATGTTTTATTATCTGCATTTTCAATTTAATGATCGAGTGGCAACTTTTTTAGTCAGTAAATATAACCATCATTTCAAATGGCTGCATGATATTTTATTAGGAGGACATGGAAGATCAATTTTCAGTGACATGAAATATGTTTGTCTGCAATGCTTCTTTTTGTCTGGAATTTAAGGGAACTGCTAACTCAGAAGAGCTAAGTGGGAGCAGAAGGCTTGAAAGGAGGTCATCAGGAAAGGTTAGTGACACAGTTGTCTGAGGCTGAGAGGCTAAATCTAATACCTGGACAACTGGTTGCCACAGGCCGCCCGGGGAGGTGGGTGTCAGTGGGAGTCGGTATTGTTCATAGCCTGGGGCTCCCCCAGGAAGCAGCAGAGAGCCCAGGTGAGGGCCTCTTTGGAGGCAGATGGCTCTGGAGAAGTCACCTCAGGCCAGCTGGTGTTCTGTAAACAGCCCTTGTCTGCCACATTTTTGCCTTTTCTCCAGCTGGTGTTAGAGAGAAAGAGCTCTCTGAAATTGGGTGTAGTTTTAACATTATTTCTTTAGCTGCTACTTCATTCCCCAGTTACCTCACCCCCACCTCCCATTCCCCAGTTGCTCACATTCTGCTACCACTATCTGATGTACATTGAAAGCAATTACTTCATGAGCTAGGTATGTGCAATGCTTAAGTCTTTCCACTCAGGAGCCTTTAGAAATAAAACTCAGATTAGGTAACAGCTAGGGCAGGATAATCGAGGACATTTTTTAACAGTGACATAATGACTTTTCTCAGTTATTCCCTATTGTTTGAAGGGGTTCATTATCTCTCTGTGAAGCCACATCTGGCATGGAATCTGAAGTGAATTACTGAAACACTGGCCCTTACCTCTGAATGTTAAGAGCCCACCTGCCTCTGTCTAATGGGCTTCGCACCATCGGGGCCCTGCACGGATGCTGGCGCTTGCAGGCTGCCCTGATGTTGTACATAAAAGGTGCCTGTCTTACAACGTGAGACCTCCATCTGCTATAGATTCTGCTCCACAAGACCTAACTTGTTCTTTCTTGAGGATAAATGACCTAGGGATCACTGGCTTTTAAGTGTTATAAATTTCTATGGCATTATGAAAGAAATGGAAGCAACAGCAAGCCACTTAGTATTATATTTCCATTTTCTGGATAACAGATTAGGTGTAATTTCCCGACAAATGTGAGTAGACTACAGAGCAGAGGCTAGAAATAGAATAAGATACAAAATATTTACAACAAAACTGCTCAAGAAAGTCAAGTTAGCTCTCCTCTGATATGACCAATTATTAAAATAAAAGATGCATACTCAGGAGAAGTACTAATGATCAATGGGGAGTGAAATGAAAATAAAACCGGATTCAGTTCTTGGAGGGCCCTGAAATGGGGATTTGGAAAAGGTAACAGTAGCCAGAGTAGTGGAGACTCAGACTCGATATCAAACAGTAAACTGGGGAAATAAATGAAGATAAAAACAGGTATTCAGAGGGTATTAATAAGGCAGAAATGTGGACCAGGAATGAGAAAGGAAAGAAAGAAAAGAAAGAAAGGAAAAAGAATGAGCCCTGGCTGGTGTGGCTCAGTGGATTGAGCGCCGGCCTGTGAACCAAGGGGTCACCGGTTAGATTTCTGTCGGGGCACACGCCTGGGTTGCGGGC
Source organism: Trachops cirrhosus (assembly GCA_028533065.1). Classification (NCBI taxonomy): domain Eukaryota; kingdom Metazoa; phylum Chordata; class Mammalia; order Chiroptera; family Phyllostomidae; genus Trachops; species Trachops cirrhosus. The sequence goes on from CM052538.1 coordinate 164,419,770, forward strand.
TGGGTCCCCAGTGCGGGTGCGTGAGAGGCAACCACACATTGACATTTCTCTCCCTCTCTTTCTCCCTCCCTTCTCCTCTGTCTAAAAATAAATAAAATCTTTAAAAATGAAAGAAAGAAAAGTATGAAAGGAAGGGAGGAAGGAAAATAATTTCAGACATAGTATTTATATAGTATGGAAATAAAAAATATTTCAAAATGCCATAAAATTGTTTTAAGCTAGAAGAGCAGGAGTTTGAATAGGATTCACAACTTCTAAATATTAAGTAGGATCTTTTGTACCCTTTTCTGATAAGGGTAAAATGAGCAGATAGTGAGAAAGATCCCTCTTGTTTCTAGGGAACAATCTGTCTGAGATACTTTGCCTGGAAGCCGTTTTTCCTGTTAATAGTCACAAAGTTCAAACAAATAGCTCTTCATTTTTTTTTTATTTTTTATATATGTGCAAGCTGACTTTATTTATTTATTTTTTTAATTGTAGCTCTTTAAAGGAAAACTGAAATCAAAGACAAGAGGGATCTTGTGATTTGACAGTCAAAGCCATTGGCCACTGAGCTCCTTGTCCACAGGGTTGGGCTGGTGTGCAGAGAAACAAAATGCCGGAGAAACAGGAAGAAACAGAGCTGGAGAACCATAGACACTTTGCTGAAGGTCACACTGCTAAATATCGGCATAGCAAATTCCATTATAATTTAGGTATTGCTAAGGAATTCATTGACTCTGGAGCAAGCTGCGGGTTGATTAGCAGGAGCCAAGCGAACAGGATGTATTGGGGCTGCACATTCAGACCTACTTTACATTTTCCTCAGCCTCTGTTTCCACATCTGTGAAATGATGGTGTTGGAATACATGGTTGTGACCCTGGCAAAGGCTGAGGAGGAGAGTAGAGCTGAGCCCTTGGGGTGAGTTGGCTGTGATCTAGATAATAATGGATCAGTCATCTAGGTAGGGCCAGCAGAGACTATCAAATCCACAGGCGTCAAGAAGCTTAAGTGGTGGTGGGTCAGGACACAGTCTCCAGACAGGGTCAAATGGCCAAAGCTTCGGTATTTTGCTGGTAAGACCTTTCTGCCTTGCTCTGCTCCTGTGCCTTGTGAGTCTCAAAGCAGCTGCTAAAGAGAGATGTTGAATTTGTGAGAAAAAATTTGTAAGTGTCAGAAAACAGTGGAGCAAATTTGGGAACTCATTATGAGACTAGAAGTGAAGACTGGAAGTTTGTCGGGACTTTGTGTCTCTAGTCTTTGCTCCTCTTGTGTCTCTGCTGGGTCTGTGGGCATAACTTTATTCGAATCAGCACTGTCAGCGCACAGCTGGAGTGTAACATCCAGGCCCAGACTCTGCACCCTGAGTGGGCACATGAAGACCGTTCAAAGGAGAGCCATAGGAGTGATTAAAGAGTTAGAAAAAAAAATTAGGCCTGAGAGGAGATGGGAAAGAACTGGGGACAATTTATCAAGGAAAAGGTCTGGCCCTGGCCGGGTGGGTCAGTTGGTTGGAGCATTGTCCCATACACCAAAAGGTTGCAGGTTCAATTCCCAGTCAGGGTACAGCTCAGCTCCCGGTTGGGACATGTAGGGGAAGCCACTGATTGATGTTTCTTTCTCACACTGATTTCTCTTTCTCTCTCTCTCTCCCCACCTTCCCCTTCCTCCCTCCCCTCCTCTCTCTCTCTAAAATCAATAAACATACCCTTGAGTGAGGATTTAAAAAAAAGAAAGAAAAAGGAAAAGCTCTGCTATTCAGCATAATACAGTCTTAAGTTTATGACAGGTTATTACTGTAAGAAGGTGACTGACTCTTCTTTGTCTTCACTAAGGATAAAGCAGGAGTGAACAGACTTGCAGCCCAGCAGATTCAGGTGAGATGAACGGTAGGAGACGATGGCAGTGCAGACTGCAGGCCTCTTGAGGCTCCCAGGGGAAAGCTGAGACCGCTCCTGCTTTGACAAATAGATGATTCTTTCTCTCTGGAATGGTGTTTGCTCCGGCTCAAGGCAGGGTGATGACCTGGAAGGACTTGTCAGCCCTTCTCAATTTGGGGGACAGATATTTGGTTGGGTCCTAGAAGCTCTTAGTTTTTTTTTTGTTGTTGGTGTTTGTTTGTTTCTGGTGAATCAGTGTCTGAAAGGACTTCTGAAGCTCTCTGGTATTTTCTCAGGCTTAAAACAATATTGTGTCATAAATAATTTTCCACTTCTGTTCATTAGTCTCAAGTTTCAGTGTCTGGCTTACAAAGTGCATTTATGTTAGATTTTCAGGTTTGGGATATGTTGCTGGTTATTTAGAAAATGATTAAATAATATGATTAAGTTATCTGATGTTCAAGCTGTTTTTGCTTTCAAAGCATCCAGTGGCTATTTTATGTATTTTCAATCATTTGATTTGATTTTTTAAAAATAAAAATAAGTAATGTATTCCCTTCAAGTATAAAAAAATTGAATCTTTCCTCCTCTTAATTATGTTAAACTCAACATTTGCCTCATGCAGGTCCATGTGACTAGTATGGAAAGCTGCTCAGCTCACCAAGTGAGGGGGAAGTAACGTTTTGTAATGAAAACCTCAAAAGCAAGTCTAAATGTTGGCTGTCTTATGTGTTAAAGGAAAACCTTCAGGTGATAGCAAAAAGTCAAGTGAAACTTTCATCTGGTATTTTTTTTTTGAAAATTGGCTTCAGATGTTTTCCAGCTAAATGCACTATGACAGAAAATCTATAATGAAAGAGTGGAAGTGTTGTTATGGGTTGGTTAGTGCCTAGAAAGTCATCAGAATACCATTCACCCTCCCATTCTGATTCTCTTTCTGGTACAGTCATCCCTCTATTGCCTGTCTCTCTGTAGGGTGGGTGGTGTTGTCTCTGACCAGCTGGAGGTAGTTTCAGTGGTGAACAGGACTTTGTTCTAATAAGACAAAGATGCCACAAAAAATGAGGCCTCTGAAAAACAATAAACAATGTCTATACCTGATGATTACATACACGATTTGTATGCACCTGACACTTTGACACAAATAGACTGTTTGCTTCCAGATGGATGTCAGTGGAAGTCACCCTATAATGCCTTCTCCCACATTCTACTGACTTCCCGCTATTATAGTCCCTGATGGTAGAATTTTTGTAAATATCTCAAGTTATTATTGCCCAAATTGTTGTATTTAGTATGGGGGGGACTGTACCAGTGACAGGAGAACTCAAGAGTTGAAGATTAGAGCTGTAGTTACAGTTGATAGTAACTGATTAATGCAGGTGGAAAGCCGTTGTTCCAGGGACTGGAATGCGTGACCTACAAGACTCTAGGAGGCCGACAAGCAATTCAACCTTTGTGTTCCAGGGAGGGAATGTCCATGACAGGTCAAGAATTATTGATCAACAGATAAAGAAATACTAGAAAAATCACCCCTGGGATTGCAACTCTTATCTGATTAATCTTTAAAAAAAGTTTTTTTATTAACCTTTTCCCAAACCTCTTACCTACCCTTTTCTTCTTTTCTTTTCCTTATAGAAAGGTTGGCTTGAGATGAGATGTTAAGATGGGTTTTAGGGTACATAACCGTCCCCCACCCCACCGACTTCTCAGATTGCCAGCATCTGAATAAAGCACCCATATAGACCCAATCCTTGTCTCTACCTGTTGGTCTGGTAGTGACAGGCAGCATGAACACTGACTTTTCCAGTTCCATCAGGTTTGGATGCAAGGACAAAGAACTGGGTTCAGAGGTATGCTAGCCTTCCACAGCACCCATCACTCAAGTGAGAGGCACCTTTTTTAAAAATCCTCACCCAAGGATATATTCATTGATTTTAGAGAGGGAGAGAGAGAAAAAGAGAGAGAGAGGAACATCAATGTGAGAGAGAAACATCAATCAGTTGCCTTCTGTGTATATCTCCCACCAGGGATCAAACCTCAACCTACTTAGTTATGTATTCTGACAGGGAATAAAAATTCAACCTTCTGGTGCACAGGACGTTGCTCCAACTAACTGAGCCACCCTGCCAGGGTGAGAGGTATCTTGGATGAGAGTGTGCTGCCTGAAGCCACGAGCTGCTGAAAGGGCGGGATGAGAGTGGACAGGAGAGGATTAAAGGCAGCCTGTGCTGTTGTGCTGGGCTTGTGTGGTCCAAGAGAGTAGATTGGGTGCAGTGGGAACAGAGGGTGGAGAAGTGGCTTCTCTTTGAGGTAGGGCAGGCAGGGAGAGGCCAGAGAAAACGCCCAGGGCACGGTGAAGCCTGCAGGAATGGAATTCAGACATTCTTTTTGTGGATGAACAACTGATACGGGTGTTGCAGACTTTGCTGCTGCTGGAGCAATGTCCTACCCTATAGGCCTTCACCCCAGTTTTCCCTGAAGTCCTTTTAGAAATGTTGGCACTCTCATTAAACAAGGCATTTTATCCTAATTTCAGATTATCCCCCATGGCATAAGTCTGGAAACCATTAGATTTTTTCTTGTTTTTCTTATGATAACATTCTTTATCCCAGTACCGTGTTGTTTTAGCAAACAGCCCAAGGCACAAACTGAACACCAGGCCTCCAGTGTTTATCCAGTCCAGCAGCCCTTGGGTGTGAGGCAAGCCTGGGAGATACTGACTCTCATTCTCCTTGATCATGCTTAGACTTTGCTTTCAGTTAGATGGGCTTTCCCAAAGCCAAGGGTGAGTGTCTTTTTAAAGCAATGCCTGCCTTGTGTAACACAACCCAATTGCGTTATGAATCTTTATGTAACTGGTCCATACTCAGTGAGGGAAAAGCAGACAGGTTCGTTGAAACAAAGCCGGTTCACCACATTACCCTTTAGATGGCATTTATTCCCCTAACTGCTTAAAAGTAGAACTCTCTAAGATGGTTAATCTACTTCATAGAGATTTTTTACAACAAACGGAAATGCACATTTTGGTGGTGTTTCTTTTAATGGGGAAAAGGGGGCAGCTGCCTTGTAGCTACTGAAGCAGCAGTACCTTTCCTGAGTCACCTGGTGAGGGGAGACAGCGCCCAGGTCCCAGCACTGAACTGTGCTGTGCTGTTCATCTCTCTTGTCAGCTCTGGGGGCTTTGAGCCCCGTGTACACAGAGTGAAACGGGAGTAGGGGTGGGTGAGTGAAAGATGACTGGCAAAAAACTTAAGCAGATAGGTGCTGGCGGTGAAGGGTTAGATGGCTTCAGGAGAGCCAAAGATTTGTTCCAGAAGGTATGAGCGGTGTCCTTGGGGCCCCTATGTAGGTGAGTGAGGAGTGAGCCGGCCAGCTCATAGGCAAAGCAGAGAGACCTAACCAGTATGGTGAGAATCCTCAGCAAATTGACTGACCCCTTGCTGCCTGACTTCTGGGGCAAATTCTTAGCACAGGGTGGCTGAGAGCATGTGCTCCCGACTTGGAACTGGGGAGGAAGGGTTTGCCAGAGAAGAACCTGGAAAAGTCTGCATCCCAGCCTTTGGAATAAGGGAAGAAAGTCTTGCTACCCCGAGTAGTGACAGCTCAATATCAAGAGGGGGACTCTGTCTGGGAGTCTCAACCTTTCCATCGCATCTCCACATTCTGGCTGACTGTTGGAGAGGAGCTTTGTGTGACAGGCTCACCTTTCAGCATGCTTCAATCACACCACTTAGATCGCTGAAGGGAAGAGGCAGGAGAGAGAAGAGAGGGGGCTCCTGCTTCCTAAACATGCCCAACCAGTCAGGCCCAGGTCACAGAGGTCACCAGTCATGTGGTAACTTCCTGATGATAAGGGTGACCCCTCTCCCCTAATCCCCTCTGAGTGTGGCTGGCATTTGCATTGGTTACTAAAGAAGGGATGTTTATCTCACCTGTGCCCTTGTCCTCACACACACTCAGCCCCCATTCCGGCCCCCTCAGCAGTGATACCCGCAGCCCTTAGAATCCAGGCATCCGCAGTGAGGAACTCTTGATTTTAATTATGCGGGAAACCACTTTCCCTCTCTCCCTGTTTACAAATGATAAATGACTTTGGAGAAGCAGACACAACTGTGTCTTTTCAGGATTGTTTAGGAGACTTGGAGGTACAAATATGATGGATTGGGTTTGCATTCGCTTTGCTCTGACTAAGATAAATTGTCACTGAAATTATAAGGTTGCACATTTTCACCATCAAGCCCATTTCATTTTTGAGGCCAGCTATTCTCTATAGGCTTTTTGTCAGCGACAGGGAAGGAATGGTATAATAATGATCAGATTAGAGGAATACCATTAAAAGCTCTAAGGCAGTCCATCTGCTTCTTTGAAATATTTGGTTAGGCTGCTGGTCTCCTTGCTTCCCATCTTGTCACTTGCCCCGCAGCAGGAAGAGTGAGGCAATGCTTGGTCCCTGGGGCCACCATTACAACGAAACGTCCACATACGTCACAGCAAGCACCGTGATGTTCCAACAACAAATTGACAGTGACCTCAGTGTGCATCACTAAAAACCATACATTTCAAATTCATTTGTATAGTACTTGAGTAAAACAATGGACTTTTTCTGGGCAAAATTTTCCCCAAGATGGTATATCTGTAATCACTTAGATGCAGAGGCCACTTTTGCAATAATGCATAAGAAACTGGTGCCTTTGGCTGCCTCTGTAAAGGGGGACTAGATGGGCAGGAAAGTGGGCAGTTATTTAATAAGTGAAAAACCACCCATTACAATATTACCATGGAAATGAAAACAGTTTTAAATTTCTTTAAAATATTTTCCTTTATTGAAAAGAGGACACCATGCTGGCTGGTTTGCTTTCTGTGGGTGATCAACCCGTAGTATACACTCACCTGCCCTGCCTCGAGTTGGAGACAGATACAAAGACATAGGCTCCGACAGCAAAGGATACAGAAAGCACAATCTATCAAAATAATTATTCCACTCCATCTCCCTGTTTATCTGTTTCTATACATCACACATGACTGGGCATGTGTGATCGTGCCAACTAAATTCTCTCTAAGGGCCAGGCAAATAACATAAATGTGTGAAATCAGCTGGATATAAGGTAAATTACAAAATGATGAGGATTATGCTAAATTGGAGAGTTTATATTTTGCCTAAAGATATTTAAAGTTTAATAATGTGTGGCTAAATATAACAATTTGTAGGCTGGATTTACCAGTTTATTTCACTGGAGTTAAACAAGGTTGTTATGTTCTTCTGTATCCTTTCACATATATTCCGTGTGTGTGTTATACATGTGCACACACACACAAATCCATCTTCCTCCCCCTTTTTTGTTAAGCAAGTGATAGCATGTCAGTTGCAATCTTCACTCTAATCACAATTGACCCTTTTGCTGACAGTTTGTTGCCCTGACTGCATTATCACTTGTTACCTCTCTTCTGATTATTTTCTAGGTTCTTTTTGGTTCTCTTTCCAAGATCAAGACACGAGTGTGGGCGTTCTTCTGTACTGCAACATATTTGCATTTCTTTCTTAGTAAAAAATCTCTTTACTTTAAACCTTGTGCAATTCCTTGCCCTTTCTCTTCTCTTTAAACCTTAAACACTATCAAGTTCCTTTTACTTTCTTTTCCCTGCCTTGTTAATATTTTGATCACCTCTCAGGATTATCTTCAGATTCTATTAGCATTCTGTTATGCATGCTGCAAGAATCATAAGAGATGTTAATAGGACTAAGCCTGAGCTCGACCCCTTGGGTCACCCTATTAGACTCAATCACCTTCCCCAAATTGAATAGTATATCATCCATCATTGTAAGTTCTAAATGTTCTTGCCAACAGCTTTTAGCTTTAAGGAGCCGCTTTCAATACCTACCATCTGCTACCAACCTCCATCTAACCATGTAACAAATTTAATGAAGAATCTCATTCAACTAATAAGATTATTAGGCATGATTCTGTTGACAGTGCACACATTGGCAGCTTTCCTTGAGAGCTTTTAGAAAAATTGCTTGGCTACAGATAATTTGTGTTAAGTAGCTCTTTCTTCCAAAGTGCTTAGAGTGAACAAAGTGAAGTGAAAAGAACAGAGTTCCAATCTTGCTTTGACTGGTGTACAGTCTTGGTAGGCATTTAACCCAGAGCCTTGATTTCCTCATAGATAAGGGAAGGTTAGCAACATCTATTTCAGTGATGTCACAGGACATCAAGTTATTAAACCAAGTTATTACATCAAGTAATCAAGTTATTAAACCAATTCAAAAGCAACCTTATTAAAGGCCTTAGGAGTTGATCCTTTTCCACTTCAGGGCTGCTCAGCAATCAATTGAGAAGATAGGGCAGCAGTGGTATTGCTATTTAAAAATTAGTTTCTCCACAAACCTCTCTACTTTCCTTCAACTTCTCCCTAATGGTCCTTATTCAGCAGGTGACTGACTGACTTTTTGGAAGCTCTAGGTGAACGTTTCCTAAGTGTTTCTCTTGTCTGCCTCCAAAATCTTCGCTTTCAGTCTTTCGCTGCTGTGTTGAAGGCAGTAGGTTCAGCTCTTCATCCTGATGCACCCTTTCATCTGCGACCCGAATTCTTTCTCAGCTCCTCCCTGACTTTGTCCCATCTTCCTGGGGCATGATTTGTTTTCCTTCTCTATTGGCTTCTTCTCCTACAAATGTGCTCCTTTCTTTTTTCTAAAATCCTCCCCTTAGTGCAGCGAGTCCCTCAGGGCGACCACTTAACCCATCTTCCTCCTTCTTCCCACCACTGAATATCTGTCCCTTCCTCGTCACTTCCCACTCACTGTAGCCTTAGCTTCTGACAGCCCCGTTCCCTTCCTGGTACCCTGCTGAATCTGATGCCTTGAAGGCCACATTCTAATTAATCAAATTTGCCGGTTTTTACTCCATTCTCACCTTTCTTGAATTTCTTACATCATTTAACACTATTGGTAATAAAGAATAATCCTGTTTTCATTCTCACCTGCCCCATAAAGCCTGTTTTCTCTCTTTTCTGCTCTTTACATTTAGGTGTTTTTCAAAGTTTCATTCCCAAAACCTTGGTGGTCTTATCAAGTCACACATCTTCTGTGGATAATCCCCAAATACCCAAGTTGTATACTAATTGTGGTTTCAGATTCCAGACTGCATTCCCAAAGGCTGACAGGGCATCTCCACAGGAAGGTCGTGATGAAGCCATTCAGACTCAACATTTTAAAGCGGAGCTTATCATCTCTTCAAAGGGAGTCTGTACACTTGATTTCCCTACTTCTGTTCAGGTGATTTTTCCTATACATTGACAATTCCCTCTAAAGTTGCAAAATAAATTGGACCCCAGACTTCTAAGCTGGTGAAGAATTAAGTGGAAAGCAAATCGGAAAAAATTTTAGAGTGGTAGCGGTCTGAGTGAAATTAACATGAACCCCAAGAGAAAACCAGGCGGAACAGGATATTAGCATCAGGCATTTTGCTTAGCATAGAGGCTACTCAATATGCCAGTGTTTGAATTTCTAATATTTTATCAGGCAGCAGGTACAAAGCCTGGGCCCTCACCACAGTAACTTGTTATTTAAAAATTGCTGTGTGATAACAATATCTCTTTAGACTATCTAATTCCTTATACTCAGATTTAAAATTTTTACATCCTTCATTTTTCTCTTATTATGAAATATTTTAAACATACAGAGAAGTCTAGATAACAGATTCTTCATTTCCATTAATCACCTTGTCATTTTGTTGTGTTTGCTTTGGCTATTTATAACACGTTTTATCTCGAAACAATTTTAGACTTTAAAAAATTGCAAAAATACTGTCTGCATATATCCTTCACCTAGCTTCCTCAAACATTAACACTTTACATAACCATGGCACAAGGATTGAAACGATGAATTAACATTGGTATAATACTCTTAACTAATCCACATAATGTATTCAGATTTCACCGATTTTCCCCACTAATGTCTGTTTCCTTGTTCAAGATCCTACACTGCATCTAGGCCAACCCCTCAGTTTTCTTTTGTCTTTTGTGATTGGATAGTTTTTGAAAAGTACTGGCCAGTTGTTTTGTGGAATGCTTCTCAGTTTGGATTTGTCTGGTGTTTTCTTATGTTTAAATTCATCTTATGCATTTTTAGCAAAAATACCACAGAAGTGATTTTGTTCCCTTTTGGGCCATGGGAATGTGTCAGGAAGTCCTCAACCTTTGATATGTCCCTTTACTGGTGACGTTCACTTTGATCACTTGGCTAAGGGGATGTTCAGGTTCCTCCTCCATGAAGTTACTCTTCCCCCTTTGTAATTAGTAAGTATTAACAAGTATCTCGTGCAGGAGCACACTGAAACTATGTAAATATTCTGTTTTTCACCATATCTTTACTTACTAATTTTAGCATCCATTGGTGATTTTTGCCTGCAACAATTACTCTTCTTTTGTTTGCAAGTGGTGATCTTTAAAATATTTTCATCATGCCTTCTCTTCCATTTTACTTATTTAGTTAATTATTTATATCAACATGTATTCATGAAATCTGCTTTATTCTATGAATATGATCTATTACTACCATTATTTTGTCACCCAAAATGTCCTTGATTTGGCCATTGGGAGCTCCTCTAAGATGACTCCTATATCCTTTCCACATACACACTTTTTTCAGTACTTCCCTATTTCTTGGTACCATAAGGTGTTCTAGGCTCATCTTGTAGTTTCCCTACTCCAGTTTTTCCCCTAGATCAGTTTTTAAAAACAAACAAAACATCATGGGAGTCCCCTGTGTCCCATGAACACGTCCTTATTCAAATTTCCTCACTTCTCTTATCAGATGTTTCTACTCTCCTGATTTGAACATAACCCTATAAAGATTCCCATCATGACTTTATATTTTGCATGTAGATATATCTAGAAATAACATAGTTTTCTTGCATATTTTATGGCATTAGATAAATGAAATAAAATTATAAATATATGTAAATAGACTTTTATAGATTCTATTTGGTTCATGTGGCTCAAAAGCTTATTTATTTTGACTGCTGTATAATATCCCATTGTAGGATTATCCCAAATTTATTTATTTTTATTACTTGATAGACATTTTGACTATACCTAATTTTTGCTATTATGATAATATTGTTGCAAGTTATCTGCTTGAATTCCTTTGTTAGAGTTTCACTGGACTATATATATAGAAACATAGTTACTAGGCCTTAGGGTATAATGTTATCAACTTCATTAGATTTTGTCTTCCAAAATTTTTTTAATATTTTGTTTATTTATTTTTAGACATAGGTGAAGGGAGGGAGAAAGAAAGGGAGAGAAACATCAATGTGTGGTTGCCTCTCGTGTGGCCCCTACTGGGGACGCGGCCTGCAACCCAGGTATGTGCCTGGACTGGGAATCGAACTGGTGACCCTTTCATTGGCAGGCTGAAGCTCAATCCACTGAGCCACACCAGCCAAGGCCAAACGTTTGTTTTTATTTATTCTGCTACCAACCACATGTGTCCCTAACTCTACACATCTTCACCAACCTTCAGTATTATTAGTCATGAAGTGGTATTTGTTGTTTTTACCTACATTTTCCTGATTATTAGTGGGTCTGAGCATTTTTTAATTTTATTGGCCATTTTTATTCTATAAACTGTAATCCTTTACCTAATTTTTCTGCTGGATTGTTGTTGTCTTGTTGATTCTCAGTTTTGGTACTTTGCTGGTTATCTCTCAGTCATGGCTTGTTTTTTAACATTGCTTGACGTGTCTTTTCATCCTTCTAATTTCGATTCAGTGTTCCAAGTGGGTTTCCTAATTGTACATATTAATGAAGGGGCCTTTGGCATACTACTCATTAATCAATTTCTTTCAACTCAATTTGTTCACCAAGAGTCTGAAACAATTGGATGAGTTAAAAATGAACTTTTGGGTTTAAAGATTGGATTACCCACTCAGAGATGTTAAAAAAAAAAAAGAAAGAAAGAAATCAAAAAGCAACTGTGATCCTTTCACAAGTGAGGTATGACCTTCATCTGTTTCTTTGTAATAGGATCTGAGTCTGGGAAGGGGGCTTTTTAATACCTGTAATATCCAATACAAAATTTACTGAATTATAGAAATAAAGAACTAGAAGGAACCACAGGGACCATCTGGTTTAACTTCCTTGTTTTATGGGAAATGGAGACTCAAAGAGATGAAATAAAATATTCTTGGTTGAGATCTAGTTTCTTTCCCCCCAAAGATCCCAATTCTTAAAAGGACGGATTTAGCCCTTCCTTCTCCCAAAGGAATAAGATTCTTATGATTTGACTTGGGCACACATAATATCCTAGAAGTTTCCCTCATCATTTGAGGCATTTTATACCTCCTCCCTGCCCTTTTTACTATCACTCCTGGAAATGAATATGAGTCCTGGTCAAATGTTTTGGACACATAGCAATCCATTTTCCTCTGAACCTAATGGGCATTATAAATCAGTCTGCAGAATGGATGAGAGACTTCCGTTTTCTCCTTGTTTTCTTTCTTTCTTCTTCTTCTCCTCCTCCTTCTCCTATGAAGATCCATTTCCCTTCTCTAGGGAGAAAATACAGAATATTTTTTCTTGGATTTAGGAAACTTCATTTAGGAATAAATCTTTTCAAATTGTTAGATGAGTGTCCCTTGAGCAAGACTAAAATGACTCAGTATTTTTTTCCTCCACTTATTTTTCCTATGCAGGGTTTGCATCTAAATGGCCTAAAAGTTTATTTTGGTTAAATCAATTTTCTTTTCTAAATAAAGTGCTAAATGAGGGGTTGTAGTTCTAGTCAGAGTCATTTTTAGCTCTAAATGTCTATGAATCTAGGATAAGATACATTAAAAGGGCCCTGAGAAAAAGCAGAGCAAACAGCTGAAGGTAAAAATCCTTTGGGACACCTAGTCATGACCATCGATCTTAACTGGCCAATGTTGTTAAATCACCCCTGGATTTTTCCTAAGCTACTTTTCGAAGCAATTGTCAGATTTGTCTGGTCTTTTCTTCAAAAATCTCTCTCCACAAACAACCAGCATGCTAGAGGCCAGATGGCTAGCCCCCGGAGGACAGTAGCCATGCCACCTTTGTTTGTCAGTGCTGCCTAATGATGACAATGGTGGTGATGGTGGTGAGGAAAATAAAAATAAAATAATTATGCTTACTACATGCCAGGCATTGTTCTAAGTATTTCATGTGTATTAATAACTCATTTAACCCTCACAAGTCTACGAAGTAAGTTACTGTTATTACCTCCATTTTCTAGGTGGAGGAATGGAGAGGTTAAGTAATTTATCAAGACTTGTACTGTTTATCAGTCAGGGTCCAAACAGAACACAGATGGCACATAGAAATAGTTAATTGAGCGGGTGTATTTACAAAATGGGCTAGTCACAAAGGTAGGTTTAGAGGAAGCATTGATGGAACTAGGAGCAGGCAACCTGGGACTGAATGAACAAGAGGAGGGAGCAGTCAGCAAAACTCAGAAGAAGAGGGAGGTGCTTGAAGCCGATTGTCACTTGTGGGGAGCAGTGATCTCTGGTGATCCATGGCAGCCATACAGGAAGGAGCCAAGTAGGGAAAAAACACCCTAATTGTTCTCTCCTTCTGGGCTCTTGCCAGGAGCCTTCAGTGGTAGACTGAGGCAGAACTTTAAGTTTATTGAAGCCTTTTGATGTCATCCAGACAGTCCAGCATTGAGGCTGATAGCAGGGTCCATCTGTCATATGCCAGATACTAAGTAGCAGAGCTGAGGTTTGAACCCAGTCAGTTTAACTCTGAAGTCTGCATTCCTATCTACCGTGTCATACAATGCTGTGTAGACTGAGGAGGCTACACCCCACAGAGTGACTAGCAGTGACTGGTTCAGTAAATCGCTGGACAGGTTCACATATTGCTAATGTTTGTCCTGATGGCAAAAGAACCACTAGTATCATATTGATTTCATTTACTTATTTTTATGTACCTAGCTTGATGCCTAAAGGATTCCAAAGCTGTTTGGCTCACCTTCTTGTCTATCATTAATCATATACTGATCTTTACTTTTTTAGGTTGAGCAAATAATGTACTGAATTCCATCCAGTTACATATTCTTTCTGTATCTGCATTCTCTGGTTGATTATTCCAAAGTAACTGGGTTACAGTTGATCTGTAGTTGAAAGTTGCTAAGGGTTAGATTGCTCCCTTTTAGTTACCAACTTTCATGTAAATGGAACTGAATGCAGGGTCAAATTTTATAAGCAATTACTAATTACTTCAAGAATTACCCATCCCTGGGATAAAATGTTTTCGTATTAATGTTATTTTACAAGTAGTTTCTATTTTACGTGATGGAAAAATCCTGGGGCACTGTGTGTTCATTCAGGAGTAGGAACACCGGCCTTAGGAGATTTTGGTTCTGTAGAAAATGTAATTGAGATGGAGAATGGTGGGAGAGTTCCACCCTGGGAAAGTGCCCTTGAAGGCGGATCCTCATATTAGAGGCTTCATCAAGGAGGTAGCCCAAAGGGAATGAACAGTCTTTTTTTTTTTAAAGATGTTATTTATTTTATTTTTAGAGAGAGGGGGAGGGAGGGAGAGTGGGAGAGAAACATCAATGTGTGGTTGCCTCTTGCGTGCCCCCTACTGGGGACCTGGTCTATGACCCAGGCACGTGCCCTGACTGGGTATCAAACCGGTGACCTTTTGGTTAGCAGTCTGGCGCTCAGTCCACCGAGCCACACCAGCCAGGAGGGTATGAACAGTCTTAAGACAAAAGAAAGAAAATAGAGCTAGGAGGAATGCACAGAGTGTTGTTTTAGAAAGATATGTATGCCTTTGATTTTCTTCTTTAAATCTTTTGGAGTTGAAAAATTGCCAACAAGAGTAAGAATTATGGTTCAAATAAGGCTATCCAAGTTGCAGCTTATTCTGAAATTTCAAAACCAGAGTAACGTAAAAGGGTAACTTGTGTACTCTATCAGCATTTGCCCAGCTGCTCCAGAGGGGGAAAACCCTGGCACTCAGAGGGCAGATAGTTCTGCTTAAATGAAGGAACTCAATTAAGGTGCTAGACTTGAACGTCTTCCCTCTCAATTACAGAGACACAAAGCTTGGTATGGAAGCATGATTCACTATCCTTTTTTTGAGGTGTAAATTATAATCAAATTGCCGAAGCCTGCAGAACAGTGTCAGCGTCTCAGGCCCACGAGAGCTGGTGTATTCTATGGCTGGCGCCTGTCCGCGAGGTCCGGGAGGGGACCGCGGACTCCGGAGTGTGGTGGGCTGCTCTACCAGAGATCGCATTTCTGTGTTACCGGCCCTTCCTCCCGGAAAAGGAAGTTACCAGCTGCTTCACATGCAGGCAAGGCCAGAAAATAATTCTGAAGCACATTTTTCCGGCTCTTAAAAAGTAGTAGTTTCATGGCTTCCCTTAGTTGTGTGTGTGAATGTGTAGATGTCATGGTCTCATGGCCGGGAGAGAGGGATGGCGAGATGCTGGAGCTGGTCCTCACGCAGCCTTCCTGGAGTCAGCTTGCTCCCTTGGAAGTGGCTGTTTACGTGAACTGAAAGAACTGATCACTAAGGGGCTAACAGCTGGGGCTCAGACTCATTTGAAGAAGGAGTCTGGATGTGGAGGGAGGGCTGCCATACCTCGAAGAACTACCGTGAGGAATTCTCTTTGGTATCCTTGGTGGCAGCTGGACCTCAGGCCTCAGCTGCGATACCCTGCTATGGACACAGCGTTTTGGATAGCTTTGCTGGCGCAGGTAGCACTTCCTCTCCCTCTGGTTTCTGTCTTCCTGCTTGACCACAGCCTGCATTTGCACCTTCTCACATCTGTGAGAACTGACCTATGAGGCCTCCTTACCTGACTCACCTGGGAAGGGTTGGCTCCTGGTTGATGGAGCAGAATAAGAAATGAAAAAAGGCCTGAACCCACAGGGTCCCCGCTGATTTGGCAGGAAGCCTCTTTCTCAAACTTAAACATGGGGATTGGACAGCCCAGCCCTGAAGAGCTGCTGCCACTGCCACCTTAGCCCCTGTGGTTCCTATGGGAACTAGAGACATTGCCAGCATCTCTGCAGCTGGGAAATGGTTCATCAGTTGAACCCCACCAGCAGCCCTCAGCTCCAGTCTGTGCCTTGTGATGGGGCTCTGCTGGGTTGGACATCTTGCTCGCCGGACCCCTGAAGGGACCCAGCAATTCCAGAGTGGAAGGGGTGTTGGGCCTTGGGTAGTTTGTAAGTCCTGCTATTTACCGCCGCATGGATGTTTCAGCCTTACTGTCTAGGAATGACCGGTAAGTGTTATTTTCACCCCAAATTGTATTGATTATTTGTGGTTTATACAACATGTAATCCCACTCCCATAAATGATTCTCTATTTGTAAAATTGTTTGTAAAAAATATAAAAGATAGTTAGACATTTTAAACTGTGCTAAGTGATTTGAATACTTGGGTGCAAAGCACTGGATGAGTTCATTTGAAATATATATTTTAAACAAAAATACTGTAGGACAGGGGTGCTGTCTTTGCAGACATTTATTTGAAATTGGATTCAAAAAGCTGTCAGGCTTCTCTTGGAAAGGATTGTGCTGATCCAGAATTTCTTCAGCCAGCCTTTATGGGGAGCTGGTTGGTGTTGCTGGTGCAGATTCCTGAGACGGACACTGGGAAGAGCTTATTCCTACTTGACGGGGTGGCTGAAGCGCCTGGTGCTAGCAGGCGTGGTGGGGACACCCAGACTGAAGCAGAGCTCTGCTTTGGGGATGAGCCGCAGAGCAGAATCAGAACAGGACTCAAGGAGAGATGGCTGCATTTTCAGCACTACAGCTCTTTTCCACGAGATGATTAGAGCAGAGAGAAAGCTAGTTAGGATTTAGGGGCAGCGGGACTGGGCTGAAATATACAACTCCACACTGGGCTGGGGAAACAGGAATCACCAGGTACGCTCTGAACAAATGAGAGAGAAATCACTTTTCCTGCCACTTAGAAGGAAGTGTGCTTGAGTCCTGCGGCTTCTTCTTTTGTTTCCTTAAGTTGAGAGGGCAAGTTGTAGTCTCTTTTGAGGTAAGTCAGAGGCTCTATCTCTGGACTTGTAAATAAGAACTCTTCTAAATCTGGTCGTTCACTTTAGACAGGGGCATAGGGTACTTTTTCTTTTGTAAAGTGGAGATCTCACAGGAGATTACAGGAGAGAAAACGGGAAGTCAGAGTGGGTCTGGTGAGACAGGCCGTTCATTGCCGGGCCCCTGTGGGATGCCCGTACCAGGTCCGGATTCAGTGGGCATCTATTGGTCCTCCACGTGGCAGGCAGATCCGTGTGTCTGCACAGCACATCTACGTGCAGACTATAGTATATAGTATAGCAGACTGCCCTTCCGCTCAAGGGACATAGCTGTGCTCTCTCCTTACAACTTTTTTGGAGACTAGAAGCCATTGGAGCTACAATTTGGTGATTCTGAGGATTCAATTGAACTCGAAGTGTTTATCGGATATCTGCCTTGTACCTAACCCTATGCTAGTACACGTCAGATACTTTATTAAAAATTATTCCAGCCTTCCAGAGACCTGAACTTGAGACAGGAAAGGATCAGAAAATAATATGGGAGTAAATGTTATTGAGTGCTCTATTAACCAGGCACCCAAAGGCTGCTCTGCCTGAAGATTTTGCCCACAAGGAAAGCAATATTACTTTATAGAGGAAATCAAATCTCTTTAACCTTCCCTTCCTCTCTTTGTTCCCCAGAAGCAGGGTTGCTTCAGCAGCTTTGTATTAGTAATTGGCTGTGAATACTTTACCTTATTCATTAACTCATTTATACTTGTACCTGTTCAACAACTACCGGAGTGCCTCCCATGTGTGAGGTATTGTGGTAGGCATGGGAGGGGGAGCAGAGAGCAAGACGCTGTTTCCCTGGCCCGTGGAGCTTAGTTTCATGTGGGAGAGACAGCTGTTAAACACATAATTACATATTGAGTTAATTGTATGTGCTAAATTAGAGAAGCAAAATACATGTTATAGGAACATATCACAAAGGACTTGCCCTGGTTTGGAGAATCAGGGAAGGTCTTTAAAGTGAAAGATGTTTGAACTGAGCTTTGAAGGATGAGTAGGAATTAATTAGACAAAGGAATAGGGAGAAACATTTGAGCCGGAAAGAACAGTATGTGCAAAGGCCTGGCGCAGGCAAGATCATAAAGTGGCTTGATGGATGTTAGATCTTATCACTGCTTGTACAAGGGGAAGCCTTTGAAGGGTTTTGAGTATCACAGCAACAGGAGCTGATGTGCACTTTGAAGCTATGGTTCTGGGCATAGTTTAGAGAATGGGTTGGAGGGAGGAGAGAGTGGAGCCATTTGGGTCAGCGCAGGGATGAGATGAAGGTTTCTTCAACTGTGTGGTGGAGACAGAAGGAAGTGAACAGATTTGGGAGGGGCTTGGGAGGTAAAATAGGACTTGGAGATTGATTAAGTCCAAGGGTGAAGGGAAGAAAGGCATCAAGGAAGCCAGGCTGTGATGGAGAAGGGCCAGGTTGTGTGGGAGGGAGGGAGGGATTGTTAAGAGTGGGACGTAATGATTTGGAGATGCTTTAATCCTTAATCCTCACATTAAATGGATATAGATTTGGCAACACGTGTCTATTTGCTTAGAGGTAACACACTTTTCCCTCCCCAGACAGTCAGCAGGGTATTTTTAGAGTCCAGTCATTCCACGCTCACAAAGCGAGGCATGAGCTCAGCTCCCCTGAACCGAATGCTCTCGGTCATACCCCTTGGCTTGTTCTCTGGTCGAGCTTTCACGTATTTAAAGTCAGACACTTGGCGACCTGCTGCTTTCACATTTCCGATGGATGCTAATTCCAGGATGCTGTGGGATAAAGAAAAGAAAATAATTTTGATTCCTTTTTTTGGTGGCTTTAGCCCATTCCTTAGATACTGTTTTGGTAACTTCCAGGAGTTTCGAGTGTCATGGTTTAGAGGTAATCAGGGCTCATTTTAGAAACAGGATTGCACATCTCTTTAGGCGATGTTTACAGTGTAGAACCCCTGGTCAATCATTTAATTACTGAGTGGCCAGTAAATCCTGCTAAGTTTTACATGTTATTACAGGATCAGAATGGAACTCAAGGTCACTGACCAAAGTGAGGTGTTTAACTGTCAGTTGGGTTGTGTCTAATCAATAACCAAAGCTGACACACTGACACACATACAATTCATACACACACACACATATGATTGGATATGACTGTCAGACATGTGTTGAGCATTTACCATTGGGTATCATGTTAGGCCCTGGGGGTATACATTGTAGTTATGCAAAACATGACTTCTGCCTTTGAAAGGCTCTCCAAAGTGTCTTTGGAGATTTGGACCTCTGTGCAGAGAGATGACCCCAGGAGGGAATGTGTCTGAGTTTGTGGAAGTCCGTATTATCTGCGTTCACAGGAGGCTCTGTTTCTATGATCCTGGGCCCTAGGAGAAGACATCATGGAAGGAAGGGTTTGTGAGGTCTCTCGAGCAAGTGTGAGGCTTGAGCAGGGTAAGTTGTGAAGTGGAAGTGGGGGAGCGGGAGAAAACCGCAGAGGGGGGAGGTGTTCTGGCGTTTCCCTGGGTTCATGTAGCATGTTATATAAGAGGAAGCAGGAGAAATAGGTTGGGGCCAGGCCTTAGACGCCTTTGATTTCTATGCTGTGGTGTTTAGGGCTTCGTGTGGTGTATGGATGGCCTCTGATGGTAGTTTTTAGGTGGCATTTGAAAAGATTAATCTGTCTAAATAAGATGTGGTACATATATGCAACAGAATGTTACTTGGCCATAAAAAACTGAAATCTTACCATTTTTGACAGCACAGATGGACCTGGAGGGTAATATGCTCAGTGAGATAAGTCAGTCACAGAAAGACAATGCCGTATGATTTCACTTGTATGTGGAATCTGAAGAACAAAATAAATGAACAAACAGAATTGAAACAGACTCATAGACACAGAGTGGACTGGTGGTTGGGGGGCAGATAGGGGGCTGGGAGAAAAAGGCAAAGCGATCAAGAAGTACAAATTAGGAGTTACAAAGTAATCGCAGGGATATAAAGTACAGCATAGGGGATATAGTCAATAATATTGTGATATCTATGTATGGTGCCAGTTGGATACTGGGAATGTTGGAGGGATGCTATGTAAAGAATATAGTCATCTAGCCACTGTGCTGCACACCTGAAACCAATACAAAATAATTTTGAGGGTAGACTGTAATTGAAAAAGATTAACCTATCACTGTTGTGTGATAGGAACTGGAGTGCTGGAGAGACTAGCGGTACAGGAAATATTTAAGAGACATTTAGCTGCAATTGTAGGTTCAAGATTAAAAAAAAATTATATCTAAGGACAAAGAAGCAAGTTGATTGTCACTAAGCAGCTGGGATGAAGCCCAAGCCAGGCAGCCAAGAATTTATCACTGCAAAGTGAAGTTTTCTTTGTGATTTACTATTGTGGAAAGTAAAGGAAGATTGGATCTGGACTGTGATAGATTTGCACACCCACAGATCGTCTCTGGTTGCAAGTGATGTTAGTGTTAAATGAGAGGCGTCCCTGTTCCCGGGAAGGTGAGTCCTTCTGAGACGGTGTGCTGTGGCCGTCTCTCTGCCCGCGTGCCCTCTGCACTGCAGAGTGCCATGCCTGGCGAACTCGTGGTGCTTGGCAGCCTCTCTTGAATAACTGAACACCTGTAAAAAGTGCCAGAGGAAAGGTAAAGAAAGAGAATTAGGAGGCAATCCAGAGAAATGAGAAGTTTCCTTCAAGTGGGGGAAACTGGAGAATAAAAGTTATACAACATGTGAAGGCCATTGTGTTGCAAGAGGCAAGGACCGAGCCAGATCTGCCTACCTTAGTTAAAACGTCTACGTCTTTATGATAAGGACTCAAGGGGCAATCAAGGAAGACAGGAAATGACCTCGGTATAGTTAGTCCTAGACTATCTGTTCACCTGTCCACTTATTCAATAAAAGTTAATAAGCTCTTGCTCCAAGGAAACCAAGCAGCTTGGATTGAAGGAGCAGCATTTGCAAAAGCATGAAGGGATGAAAAAGCAGGGTGTCAGTCGATACTCCGAGCATTTGGGGATTGTGAGGCCAAACAAAAGTTGCAAACTGGCAGCTGACAGAAGTATAGTATTTGGCTGGAAAGTGTTTTGTTTTCTGTTTTAAATTTATATTCATTGTCAATGCTATAATTGGAGGATTTCACACAAAAACACCCGTTTTGTTTATCTATTACTGTGTAAGAAATCATCCCAAACTCTGTAGTTTAAAATTTAACTTTTATTTTCATAACTCTCATGGTTCTGGGAATTGACCAGATTCAACACGGAGATTTTCACGTGGGGTCTTTTATGCGGTCGCAGTCAGAGGATGTCTGGAACTGGAGTCATCTGGAAAGCTTCTTGCCCACATCTCTGGGGACTGATAGGACTTTAGCAGGGGCTGTCAGCCAGAACTCCTACACATGGCCTCCCCGTGAGGCCTGCGCCTCTTCACAGCATGGCCAGAGGGTTCCGAGAGCAAGCATCTCGGAGACAGGAAGTGGAAGCTCCAAGATTCTTAAATCTTGGGCCTGGGAGTGGACACAACATCACTGCTGCCATGTGCTACTGGTCAAGCAGTATCATGGGCTGAACTGTTTCCCCCCTAAATATGTTGAAGTTCTAATCCCCAGTACTTCAGAATGTAGTGGATTTGGAGATAGAGACTTCGAAGAGATTATTACGTTATCATGGGGTAATTTGGGTCAGCTTTAGTTCAAGATGGCTGGTACTCGTATAAGAAGGGGAGATGAGGACACAGAGAGAGACGCCAGACACATAGATTGAGGGGTGACCACGTGAGGACACAGCAAGAAGGCAGACATCTGAAGCCAAGGAGAAAGGCCTCAGGAGAAACCAAACCTGCCTCCATAACTTCCAGCCTGCATAACTGTGAGAAAATTAATTCCTGTTGTTTAAGTCATCTAGTAGGTGTGTTTTTTTCCCCCTTTTTTAATAGCAGCCTGAGTGGCTTAATTTACACACCACTGAAGGGTTTCGGGTCTCTCTCCCTCCACTTACCCATCTGCTGAAGGCTGGTGGTCAGAGGCAAGGAGTCCAGCTAAGGAGTTTTTTCAATAGTCAGGTGAGTGGCAGGTGATGAAGAAGCATACTGGGAATGGGAGAAGCAGACAAAGCAGATGTAAAATTGTCACCATTTAGTGATTAGATATTTGGGGTGGGGGATTTATCAGAGGGAAACACCAATGGATGCCAGATGGGGAGTAATACCACATGGGGGTCCCATGGAGGGGGAGATTTGGTTGGCAACATTCCAGCAGCACCCTTCATTGATAGAAATTTATCGTGGCATTAAGTAATACAAAATGCATATGACTGTGTCCCAGAAAGCAGAGCCCCTTATTTCACCTTCTAGACAAGGCGGGCTAAGGCTCTGTGTCGTGGGGAGACAGGGAGGGTTATTGGCAAAGCACATTCTCTCCTTTTCAAGGGGACCCTGAGCATGGCCGTGCTCCACCTGGGGTGCATCAGCCTGTGAGTAGCTCTGTGTCCTGCTGGGCTGGGCTCTGGCCCCACGGCATGTCCAGGACCAGGGACAGAGATGGAACCTCCTCTGCCTCACAGCAGCTGCCACCAAGACAGACTTGAGGTCCCAACATCGTCATTCTCTCAGTGCCCTGCCTGGTTTGGTTCCAAGGGAGCTTGTTATTAAGTCACCACCACAAAACAGCTATGATGGTAAAACCATGTGTGGGGCAATATTTGACCAGTGAAATGGGTTAATTTGGACTTTATGATCATTTGTAATAAAAAAAAAATATACCAAGGGGAAAAAGAGGGAAAAAAGTAACCAAAGGAGTAGAATAGATGGGATATCAGGAAGGTGCTCTTCTCCTTGAGGAAAGGAAGTGTTTTCCAGTTCTTTAGAAAAAGTCATTTGCACATAAACAAGGCCCTTTTGGGCTGAGGCCAGCATGGCTCTAGCTGCCCTCGCAGAGTTAATTATGCCATTTTTCTCCCTTAACTAAAGCCGTGCCCCCCCACTGCACCTTCACTGCTTGGTGACTGATGCCTGTCTGCACTTGAAATTAAGAAAATCACATTTCCTTATTCTCAGACACCTTTCAAACTTTAATTTAAGCAAATCTTTTTTCTCAAATAATGGAGTACAAGTTAGGAAGGAGAAAAAAAATGAATGAAAAGAATTTACAAAACTTTAATACAGATGAATGTTGTTCGATCTGTTCTCCCACCACCCCCATCTCCCTAATTTCTATTTGCTGCTGGAAGCCTGGGCTGGGCGCAGAGCCCTGGGCTTCCACGAACGTGTTCACAGTCAGCGAGAGTGGTCCTCTTCCCAAATTGTATCTTTGGTAATTTGCAAACACTCCATGTCTTACGTGGAACCATACTGAGAAGTTTCCCTCTTAAAGATGCACAGAGATTATTTTGATTAAAAGAAAAAAGAGGTCTAGAGAGTTTCCCTTAAGACTGCAGCGCTCTCTGCTCCCGTTGTCACACCCACAATGCCCCCGCTGTTTTCCTGCCCTGACCTTCAGACTCCTGGTCTGGCACTTCCATTCTAAGGTTGGAACGTAAACACAATGATTCTGGAATCACCACTCTGGGCACACACAGCCCTCAAGCTCTCTCTCTCTGGTTTTTCTTCTTCTCATATCTGTTTAAGTATTTCAGCTCAGCATGCAGTGTGTTTGAAAATGGCTCGGATGTAATTACTAACAGTGTTACCTCTCTGCTGAAGCCTGTAATTCCCTCTTGATTAAGATGGTGATATTGATTTGGCTGGGATTGCATGCAAATAAACCGAGAGCAGGCGAGGTGTAGTTTTCCAGTTTGCAGTGTGTCTGTGATTTCAGTCTGGTAGTCAAGTTTCCCCCACCCATATGGTTTGGCCACAGCATTAGTGTGGATTCATACCTGTCTCCAGGGCTCAGATGGAAACTATAGCCATCGAAAGTTCTCATCTGGAGCCTTTGTTTAGTTATGCCTATCAACCACAGCCATCTCTGTTCCTACGTTTAGAAGAGTAATTGAAGAGAAATGGGCTGGCTGTCAAAAGGTCAAGGTACTTCAGAAGGAGACAGGTGGAGGAGGGGATTGGGAAAACACTTTAAGGCCATGAAGTGATTTGGTAATTCACCACCACAAAAGGCTCTGTGCTACATTCTCTAGTCAGGCACGGAGGACTACGGTTTCTTAAAGTAGATGGTCACCAGTTTGTAGTTATTTGGGTCACAATTTGTAGCTATGAGTCCTTTTAAGGCTAAGGAAAAAAAATGCTTTTGGAGGACAAAACTCTACCTACCACCCAAAGAGACTTCGGGCTGCCTGGAGTTCTGCTGTGAGAGGGCTCAGACCGGACGCGGGCTGTGGGGAAGAAATCCGGGCACTCGGTCGGCAGAGATTCCTTGGCAAAATGAATTTGGACAGTGTGTAATTCAAAGAAATTGTCTGAATGAAAACAAATGCCTTTTTGAGTATGTGTGTAATTGTTTTGTGGAATTAATGTGTTCCAAACTAAAGCAGACTAGAGAGACATGACAACTAAATGCAATACCTGATTCTAGACTGGATCTGGCATTGGAGGGGAAAAATGCTTCCGAGGACACCACAAGGTGAACGGGCAAAGCTGGGATATGGACAGTGTATTAGGTAAAATAATTTTGTCAGTGTTGAATTGGCTGACGTTGACAACTGTGGTGTAGTTACATAAGAATATATCCTAATTGGAGGAAATACACGTGATGTGCACAACTTACTCTTAAGTGATTGAAAAACTGTATATATATGTTACGTGTATATATATATTATATATGAGAGAAAGGGAAAGAGAGAGAACAAATAATAAAATAAATGTGTAAAATAGTAGGTGAATTCCAGTAAAGGGCGTATGGGTAGTTTTTTTCTCTTCTTAGATTTGTGGAGAAGGGAAGGGTTTATAGGAACAAATATAAAGGACACATGGACAAAAACTAGGGGCGTTGGAAATGGGAGGGAGGAGGGGAGTGATGGGTGGGTGGGCTGGAATGGGAGTAAAGGATAGAAACTGTACTGAATAATGATTAAAATAAAAAATTTAAAAAAGATTAGCAGTTTATCTGAAAGTTTGAAATTATTTCCAAGTAAAAAGTAAAAAAAGAGGGAGGCATACATTTACATGTCTGATCCCAAGCTTGTCTAATCTCAAGCTCGTTTGCTACAGGGCAAGTAAAAATTCTGGTCTTGCTTTTTGGTGTCATTGAACCAGTATTTGTGTGCTACATCTTTTCTGTTTCCTCTTTTCTACACAGACACTCAACTGGGAGAAGATGGCAAAGTCTCATTTGTTGATGAGATAGATGTTGAATGATCAGGATGAAGGCAAGAGCAGGTGTATTTTGCTACAGTAAAATCCTGACAGGGTGAAAGAAACCTGTGTGTGCATGTGCCTGTTGATTTAGCTGCCAGGAATATTGAATTAGAACAGAAACTCTCTGGCTATTCTTCCTTTCTCTCCTCTCTCCACCAGACTCCCTCCTACCAGTTAGAGTTTCCTGCATCCAGCACTGGTTTCCCCTCATGATTTCCTTGTTCGACTACTTAGAATTCCTTCTGTTCATGCTTTGTCTGTTCTCATGGTCAAGTTCCTATAGTTTCCCATACTCCATCCCAAACTAGAACTCTCCTTTGTTTCTGTTAATCATTTCAAGTCAAATTTCATACACTTCAACCAACCAAATCTCTCTGATTACTTGTATTTTCTTTCTTTTATATACTGTGACTTTTTCTGATAGCTTATGAAAATAATGCATGTTTATAATAGATGATTAGGAAAACATAGAAAAGTGCACAAAGAAAATAAATAAGTCACTGATAATACCACCAGTTACAGCTGATAATCCCATCATTCAAGAGAATCACTATATTTTGATATATTTGCTTTCCTGTATATGTGTATAGATTATATAAGGTCTTTTCTGCTTTTTTCCCACTTAACTTTCTACTGTAACATCATTAAACATTATTTAAAAACATAATTTTTAACAATTGTATGATTTTCAGCTACATGGAGGGACCCCTAGGCTTATGTCCAGCTGTTATGCAACATAGTGGGTGTAGGTAGGGCTATTTGCATCTTCACTCTAGTTCGATGGTGCATCTGTTATGATTGGTTAGCCCATTGGTTTTGATTGGTTGGTGTGTTGATTATAATTATAATTGGTGTTGCCTGTGCTATTACAGTTTTAAAATATTTTGAATATAACCTGTAGTTATACCATCATGGAATTATTTTTTTCTCTTACCATTGGACATTTAGATTGTATTTCATTCATGCTATTATTCAAAATTCTATTTTAAAAAACCTTACATGATAAATTTTTTTGTAAATGGCTGATAATTTTCTCTGGCTAAGTTTCTAGAAATTCAATAACAGGCCAAAGATGTGGTTATTTTAAAGGCTTTGATGCACATCGCCCTGCAGAAACATTAGATTAATTTGCAGTATCCTTCTGCCAGAGGATGCCCGGTTTCACTGAACCCTGCAAGTCCGAATATTACCATTTTAAAAACATCTTTGCTGAGCTGATAGCTGAAAAATAGTCTTGTGTTAATTTTTATTTCTTTTGGTTATGTTCTTAATGTGAACATTTGAATATTTTTTACAATGTGTTTTGCCGTATTTCTCTGCTCACTTCTCTGCTCTGTATTTTATCAGTTTCTCAGCTCTGTCTTTACTTTTTTAGTAGATGTGACAGCTGTCCCCTCACTGACTGCCAGGATTCACTTGGCTGCTCTCCTTGGCAAGGCTGGTCCACTTTCCTCCTTTATTGTACAAACCCAGTTGCAGGCCTAGAGCAGTGCCTCAGTTGGAAAAGATCGTTTCTGTGCTTGGGGACGAATTATGTTGTAGGGTGATTATGTCGTTTTCTGTGGGTGGGCTCCTGCCTCACTTGTAATGTAAGTTCTCTTACAAGGGCAAGGCCTTTGACATTTTATAAAAATAAGATGTTTCTTTGGAAGTGGTTTGATTGTCTATGGTGTTGTAACAAACCACACCAAAACTTAAAACGTTTGCGTTAATTTACTATCTCTTGTGTGTGTGTGTGTGTGTGTGTGTGTTAGCTGGGCTGTTCTTGCTTGAGGTCTCTCTTAGCAGTTGTACTCACATGGTGGAAGAGACTGGAGTCATCTGAAGGCTTGACTGGACTGGACATACGAAATAGTTTCTTGTCCCACACGTCTGATTCCTCATATGATTCCGAAATAGCGGAAACAGCTAAGGGCAGTCTGGGCACATCTCTCTCTCTCTCTCTCTCTCTCTCTCTCTCTCTCTCTCTCTCTCTCTCTCTCTCTCTCTCGTCTCAGGGTTTTGACTTTTTGACTTTCTTACTGGGTGGCTGGCTTCTCCCAGATCAAGTACTACAAAGAGATCCAGGTGGGAGTTGCAAAGTTTCTGATGGTGCAGTCCTAGAAATCATGCAGCTTCACAGCAGCCACATTCTGTTGTTCAAAAGCAGTCACAGGGTCTCAAAAATGAGAGCCCCGATTAAAGAGGAGGGAACTATATAGGCGAGTGAGCACCAGGAGGCCAGGTTGGAGGGCTATCTTTGGAGACAAGCTACTACAGGTGCGTCGTGTTGATTATGTTAGGTCCATGTTTAGCATTCAATAAATTCTTATTAAATGAAAACTGAGAAACTTGAGACAAATTGTTTTCTGAAAATGCCATTTGACCTTTAATTTCCTTTGCTGATGGGGTGGGCCCAGGGAGTGAGCCATGAAAAATGAGACTTTGGCATAGCTGCAATCTAATCTCTGAAGAGCAAGTAACCTTGAAGAAATTCACTTATGGGTGTAATTATATCCTACTGACAACTGGATATTTTATTCTGAGATTCTATTATCCTTAGTTATCTAACCAGTATTTCCTTATTTATCCTCATTTTCTGCCTCTGAATAGGGAGGCAGCTGAACAGATGCCAGATCTCCCATCACACATGCTGTTGTTACAATGTTACGTCCATGCCGTTGCAGAGCCCTTCTAGTTCCCAGCGTTAGGAATGTTGGCAGAGAAGATGGGCAGTGACAGCCCGTCTTCTCACCAGAGACCTAGAGCTCAAGGTTTGTTTCTGCACGTGCGTAGGGAGCAGCGGGCAACCATTGTCTCTCTGCCTGGCTCAGTCAGGGGTGTTTTTGGTCAACTCTTCTTTGGACTGAGTGTTGAACCGATCCATTCATTCCCCACACAATAACAACTTCTGATAGCCTTCAAATAGAAAACACATGTTTTAAGATTTTATTAATTCAGTTAAATATGATTTCTTTTTTTTTTCTTTTTTAATCTTCACCTGACTGAGGATATGTTCACTGAAGGGGGAGAGAGAGAAAGAGAGAGAAAAACAGAGAATATCCATCAGCCTTGGCTGGTGTGGTTCAGTGGATTGAGTGTTGGCATGCAAACTAAAAGGTCGCCAGTTCAATTCCCAGTCTAGGGCACATGCCTGGGTTGCAGGCCTGGTCCCTAGTAGGGGGCATGGGGGTGCAACCCACACATTGATGTTTCTCTCCCTCTCTTTCTCCCTCCCTTGCCCTCTCTCTAAAAATGAATAAATAAAATCTTTAAAAAAGAGAATATGGATCAGTTGCCTCCCACATATGCCCCTGCTGGGGATTGAACCCACAACTTAGATATGTGCCCTGACCTGGATTCAAATCTGCCACTTTTTGGTGTACTGGATGATGCTCCAACCAATTGAGCTACCCAGCCAGGGCAAAGATGATTTCTCATTAACTCTATTTAAGACTATACTATATACCTTCCAGGAACATACAGCAGAGAAAGAGGTAAGACATATATACCTAGATGTAAAACCAGACAGCCTACACTAAAAGCCATATAGACTATATACATATGAAATGAATGCTATAGGGATTCAGAGTAGGAAGAAATTACACAGAATTGAGTGGCATTTGTTGACTTCTGAAAAGGGTTTAGATAGATTTCAGAGCTGAAAACAGCCTTAACACAGAACCCAACACATCTGGGAAAGGGATGGAGCTTTGTCTCTCTGGCAGCATTTTCTAAGTGTGCTTAGGCGGCAAGGGGAGACCAAAGTGGGTTAACCCCCTCCCTGCCCTCTCCGCAGAAACCAGACAGCCAGAGGAGGATCCTCTGTGAACTTGTGCCAATATTTGAAACATCGGTGGGTGTGGCCTTGGTTCTGCTGTAGGTTTGCAGGTCCCGCGCTGGGTGAGGAGGCCTGGCAGAGGAACAAGCCCACCACACATTCGGAAACAAATGTTCAGATGTTCATCTGGGGCCCTTGAACAGCAAGCACACACACTGGTTTCAGCTCTGGAGCCTGAGAAGTTTCCTAGCAGAGAAGCAGTTAATGTGTCACGGCACTTTTCAAGCCAGAAGAATTTCACCGCCCCTTCCCCGATCTGAGGCTGGCTTCTAGCTGAGTTTAGAGGATTTGGAGGGGATTTGAGGTGGGTGTGGTTCTGGTGGTTCAGTTTCTAGGAAATAAAACAATCCTTTCTTTTGACCTTTCATGGGATTCAGATCCGCGTCTCCTTGACGCACGGCCGGCCGTTCCTGTGCAGCCAGTTTGCCGTGAGTGTAGCCACTCGGCTTCAGTTTATGCTACTTCTGTCGGCAGCAGCCTGAGTTCGGAGTGGGCAGCCCGGAGATTCAGAGCTCAGCCTCTGCCTCTGGTGTTGGCTGACGCAGGAGAAGTTTGAAACCTGGCTCAAAGCCTGACTCCTCAGATAATCACTTCTCTTCCCTTATCTGTGAATGAGGGAGGGGACTAGGCCCCCTTTAACACTCCGTGGATGACAAAATTGCAGGGGCTTAAGGAAGGACTAATAACTAGTGATTGGATGGTCTGGAGCCACACTTTGGAATTATCACCTGATCCTGAATGGCATGCATCATACTCTCCGGAGGGAAGTTGAAAAGCAAGAATCAAAGAAATTAAAGACACAGGAATGCACAGTAAACTCCCTCACAAACCAGGGATTTGATTAATCCCAATGGAGCCATGAATCTGCGGGGAGTTTTGTTTTCCAGGTATTCCACAGTGCACGGTTGCCCCTCTGCACAAACGGAAACCCTATCATATATTGGGTGCCGCCTTTCCCCTCTGATCTGATGGTATAATATGTTTTGGCTGTGCAATTTGTAACTAAGAAAGAACACATTTTTACATAGCACCCACAATAAAATCTAGCCTAGGTTATCAGGTAGCTTTTGAAGTCTGTAAAAACTCAATACAAGAAAGATAATTTTTTTATTGTTAAGGAAACACAGATTTTGTTTAATCAATGGAGATAAACAAGTTGAACCACAAAGTCAACAGAATTTGAGGCAGACGATCCATACTGTGACAAAGATGAACTGTGCAGCCCAAAGTCAATGTGGAGGGGAGCCTTGTAAAGCAGGATGGATTGCGGCGGTTCTCAGAGGTCAGTGACCGTTGGGATTTGTTAGAGACACAGGTTCCCAGAGATTCTGATTCAGCAATCCCATTTTAAGGTCTAAGAACCAGAGTTTTCAGTAAGTCATTACCCTAGGTCATTCTGATAGTCTGGGGTCCACACTGAGAAGTGGATTAGAATTCTAAAGTGGATTTTGATCTATGCCAAAAAGCCAAAACAGCGATTTAGAACTCTGGTAGCTTAAACTATACTCAGGGTCCATTCTTGAAATCTTCCTATTGTCCTCACTGAGTTAAACAATCTTTTTGTTAGGGAACATATTTGGCTGTGACTTACAGAAGCCTGAAAATAGTGGTTTACACTAACAAGGATTTTTATTTTTTGTTTTTGGAGGGGAGAAGGTGAGTAAGAAGTCTCGAGGTAGGCAATCCAGGTGTGGTGGACCCGCAACGGATGTGTCCACATCAACTGCCCTGAGGCTGTGAATATGACCTTATTTGGAAATAGGGTCTTTGCAGGTATAATTAAGTTGAATATCTTGAGATCATCCTGGATTACCTGGATAGGCCCTAAATCCAATGACAAATGTCCTTACAAGAGTGAAACAGATGATGATTATGTTAGATAGGACAAGGTCTCAAGGTCTCGGCCATTCTTACTACATGTTAATTCTTTCTAAATGTTAAAATGTAGCATAATATTTTGCAGATGCAGCTATAAACAGGATGAGCTGACCAGAACTCAACTGGATGAAAGTAGCCAACTGCAAATAAGAAATCAACGTGTAATTAACTAAATAGTGTATATAAGCAATGGATAAGGCTCCTTTCAGGGAGGCAGAGCTTTGGATATGAATTGCCTGTCTCCTTTGCTTGCTGCAAGTAAATAAAACTACCTCAGGACACCCATGTCTCATTCTGGTATAGAGCAGCCAGAGTGGGGAACCCCTTGAGTTTGGTAACAATTAGACAGAAGAAGAGGTGGAATGTGATTACAGATGCAGATTGGAGTGATGTGGCCACAAACCCAAGAGCAGCCCCCAGAAGCTGGAAGAAGCAGGGAATGGATTCTCCCCTAAAGCCTCCGGAGTATGGCTCTACCTGATTTCCTGTGTCTAGCCTCCTTGTGAGAGAGTAAATCGCTGTTTTTTTAAGCCAGCCAGTTTATGATACTTTGTTATAGCAGCCAAAGGAAACTAATACACCAGCGATGGTATAGAGACTCTACCAGGAACCATGGGCTTGTTGCCTCAGGGTTGTGAGAAGGCTGTTTCATGTCTTGTGTGATGTGTGTGTTCCAGGCAAGAGGAATAAGATAGAGCATAGGAAAAGGCCTAGGTAATTAATCTGCCTCTGTTTTAAGGAGACTTTCAGCAGCCCCAACTAATAATTTTCTATTATCTCTCATTGGCTGAAACTGGGTCAAATGGCTACCCCTCCTGCAAGGGGAGCTTGGGAAAGTACCCTTTTAAAAAAAGTAAAGTGTTAGGCAAATTGTGACATCCAACAAAATTGGGGTTTTATTAGTAAAGGGGATAACAAATGGATGGATGTTGCATAGATAACCAGAAAACTCTGCCAAGGCAAGTGTTCCCAACAGACCCTAGTGCCTGGTAAAGTAGCTCTTCTTTCGAACTTGGATAGCAAGGTGCTAAGACTGCCTGGTTTGAGTTATCATGAAAACACTAAATGGAGAGCAGAGATTCCTTCATGACCAAGCCTTGGTGCTTAATAGATTCGTATCTTGAAGAGGCCAACCTAAAGTAGGGAGCCTCTGCGACCTGTTGACTTGGTTTTGTTCTCAAAAGGAATTTGTTTTTGAGCCAAAAATGACAAGTTTCTTGACTGTGACCCACATGTTTTGCAAACTGGGATTCCTTAGAATTTTTAATAAAAGCATCTCTTTAAAAACAATTTTTTTGTAGATAATCAATGGCTGATACTTTCTCTTACTATCCCAAACATGCTAATATGCTAGTAAGTAGTGCTTGCAAAGAATTTGAATGATGGGTTCTTCAGCAGGTTTTTGGTTTAAGCTAATGGCCAACAATGACTAGCAGCTTTGATGATATAGTAGGAAGAAGCCTTGAATACCTAACAATGTAGCAGTCTGCTCTGAAGTGGCTTTGGGAGTTGTTAGTCTTCCCATATTTTAATGGCAATACTGCATTGATTGTAAAGGAATATGTAGCAATAGTGGGCAAAGGTTCTTTTTGGGGGGAGGGGTGTTTCTTTATCTTTTTTTGGCAAGGGAATTTCAGAGAACAAGAAGGACATAAAATTATATAGTTAGTGTCTTTCAAATCTCAAAATTTAAACTTCAGTTAAAAAACTCAGGTAGTTCACAGTTGTCAGCCTACATTGTAAGCAAGTATCTGTGTGTGGATTGGGAGCTTTTGCTGTGGAGCAGTTTTTGTGACTCTGTCTACATTGAAAAGGACAAGGAGTGTGTTGCCTGGACAAGGTCCCATTCTTTCCTAGGAGCATAGCCTTTGCTGTCCATGAGTCTCTTCAGTTTGATGTCTGTCTTTTAGGTGAATATACTAACTTTGCTAGTATTTGAGCAAGAGAGGTGCCATTTCTCCAGTCCTATCAGAAGAGGGGCTCATGGTGTCACACACAACCCCCCCACCCCCAGTTCTCCTTTAAGACAGGTTGCTTTACAGCATTGAATACCAATGAAATTATCAGCACCGAGACCTTCTCACAGCAGCTCTGCACAGGTCTTTGCCTTCACACAGTCTGGAAATGGCCTCTAGGTTCTGTGTTCTGCCTTTGCTAAGAGAAGCAATTACACAAGTCAGGTTGCTGTTATCTGCTATGGAGCGAAGGTCAAAGTAGTATTTGGCATAAACACTGGCAGGAACATTCACAGTAAGCTGAAGTGGCTCCCAAAAATGTCTTTCATCTCATTCATGTCCACAACCGCAATGTCCTTGAGGACCTGGCAGTCGCCCACATTCCATATGGCCTCATTGTCCCAAACCTTGCTGGCACAGAGAATGGCTCCCAGAACAATCTTTCGTTCCAGTTAGCGGAACAAATGCCGATCTTGTTAAAGGCCTTTCTGAGTAAACCGAAGTTACCATTGTACACTCGGCTGTTAGCTGGGCAGCACTAAGAAGGGTTTGGACAAATCTGTAAATAGATTTGTGTTCAGGGTCATGCTTAACGTGTCCCTCTGGACCTGTTTCTCTTGTGAGCGGATGTGACCTCTCATCAAAATTATCCAAGGATCTGTTTGCATCTCTGTTCTTTATGTGGTAATATATTGCTGGGGTCACACGTTTTACTGTGGTTTTAAGATTATGCTGGCTGACTGTGCTATCATCTAGAAATGTTGCTGAACACGAGCTATACTTTTTAGTAAGGTGCCCTGGAGATACATGGTTTGCATAGTTGGTCTTCCTCTTTTCTTGCATATCCATGTGAGATTTGCTCAGGAAAATTATGCTTGTCCTCAGATGGTCAGAAGGATTTGATTCCAAAGCTCACTCTCCCAGTCACCGATGTGCTGCTGGTGGTGGCCTTCGTTGGCTTAAAAGTCCAATTCAGCAGGCTCCAGGGTGGTGGGCAGGGGTGCTATTGCCACTGTATCCTCGATCGCCACCTTGTAGACCTCAGTGCAGACAGCCCCACACGTAGGCGCAGCCTCGCCTGCAGTTTGCCCACCCCCCTGGCCACTACCGCCTCCCCTGAGGTGATAAGTCTAAAAAAACAATTCCTTTTAAAACACCATGATTTTTCTCATTTGCTTCCTTTAAATTAGAAGACATGAACTTGGTACTGTGGCTGTCCAGTAGGGCTGATGTGGTTGGAAGCAATAAGGTAGTTATTCTCCTTCAGCTGTGAGGAAAGGACTGTGGTTTAGAAAGGACTGAATGAATGTGGCTAAGAATCTTGTGTTTCTTAGAATTAAAGTTCAATGTTTCTGGTCAGCCCTTGGTTACTAAACAGTTGGGTCCCCAAAGGGGCTACTGCAGTGGTGGTACAAGGTCTGGTCCCATTGTTGTTGGTCTGTGAGCAGCGCTGCCTAATCAGTGCCCTGCAGCAGGCAATGGCTGCTGATGGCCCCTCCCTGCCTCCTTTCCTGGCCTGACAGCCACACACACACACACACACACACACGCACTCACGCACGCACACACACATTATTTTTTTCAGAACATATTTATATAAAGCAGGATTCCTTGAGGCAAGCATTTACATTGGATGGTTCTCAACAGGGAGACGTTTGACAATGTTTGGAGACATTTTTGGTTGTCACAACTCCTAGTGGTGAGGTGGGGCTACTGGTATCTAGAAAGCAGAGGCCGGGATGCTGCTAAGCATCTTACAGTGCGCAGAACAGCCCCATAACAAAGAATTATCCAACTCTAGATGTCAGTAGGGCTGATATTAAGGAACCATAACATTAATAAGCAATAATTTTTAAGGGTAAAAAAAAACCCCTTAAGTTAAAAAAGTAAAACAAAAACAACCCTTTTCCTAATGTTCTTCCAATTCTTCCGTGAAAACCAAAGAGGCAAGTGAGACCCAAGCTGGCTGCTAGCTATAGATGGAAATATTCTTATAATTATTATCTGAATGAGGGAGATTCTACTACTCAGTAAGATGCCAGTAGATGAAGGTTTTAAAAAATAAATAGTTAATATTTTCAGTGTTATCTTGCTTGACTTTTATACAAGTTTTAAATGGAGAGCATTTGATATTGCCATGACTTTCTGCATTAGTCATCCCCACTGCACTTCCTGGGAGGGGCGTGGCTGAGGTCAGCCTGTCAGGGTCTTCTGACAAGTCCCAGACCATCCCCTGACCACGAGAACGGGCTGAGTTGCTTCCTATTCAGTACAAATGAACAAAGAGTTTTGAGCCAGGCAGTTACTAATTATTATGAATGCATCAGCACATATTGGTCAAAGGGGTGAAGGCGATTGCACAATATAACCAGACATTCTTGAGAAAACTTGTGTAATGCTGTGGACTAATGTTGTTAGTCTATATTGTGTGATTTTTTTTCCTTTCCATTTGCTGGCCTCTTCAGTACACATCCAAGTGAGGACCCAAGAGAGATACTATTACTGTTTGAGGCATTGCATTACAAATAAGCATGAGACGGCTACATATTTTAAGCTCCAGTTAATTTACAATAAAAATTGTATTCCAATGAGTTGATTGCATAAAATCAAGTGCATCAGATAATGTTCCTTGACAGTTTTCAAGTTGCTGCATTATCTTTCCACTGCAGCTTTTGTCCACAGTCCTCCAGGGTAAGTAGACAGACAACTTAATCAGATGCTTAAAAATAGTCACACCTACTTGGACCCTTCAAGAGAAAAAGTTGGTAAAAACATCTGTGGACAATCCAGTCCTTTGCTGACTTCCGGGAGGATTAGCCACATGAGACAACCCTTATGAATCATGTTTATTCCTCTTTTAGGCATTATTTGTGTCCAAGCTTTTCAAAGCCCAAATCTGAAAGATAAGTTTCTTTTCCTGAGTATTGTTGGTTAAATAACAATCTGGACCTTGGAGTTTAAGCTCATAAAAGCCAATAAGAAAATGTCCTTCTTCACCATTTGAAAATTGTAGATGATCTTTGGCTACATTATAGCATTTGCATTTTGGGAAGAGAAGTCTGTTAAATGTTTGCTTTTGCCTGTAAAATATAACTGAGATTGGCTAACTGCTTGGTTATTAAGCCTGAATTCTCTCTGGGCAGACCTAAGTCTGTCCCAGCTCTGACCCATAGTCAAGAGGTACAAATATATGTGAGCTTATATTGAAAATCATTCCTATATCAATGGGTACATATGTGGAGTTGATTTCCCCCCAGTCTCTAAGTAAATGCATCTTTTCTATTTCTCCTCCCCCTTTTCTCCTTCCTGTCTGTTTCCCACCATCTCTGCTAACCTACTGACCTGGTGCTGAGTGAATTCCTAGCTTTGAATACACAGACTCCGTGGCTGCTTCTAGTTACAGAGGGATTTGCTCAGCCACATATTGACAGATAAAAACAGTTATACTTCGGAGGACTTTGATTTGATATAAAAGATTTCTTAAACCCCATAGTGCTTTGCATCTTTGGGTTATCCTAGAATTTCCCACCTGGAGCTTTTTACAACCTCAGTTGTTTGAAAACAAATGGAATAGTTTGTGATGATTTAGGACATCGATTCTTCAATTAACTGCAAAACACTTGCATCTTAAGCCTTAATACTTCAATCAAGAAAGATTTTCACAATTTGCACAGTTAGAACCATGTAATTTGGGCAGGTCATTTAACATCTGTGAGTCTGTTTCCTTATCTATAACATAAAAGAAATTGCATTACTTTGGGCAAGTCATTAAACCTCTGTGGGGTTGTTTCCTCTATGAGAGAAATTGCACTAAGTGACCTTGAATGATTCTTGAAGGTCTAAAATTATATGATTCTATGATTTATTTTTCCATATACACATTATCCTTTGCTGAATTGAAGTTGAAGGTCTGTAGCACATACCAGAAGTAAGTAAAATCCAGTTTATAGATGAGGGGCAATATCTTAGCTTCCCACCACTTAAATGAATTTCAATTACTTATGTACTTCTCTGAGGTGAGTTATTTTATCCATGACATGGGGATAGTGTTACCTATCTCAAAAGACTGTCATTAGAATCAAGAGGTAATTTTCATTAAAGAAATGATTTTAATTAAAGAGATAATTTTCAAGTGTCTAAAATAGTGCCTGGCACTTGGTATATGTTCAATAAATGTTACTTTCTTTTTGAAGTATAATAAAAAACTCTGTCAGGTGCCCTGATTTCTTCCGAGTTTGTGAATTATTACTTATCAAATAGACA
Source organism: Trachops cirrhosus (assembly GCA_028533065.1). NCBI lineage: Eukaryota > Metazoa > Chordata > Mammalia > Chiroptera > Phyllostomidae > Trachops > Trachops cirrhosus. The sequence continues at coordinate 164,456,922 of CM052538.1, forward strand.
TTGTCATGGTTGCCCCTATTTATTAAGGGTAGGCTAAGAGAGACAGGGTGAAATCCAGCCCAAAGGGTCTGTCTCTTGCTGCAGACACAACTTCCTCATTTTTGTCATTAAGAGCTCTCAGCAGCAAAAGCAACTTGGGATTTAACAGGAAAAGGCTATCTGCCAGATTGATGCCTGTCAAGAGCTCCATGTCAATAAACATTTACAAGAACTGAAGTTTGATAAATGTGGCTTCATTCCAAGAAATGTGTGGCAATGGCAGCTTTGTGTCTGGTGTTAAGATCCTTCAAGGTCATTTTTCCATTTGGCATCAGTTTCTCTCCAGTACATAAGTAATTGAAATGAAGTGTCTATGAATAATTTTTTTGTATATTTTATTGATTATGTTATTGCAGTTGTCCAACTTTTTCCCTCTTTGCCCCTCTCTGCCCACTACCCTCCTACCTCCAGCATTTCCCTGCTCCTCTTAGCTCATGTCCATGGGTCATACATATAAGTTCTTTGACTTCTCCATTGTCTATACACTTCTTAACATCTCCATATTTTGTACCTATTAATTATGCTTTTTAATCCCTGCACTGTTACCTCCATTCTCTCTCTTCCCTCTCCTGACTGATAACCCTCCAAATGATCTCCATACCTATGATTCTGTTCTGTTCTGGTTGTTTGCTTAGTTAGTTGGGTTTTTTTAGATTCAGTTGTTGATAGTTGTGAATTTGTTACCTTTTTAATGCTCATAGTTTTGATATTCTTCATTTTCTTAAATAAGTCCCTTTAACATTTCATGTAATAATGGCTTGGTGATGATGAACTCTTTTAGCTTTACCTAGTCTGGGAAGCACTTTATCTGCCCTTCCATTCTAAATGGTAGCTTTGCTGGATAGAGTAATCTAGGTTGTAGGTCCTTACTTTCCATCATTTTGAATACATACTTCTTGCCAATCCCTTCTTGTCTGCAAAGTTTCTTTTGAGATCAGCTGATAGTCTTAAGGGTACTCCTTTATAGCTAACTCTCTGCTTTTCTCTTAATGCTTTTAAGATTCCTGATCTTTAACCTTTAGCATTTTAATTATGATGTGTCTTGATGTGGTCCTCTTTGGGTACAACTTGTTTGGGATTCTCTGTGCTTCCTAGACTTGCATGTCTATTTCCTTCACCAAATTAGGGAAGTTTTCTTTCACTATTTTTTCAAATAAGTTTTTAATTTCTTTCTCTTCCTCTACTCCTTCCGGTGTCCTTATTATTTGGATGTTTGCATGTTCGAAGATGTCCCAGAGCCTTCTTATACTCTCCTCATTTTTTTTTTTAAATTCTTGTTTCTTCTTTCTGTTCTGGTTGAATGTTTATTTCTTCCTTATGTTCCAAATCATTGATTTGAATCCCAGCTTCCTTCCCTTCACTGTTGGTTCTCTGTAGATTTTTCTTTATTTCACTTAGTGTAATCTTCATTTTTTCCTTTATGTAGTTGCCATACTTAAAGAATTCTTTGAACATCCTGATCACCAGTGTTTTGAACTCTGCATCTGATAGGTTGGCTATCTCCATTTCTTTGAGTTCTATTTGTGGGGTTTTGTTCTGTTTTTTTCATTTGGGCCATTTTTCTTTGTCTCCTCAATTTGGCAGCCACCCTGTGTTTGTTTTGCTCTTGTGTATTAGGTAGAGCTGCTTTGACTCCTTATAAAAGACACCTGTCTGGATGAATGTGGCTTCTTTAAATCCTTGGTTGTTGGACTTCCATGTAGTTCGATTTTCTGACAGCTCTGGGTGTCATTTTCAGGTTTAGTTATAATTCCTTTTTGTAGTTGTGCAAGGAGGCAAAGTGTGTCTACCTATGCCTCCATCTTTGAGAAATTTTATAGGTAGCAACACTGACTTGTTTTTATCTAGGGAAACACTAAGAACTAAGAACTAAGAATCCTTGCCTTCCTGCTGAAGATGAACCTACCATCTTTCATGCTGGTCAAACACAGCTCGGATTTTTTTTGGCCAAAGAAAACTTTGTTCAGGCTCTGTCATGCTGATGGAATTGTAGGATTCCAGAGCTGAAAGAGAACTGAGAAATGATGGTCTGAATCCTTCTCCTTCCCCTACTTGCACGTGAATGAAATGGGCATAGCTGGGATGTTAGTGTAGCAGTCAGAACCCAACCTAGGAAATGGTGTTCAAGGGTAAGTCAGACTCATCATCCTTTTGGGTGAGTCAAGAGACAGGAACAGCAGTCACCCACCTAACCAATGGGGCCAAAAGAGAGGCTGGAGATGGAATCAAGTGGGGGAACCAAGTAAGCCAGAAGAAAAGCAAGGAGGGTCCTGAACCATTGCTCCAAGGAGTAGGCATGTATGTGCCTTACGGTTGGCAGGTGCCCGGTGTGGCAGCTTGAAAATTCAGGCCGATGGTAAAGTCCAACCTCATTGTCTTTGGACGAGACAACTGCTGCACAGAGAAGCTAAGAGATAACGCCAACATGGACACCCCTAGTTGGTGGCAGAAAGCTCTGGCTCTGGGATCTTCAGACTTGTTTATCTCTCTTCCCATGACTTATTTTTTCCTTGTTATTTAGTTCATGAGCCTCCATTTACACTTGAAACATTCTACTTATTACAGTGATTCTCTGTTTCATTCACATTTCTTGTTTAATGTGAGTAGAGGATGATTTTCTATTCGGGATAGCCTATCTCTTATTGCAAGACAAAGTTGTAGTTACTCTGTGTATGTTCAGTAACCTTCCTATTCAGAAGTGGATTCTTCACGCAGCATAGCATTCATAAAGATGGAGAGTGAATTTAGAAATTTCAGAATAAGATATCTTTTTTCTTACAGTTTTCCACTATTCTTTCTCTTTGAGTTAAAAGAGGGTTTTATTTTGTTTTTTTGCCTTATACTTTTCTAGGATCAAAGATAAGTTTAATAAAGTTTAAAAAATCTTATTAGAATATTTTCCTTTAATAATTTATATCGATAATATTGTTTTATTAATGCCAATTTATAACTTTATATTTTAAAATAATTAGTTCAGAGAAGTCTGATTGTGTGTGGTAGAATTTATATGTCTTCATATCCTCTTCCTCTGAAATGTTCACAAGAATGAGAAGGGCATTAGAAATTAAAAAAGATAAAGCCAAAGAACAAAGATTATGCGTGAGGCAACATCACCAGATGAGAGGTACCACACAGTTTGGAAACTAGAAGCAGTTGAATGAGCAGGAACTGACTTAGCAGAGTCTAGAACATCTGCTAGATAAGCAGATGGAGAATCAAACAAGCAGCACCCCACCTTGTGCTGCAGAGCCCTGGAAAGGCTAGAGAATTGGCAGCATCTGCTATCTCTGAAGGCAAAGAGCAGAAAACAGATTGGTTGCATCTTTACCAGCTCTGCCCCTCATACCTCTTGGTTAATAAGAACTACTAAATTTCCAGTTTTCCTTTTTTAATGCTCACAGCGATTAACTTTACATTTTATATAGGGCAGTGCCTCTATGCAGAGAGTGAATTGGGGAAAAATTGGACTTAAAAATGCTTATTTTGGAATTAGTTGAATTTAGCAAACATCTGAGTGTCTCTATGCTGAGTTGATACAAATGACTAAGCCCTAAATTCCTTCCCTCTGAGTCTCAGAATCTAACTGGGGAGACAGCCCAGCTAATTATAAACATGGAGAATGTGTGTAAGGGCTGCAAGAGAAGTGTGAGCTACTTACTATAGGATCACAGAGGGAGGAGCCCCTTGTCAAGTGTGGGGAGGGGGAGAGGCACAGGAGGCCTTAGAGAGAAGGGGTGTTGGACTGGATTATGAAGTATGCAATTGGGGAGGAGATGCTTTCAAGGACAAAGGCCCAGAGGCTTCTAAAGGGTGCTCCTGGAAATAGAGTTGTCAGATTTCAACTAACATGCAGCGTGAGGCACGCTTTATGGAAGAAAGTACGAGTGAGGCTTATATGGTGATATAGATACAGAAATCTTTCATACTGGACCTGGAGCTGAGAAAAGGTCTGGTTTTTAGCTTCTCTCTGAGGCCATCCCTCTAACAGTCCCACATTGTCCAAGCATAAAGCTCCAGAGGAGCGTAAGGAATTTTGGTTTCTGTTGGGTGGTCATTGAATTATTGTTTAGTCAGGAGACTTAAAGGAATCTCCCTGGGTGAGCAGGCTGTTGCCGATAACCTTGTCTGGAAGTGTCATTCTTTGGATATCCAGGAACTCATCTGAGGGTGAGTCCACTGATAGAACTGTCAGACTTCACCAAAGCCCTGAGGGAGATATCGCAGGGCACGTGGGGCTTAGTGAGAGGACCCCATGGGGCAGTCAGATTGGTCTGACCTCCAGGCCATGTCGCCCTGTGTGGCGGAGAACAGTGATAAGAAGACAGGGGGCTGGTGGAGCCCCATGACCTGTTGTGGTGGCTCCCAGAAATCAAGGACCATGGCGCACGGAGCTTGGTTTCCCCAGAGCCCAGGTTGGTGACCTGCCTCCTAGGGATGGTAGGTGTCAGTAATGATTTTACCTGTTCTACTAACTTAGCCACTCCATAGTGATTAACTAGTTAATTCAATAAATAAATATTGAATAGTTTCCATGTGCCAGGCACAGTTATGACTCATTCTTACCTCTAAAAAGCACACCAGCCTCCATGGGCCCCGTGGGTTTTGCAAGGATGAGCCTATTTTTAAATTATCTTGCTAAAAGGCCCCTGAATCCTGGATAACACAGACTCAAGTCACCGTATTATGTTTGCCAGATTTTGCATTTTAAAAATTTATTATTTGACCATTAAGTTCTGAATTTTATTGGCTATTTATAATGATTTATGTTCTACTTGTTTACCTAACCACTGGAGTTATAAGAGTTGCTTCATACGCGTCATCATGGACTGGTCTGGATTAAGCATCCATTTTAAAAGTTTCTACTATTTGCTGCAAATCCAGAACTTAACAATTGCAAGGTTTATTTTGAAATCACAGCAGTGAAATTGTATGGTCTTCAGTGTCCATGAGGGAACAGATTTTCCCCTGCATTCTGGACCACAATTTGTTATTGTTTAAGTCAATGCAGGACCCTTTGCATACCAGCCTGTACTTTGGGTCATACAGACGTAACCTCAGAACAAAATCACTTTGTTCAATGAAAAACAGGGCCCCTCCAGTCCTCTGGACCCCTTTCCATGTATTCCATAAGAAAAAAAGTTTATTTGACTGCTTGATAACCTCAAGCATAATTCCTCATAGAAATAAACCTGACAAATGCCTTTCCCACCCAGCCACAGAGGGAAACTTAATGCCAGCTTCAGCTTTAACTCCTACTAGGCAGGTAGACAGTACTCTAAAGAACAGTGGCTTATAAGGATGGACACAAATTCCTAACAAAACTGTAGCAATGTAAAAATTCTCTTAGTGTTCAAAGTTTTTTTATGTATACTCTCAGTTTTATCTTTTCAATAGTTCTGAGTCTTTCTTGATAGTATGCCACTAAAAACATTTCTCTGGGATTATGGCAATGACTTCAGTTTTAATTCCCCTACAGCAAGGTGCTTAGTAGATGCACAGGCTTTGAAAATTCTGGCAGGTCTGCAGTTTACCTGCACTTTTAAGGAGACTTTTGTCCAACAGCCTCATAGTTTTGATGTTGTCTTAGAGATAGAGGTGCTCCTTCTTAAGGGGACACTATGTAAATATGAATCCACCCTAGTATAATATTTTTTAATCTTACTCAATAAAGGGTATCTAAAATACTTAGGTATAATGGAAAAATACTTCAGTGTGCCTCTTTACGCTCACACAACTACACTCACGGCACTTCTGACACCAGATGTGTTGATTTTTTTCCCACACCAAGCAATTCTGTGCAACACCTGCTGGGTGTTTTATAATGGAATTCAGTTCTGACACTAACTGGAGTTAGTGCAGACTCCACAGGTTAAGGGCTCAGTCTCACGAGACTATCACCCCCCGCCCCCCAGCTTTCACACGCCATTGCAAGTAATATGTCTCCAGGTGATCCACAACTTCTACCTGACTTGGCTACAGATTCCATTTTCCCACATTCCGCTCCTTGCATTCTGTCATTGAGTAGAACAGCTTACAGAACTCAGGGAAACATTTACTTATGTCTGTAAGTTTGTTATATAATAAAGGGAACAAACAGCCAGATGAAGGAGAGGTCTGGGAGGGTCCTGACCAGGAGCTTCTGTCCGTGTGGAGTTGGGGTGCGCCACCCTCCTACTCTGTGGTTGGGTTCACCAACCCAAAGTTCTCTGAATCATGTACTTTGAGATTTTTATGGAGGCTTCATCACATAGGCATGACTGATCATTAACTCTTATTTTCAGCCCCTCTTGCCTCTTTGGCGAATGGAGGAGTGGGTGGAGAGGGACTTAAAGTTCCAGGTTTCTAATTATAGTTTGGTCTTTCTGGTGAGCACCCCCCACCTAGGAGCCCAGTAAGAGTCACATCATGAGAACAAAAGGCACTCCTATCACCCAGGAAATTCCAAGGGACTTAGGAGCTCTGGGTTGGGAACTGGGGTCAAAACCAAATATTAGAACAAAAGATGATCCTAGTGCTCTTATCACTTAGGAAATTACAAGGGTTTTGAGAGCTCTGTTCCAGGAATTGGGAGCAGAGACCAATATATATATTTTCTGTTCCACATAGGAGAGATGATTTTATTATTTAAATGACTTGAAATTTGTACTTTGGAAGCTCCAGGGCTCTCTATATCTACTGTTTTGGATCTAGTAACCTTTGGGGCTGAGAAGCCAAGTGTAGGAATAGTGTTTTATAAAATTGCAGTAAAGGCACGGCTAGTCCCTGCCTCTCTACCTCTATGATTATCAGTCCCCAAAGACCCTTCTGGTTTGGTCTTTCTGGTCACTGTGTGTTACTATCCCTATCATTCTGGACCTGTGTGTAGTGGGCACAAAGTGTTCTGTTTGTCCAACATACTCTTTTTGTCTGAGGATAGCACTCCTCAGCCCTCCTAATTTTTTGAGAACTTCTCCTTCCCTTACCCTCACCATGGGCCTTCAGTGAAAGCTGCTGTAATCTTTATGTGCATATACTATGGCCCGCATGGCCACAGCTGATGAGACCAGAGTTGGCATGGACTGAGTCTGGGCCAATCAGAGTCCTTCCCTGGGAATTTTTAAACTTGGAAAGAAAGAAGAGAGTTAGTCTCACTCTGGAGGTTCCAGTGGTGGGACGTAAAGCTCTGGAGACCTCTTGAGCCTTTGTTTCCTGCCAGGAAGAGGAGACTGATGTGCAGTGAGACGTGGGGCTGCCGCTATGGGGAGAGAAGCAGAAACGAGAGAGGGAACCAGGATTTGTGATCCTGGTTCCAAGTGCTCCCAAGCAAATCTGGATTCTTGCATTTCTCTCAGTTGGGTCCTTCAACTCGTCCTTAGGTTGTATACACACTGTGTATAAATCCCCCTTTTAATTATGCTAGTTCAAATTGGATTTCTTTCACTTGGAGTTAAATCCTGTCTGATACCCTCTCTTCCCCAAACCACTCCTTCTAGTATTTGGAAGATACCTATCTTGCAACTAATCTTTTCTGTGCCCAAAACAACAACTATCTAACCTGATTCAATAACCAGTTACTGTAGTTTAGCGGAAACATAGGTGAGCTCCCTGGATATTCTGGAAAAACTTCTCTGCTTCGTTATCTTATAAATTATTGACACTAAGGTGGGGTTTTCAGGCCTGGCAGAGGGTTGTTAAGAGACCTGGTGATGTGCCTCAAGTCACACGAAGCCAGTTTAATGGGGCCCTGCCATTGTATTAACACCTCCTGCCCTTGGTTGACTTGGGATACTTTGCTGACTAAAGTATTGAAGAAATGTGAACCTGAAAGAATGAGTCTGGTTTAGTTTTGCTAAACTGTGTAGTTTATGCCAGTGCAATTTCTTGATAATGTCTGGATCAGACTTTAAGGAATTCTGTCTGTTTTATCTGATGACTTTCTTGCTCAATCTTGCTTACCTTTTTCTCTACCTGGATGTTGTAACTTTCAGGTTTATTGAACTTTCTGTGAGTAAACACATTAGTGCCTCAAATGAAAGAAAGTCTTGGCAGGAGTGAATTGGATAGAGAAGAAAGAAAATGTAGAACTTGAAAAAGACAAAAAGAATAGAGAAGGAACACAACAAAGGAGATGGAAAATGAGTTAAAGAGTGATAAGTATCACGAAGCAGGAAAAAGTTTAGAAAGAAGAAATCAGTGTAACCCAAAAGAAATTAAATAGGGAGCTTGAATCCTCTTCATGTATTTTGAAAGAAATGGAGAACTTCTCATGCTTCCAGAAGAAAAAAAAGTCAGAAGTAACAGCAACGTTTCAACCCACGGTTTCCTGTCCATCTGGAGTGAGTTGTTAGCTAAGGAATGGACACCAGCCATGTTAGCCTAGTAGGATTTCCCACTAACTTGCAGTGCAGGTTGGTTCTGATTTGGCTCTGGGCTTGATAGTCTGAGCCAAAGTAAGTTCTGTTCAGTTTGGGATCGGATCCAGTTTCACCTGGATCCTTTTGTCTAAAAAGGTGCTGCTGGGAACATCCAGATATCCCAAAAGGACCATTCCCTGACCTTTCCTGCTGGGAATGGCTTGAAGACAGGGACTCCTGTAGCACCTTGGCAAGCTTCCTCCTTGATTTAGAACTCTGGGCATGCGTCTGCCTATCTCTCTGGAAACAGCTCCTAGGTTAGGTTTGGAGTGAGCGAGCAAAGTATTATCTCCAGAAGGTGATATATCTGTCTTGCAGTCTCATTTTGCTCCTTTGTTTACCTTTCTTTTCCATCTAGTGTTGGTTAGATGCACCGTTTTCTTACATTTTCATTAACTAATGCTTCCGCCGGCTTATAAAGCACAAAGAATCAGCTGATTCATCTAGAAAACAGCTTCATGCCCCCTACACACTGTGGATTCAGCATAAATACAGTTTAATCCTATCACCTCCCAGACAAAGTCAGTCTTTCAGTTCTTGCTTTAAGAGTGAGCAAGAACAATGTGAGTGTGTTTCAGTGGTTTCAGAATACTTGGGATCAAGAATGTTACAAGTCATGGAATATACTAAACCTTTGCCAGCCAATATGTTTGATAGATGATAAATGTGTTTGTACAATAAATCCACGCTTGGGCAGAGGCCCATTATCAACAGCTGCAAAGCTTAAAGAGGATATCCTGCAGGGATATCTTTCACAAACACAAAAACACATGAATACCAGGGTTGTTTCAGATGGACTCTGTCACCATTAAAAAAATCACTTTTCAGAGATAAAATGTCACCATGAGAATTTCATTGCTTCAAGAATGACCTTAGCAATGTTATTTGTGGACACAAATGGGCGATGAAGCCTTTTCCTAATGTGCCACTTTCTTGAGCTGGAAATCAAGTGGAGCCAAGATGGTGGAGAGGATTTGTTTGTTTCATGTTGTGACAAGGCAGCATGAGGATCCCAACTGCTAAAGCAGCTGTGTCATAAATAAGCCACATGAACAGATGCAATGTGGGTGGGTGGGTGGGGTGGGGGCTGCAGGATGCATTTGCAAATGGAGTGGTTAGTCACATGAAACTCTCTATAAATATTGAAAGGTAACTAAAATCACCCACACATATTTCTTTTTAAAAAAGACGGAGTTGGAAAGTTAGATCCAAGACTTAATGTTAATGGAATGTCCAGTGTTCATGGATTCAGTATTTTAGTGAATCTGCCTTCCATTTGATACAGTCCTCCACGCTGGAGACCTGAACAGGAATCCCGTGTCTCCTGCATTCTCCACATTCAGTCAGTCCTCAGGCCCAGTGTTTCTGCCACCTAGATGTGTATGGAGTCGAGCTCCACCTCTTTTTCCTTCGGTTTTATTGACATAGAACTGACATATAACATTGTCTTTGATTGAGGTGTACAATGTAATGATTTGATATTTGTATCTATTGTAAAAAGATCATTACAATAAGTTAACATCATCACCTCACAGTTACACATTTTTTAAACTTATTATGAAACTTTTAAAATCTACTCTCTTAGCAACTTTCAAATGAACAATATAATATTGTTAACTGTAGTCACCAGGATGTACATTAGATCCCCAGAACTTCTTTATCTAATAACTGGAAGTTTGTATCTTTTGATCACATCCCCCCATTTCCCCAACTCCCTACCCCTTGCCTTGTAAGCACCAACCTGCTCTTGATTTCTATGAAGTTTTGGGTTTTTTTTTTAGATTCCATATAAAAATGAGATCTACAATATTTGTCTTTCTGCCTCTCCTATGTCGCTTAGCATAATACCCTCAAGGTCCACCCATGTTGTTACAAATGGCAGAGTATCCTTTTTTTTTTTTTTATTAGCCTTACCTCTTAATCTCCATGGCCAATGACATTGGTTCAGGTTATGTAAAATATTCTTGATCGAGATTTCACTCCATTCTCATGGCCCTTGTTGCACCCATTGAATACTCCATTGCTGCTCAAGAGATCAAATCTTGGCTATATATATCTACCTCAGTGCTCCCCATCTGTTCATACAAATCTAAATTCTTGTGTATGTCATATAAAGCCCCACATGTAGTGTGCAACCTCTCACAGGCATATTCATACAGAGTTTCTTCAATTTTGCTGGAAAAGATCAGAGTTTTTGCCTGTCCGCCGCATATGTGTGGTATCCCCTTCAATTTGGATGGCCTCTCTACTCTCATCCCAGCCTTCTTTGGCCTATCAAATGTCTACTTATCCTTCAGAACTTAGTCTTAAAGTTTTACCAGTCTCCTCTGTTTAGCATTTCTTGATCATCCCTGCTGAGTTGGGGTAGCAAAATGAATGCTTATTAACTCTGCCATTCAGCACTTGCATACCCATCTTGAGGACACATTTTTACTTTGATGGCACCCCTGTCCCATTCTCAGTCTGTGGGCTTCATGTGAGGCTGACTTCTTCCCTGGACCTGAGGGAGTGGAGCAAATGACATAGGTGGAACCAGTCTGAGCAGTTCATTCCCTTGGCCACAGCCATTGCTCAGGCATGAGCATGTAATCCAAAGTGGACCAAAGTCAAATGAAGTTCAGTAGGGCACTGCTGTTTGATCCACTGAGGAAACAGATTTATCTTTTGTTGAACTAAGGATTGTGAAGATATGAGCCTGAAGTTGCTAGAAACCACCCTGTAGAATCAAAGATTGGAGCTCATCTAGAGGAAGAAGAGCTGGAAGGAATAACCCAGAAACACTATTTGTGCCTGAACCACGCTCCTCCAGCAGGCAAGACCCAGCACGGACTCCGTAGTGTTGCAAGTCCATGAAGTACCCCTTTTCTTCTCTTCTGCTTAAGCCAGTTTGGATTAGGTTTTTTATTACTTGCAACACAAAGAACCTCAACTAACACCCCAATTTTTCCTTCTGCTCCACAGCACCTTTTATATCCTTAATTTTTGCCCTTGCCCTACTGTGAAGAGTTGATTAAAACCTAGTGTCTGGGTGAAGATGAAATATCTAGGGCTTTTCTGTTCAAGGAAGTCAAGCACCAGGGTCTTCCCTCAGTGCTAATGGCTGAGCACATTATGTATCTGGCATAGAATTGTGTAACTGGAGACAAGATGGATAAAAACTAGAGAAAGCAAAAGTAGAAGGAAGTAGGACAAGGAGACAGGTGGTTTCCATACAAAATGGGGGAAGATGGACTTATTTCTGGTTCTTTGCCTCTGTTCAGATACAGAGTAAAGGAAGAATTGAGTTGGGGAGGGAAGGGGCATGAAGGAGGAGCATGAAGGTTTCTCCTCCAGCCACTCACAACTGTGTGGACTAGGGAACATATTGTCTTTCTGTTGGGTATTTGCAAAGAGTATAGAGACGGGAGTCAGATAAACTAGACTTGACCTGCCTTAGTCATGGTTCCCATAGAAATTGATCATGAGCATAGGCGTTTTCACAGCTTTCACAAGAGTCCTTGACTACGGCAATATAATTTCCTAAGGTGGCAATTTAGATTCTAGGGATTAATTTAATAGGTCATTTTAAGAACAACAGCTTAGTCTTCTTGATGATGCTCAAGAGGTCGCTGGTGGCCCTCTTCCAGTATTTGATTTGCTCCAGATGCCCTCAGGAGCTCTGTTTGATAGTCTTTAATGTCTCAGACTAAGCCCAGGATTTTTTAATTTGGGAATTATGAGTTTGGATGTCTTCTCCACAGATCATATGGTAGATGCTGGAATAATAGCACATGAAGAGGAAGTATGTTATTTCAAAATTCCCTTGGATTAAAGAAGAGGCCAAAGACTCTTAGATGTCATTGCTAAAATATCCAATTAATGTTCCTTATTGTGGAAGGAAGAGGTATTATGGTTAATAACAAAGCCTCCGCAGTTAGCTAGTCAAGCACACACATGGAATCAGAAATACTTTTAATTGACTGTGTCAGGTCCAAGAGCTATATTCTATTTCCTTCTAAGTCTTCAGGGTGCTGGAAATTGGAAAACTCATAGTTTTAAGTACTTGGGACACATCATGTGCTCAACCACACAAATAACTATGACTCTTTCTTTTACTCCTTATTCTTTATAATCTCTCTTCCTTGCCTCACAGCTCCTCAGAGCTCTGTCCCCTTATTCCACCTTTCCACCCACCTCTTCCTGTCTAATTTTGTGTCTAACTTCTGGGGAGGGTTGTTTGTAATTCTCTACTTTCCTGGGGGTGAGAGCAGGAATGAGGTGGGGGCTTTGAGTCCTAAATGCAGAGGTAGGGTGGGAAATATTCTATTTGATGATAAGCTTAAGGTAGAGGATTTAAGTAATTGGATTGCAAATATTTATTTTCTGCTAGTACTTTCTCTTGTTACATTAAAAGAATATTTTTCCTCCTCAGCCTTGAGTTACTGGTACCTTACAGAAAGACCTTATTTTGAGTAGGTACCCTGGTACCTAAGGGCAAATATGCAAAAGACCTGTTACATGGGAAAAGTAACTGCACAGAGAAGAGGACCACCACACCTCTGAGACCTAGGGCAGGAGACACCCAGACAGTCTTTTAGGCTTTTACTCGACCACATGGCATTGGACACTTTTTATAGCTTTTGGATTAAAATTCCTAGCCTGAGAATCAAGGCTGCCATGACATGTTTTCCTGGCTTCCACTAGGAAAAGGGGTCATGGTCTCTGCAGGGATGGTGAGAGCGTCCTGATTGTCCACCATCTCAGAGCGGACGGAGCCCTTGCCCAGCTGTCGTCTTGACTTCACTCCGCAGTTAGTATGTGGAAGTTGAGTGTAGCTCTACTTAAGGACGTTATACTCACCCCATTGTGTTTAAGTTACTTATTTACTTATTTATCTCTTCCTGTGAGACTGCAGGTCCCTGGAGGTCTGCCTTTTCACCAATAGTCCCCACTGCCCAGCGTGATGCCTATTTGGGGCTTATATCTGTTGACTAAAAGGGTGAAGTAACCACATGGTAGAGAACAGCAGGTATGTTTATTAGAAAATTTCAGAAGGAATTTGAGGACATTTTTTCTTTATTCATGTGTGGAACATCTTTATTGACAAAACTTTGTTTTTCAGGAAGCAATGATAAAAAGTAAATATAAAGAGGTTGACTAAGCTAAAGAAGATAGTCACTGTTGACCATGTTTCTCAAAATGTGACCTGCAGACCACCAGCTTCTTTCTGAAAGCATGTTTGTGGTCCACATTGCTGTTTTTTCCCTCTCATTCTATCTGTCCCTCTCCCCAGATATTCCCCTATAATGTATTAAACTAATTTATTCTTGCTTCAGATCAAGTAGATTATGTTAAAATTTTTTAAAGATTTTATTTATTTTTAGAGAGAGAGAGGAAGGAAGGGAGAAAGAGGAGAGAAACACTGATGTGCAATAGGTACATGGATTGGTTGCTTCTTACACGCCCCCAACTGGGGACCTGGCCCACAGCCTTGGCACGTGCCGTGACTGGGAATCAAACTGGTGACCTTTCGGTTCACAGGCTGGCACTCAATCCACTGAGCCACACCAGCCAGGGCCATGTTGAATTTTTAGTCATCATTTTTAGATGAAGGAATTGAGGACATCAAAATGCAGTGCCTTGCCCTAGTGCCTGATGAATCCCTACACTTGGACCTTCAGACCTTACTGTTCTTCACTGCCCCCCAACCCCTGTTTTAAACATCCTGTCTAAGGTCGGGCTGAGAGCCCTTCCGACCCAGTTTGTAGCAGTTGGAAGAAAGAGCAGTGAGGATGATGTGCAGATATATGAGTGTGTTTTCTGAAAAAACTAATGTAATTTAAGGATTTTTCTTTTCTGTATTTTATCAATACGATCACCACAAATACCCATCTGGATCAATGGATAGTTATTTTGCAAAGATGAAGTAGCATATCTTCAGAAATACCAACTGTTTATAAATTTTGCCCAGAAAAATTTTAAAAGGATGAGATGTGTGTGTGTGTGTATAGGGTGTGTGTGTGTGTGTGTGTGTATACATATACACATATTATTTGTTTCCTTTTGGGTCTGTTCTTGGTGGGTGATAGAATTATTTTGCTTGGCAAATTACAGAATAATTGCTCAACAAGCTCACGAATGAAGAAGTTGAAGTGGAAAAGGATTCGTTCCTAGGCATACAAATTTTGCTTTAAATAACCATGGAGTTAAATAAGCCTGATCTTTTTAAGGATTAGTAATGACCAAAATGTGTCTGATCTGCTAAATTGTTGCTCAACACGTGTTAATATTGGGAGAGGGGTTTCCTTTATACCTTTTCCTCTTTCTTCTCCTCTTCTCCCCCTCTCCTCCTCTTCTCTCCTTTCCTCTTTTCTTTTCAACAATGCTTCACACATTAAGAACAAATGCCTATCTGGGTATTTGGCTGGAGTAACAACTTGTCCTTACTCTTATTTGGGGACCCTTTTGTGGACCAGGCAGCTAGCTAGCTGTCTCATGCCTTTCCAGCTGCCTGAAGGCACCCATACTTCGGATACGCTGAGGTTTCATGGTCCTATAAGCGAAGCATTTGGTTATTTCTATTTTATATTTTCAATGGCTATGAGGTTGAGTCCAATGGGTGGGGTGAGGAGTGTCTTTTAGCTGGAGACAGGATGGTAGTGGAGGGGATAAGAAATATTTCACTGATAACAATGTTAAGATGGAGTCAGAATATTATATTTTCAAGCAATCAACATGCTTTAAAAAAGTTTCAATAACTTGAGAAAGTAATATATAACCTCAAGAAGCTAACAGTACCACTCTCTTCTGTTAGTTTTATGTTTTCCTGGACAAGAATTTCAATAAAATGTATGTACCATTGACCTTCCTCCATGGGTGTCTGGAGGAAAACAAAGGAATCATGAAAGAGTTTTTCTATTCTTGCATGAAAAGTGCTATAATACTACAAAGTGCTGCTCTGTTTTGTAATGGGAAGCCTGTAGTAATAGAAGCTTTATGATGAGGTTTCTTGGAATTTTTTAATGCATGTAGGTTTGAAGATGCAGATGGGATGTATGTTATTAAACATCAAGGCCTTGGCAATAAAGATGCCACTGTTCTTTTGATAATGTGCAGAACGCTGTGTTTTTGTGTGTGCGTGTCTGTGTGGGCCTTCATTTCAAAAGATAAATATACTTTTAAAGCTTTGACAAATAAAGTGCTTTTTGACTGTGAGTTAAGGCAAAAAAAAAAAGGCAAAGAAAGAAAGAAAAAGAAAACCCCCAAAATCAATGGCCTGAAATCAGCCTTGTGCCCAGTGATCGAATGGACTCCACACTCGTATTGAGAGTGAAGTCCTCTTAACATGCCCCCGTGAAAAAGTTTTCCATATGATATATTCAGAGTTTTATGTGTCTAGATTTTAAAAATTTTACTCCTATAAATTTTCTTTTATAAGATATTTTTTGTTAACTGCTGTTTCTTGGAATAATGTTTAAAAAAGCATAACCTATATAAGGGGGGACCCCCCAAAACAAGAAATTATTTATTAAAAATTATGTATTTATTCTTACATGTTTAAACTTTAGTCACCTGCAAAGTACTCTCCATTTGATACAATATACTTATTGAGATTTTTTTCCACTGCTGAGAACAGTTCTTGAACTAGTCAATTTTGATGCCATTTAGTGCTTCTGTTGTTTTTTGTTTCACCTCTTCCACATTGGAAAAACATTTCTCTGAGGACACTTTTCATCCAGGGAAGCAATAAAAAGGCTGCTTGGGGAGAGATCAGGTGAATAAGGAGGGTGGGGCAGGGGCGGGGGAGGGTCATACAGTTTTTGGTCTAAAACTGCTGAACACTCAGCACAGTGTGGGCAGGTATGCTTGTAAGTCACCCATCCCAAAATGGACAAACACATTGAAGGAGTCTTTAAAAAATCACTGAAGCGGAATGCAGCTTCTCACAACAATGCCAGCTGGTACACTGACACAAATGGGTTCCTTGAACACTTACTTACCTACCAGGGGAAGCCTGTCCCACAAGGGCCCACCCTCCAGAAGGTAATTCCTTTTGCGGGGGATCCCCCCTCATATAGGTATGGGAGTTAAATATTTCGAAATTTTCTTGTTTTTTCTCCTTAAAAGTCAAGAAAATGTTGAAGATCAAAGGACTTTCTTTTTCATATTACCCAGGAGTAGAATTTGGGATTTTATTTTATGAGAAGTACAGTCAGAGAACGTAAAAAGTAAAACAACAAAACTCGCAGCTGGAGTGAGAAATATCAAACCCTCTCAGACATTTTTGTCTGTGGCCAGTTGGTGACTTTCCAACAGGATCTGTCTTTTGAAATCTGGTTTTCTCTCTTCAAAATTAAACCCCAGATGTGTCTTAAAAAGGAAGGGCTTCACCATTCTGTCCATCATGACTCTCTATAAACTTTCTTTCATGAAGAAAAAGGAGAGTGTTCTGAGTCTTGGAATGACCGACAAGGTGATTTCACAGTTGAATTCACATTCTCTGCAATTTCCCCCCGTAATATATTCTTAGCCTAAAATAAATTCTATATTAAAACCTCAATGGCATCAAAAATCTTTCTTGAGATCAAGAAGTCTCAACTGTTCATGGTAGCACAGTATATTATTCATAGAGTGTTTACAAGTGACCTTTAAGTTTCATATTATTAATCTTAACTGATGATGTCATCAGTTTTGGGTCATCAAGTTTTGGTCTAGTGAAATGTTTGAGGGTAATCTGCTATTGAGAGAAGGCAACCAATACAGCTGAAGACAAAAAGTAACCAGTCTGTCTGTATGAATCATGTACATTCTCTGTCCCTGCCAGAGTGCAAGGAGCTGTAGGGAATATAGCAGATAGCACAGCCTCTGTCTATGAGAAACTGAGGCCTGGAAGGGGATTCAGAGGCAGAAAGTTATTAGCATGTTTGGAGGCAGAGGTCTCAGCTAATGGGGAGAGAAAGGGAGGCAAGACACAATTCTTAGATGTCAGGAGACATGTAAGTGCAAAATGTTAGGACTTACTTTGAATAGAATACTCTTTGAATTTGCTTTTAGAAATCCACAGTCACCACATTTTGTTTTTCAAATGGCTGCTGCTTCCTTTTGGCATTGTCACGAGTTGATCCCCGTGTATCTAATATCTGTCTCTTAAGGACCCAGGAGCTTAGATAATGAGTGTTTGCAAGAATCACCAGTAATTACTACCCTCCTCACTTGATAGATGTGCTCTGCTGTAGGGCAGGAGAGGAGTTAGTAGAGACCACCATTATCAGAAATAATTAGCCATTTAGCCAGAGGGGAAGGCTTAGTGGCCTAACCATGGGCTGTACTCATCCAGGTGGGATCAGGGGCTCTATTCTTTAGATAACCTCTTCAGCCTCATTATCTCGGAACCAGCGAGTTTGCTATTTGTGTCTTTTGGCTAGGGATTTTGCCTTCTGTCAAAAGTCTCTGAACAGTCCCCAGAGTACCAGCTAAGAGAAACATACCTGACTTCGGGGGCACAAAGCAGCTGCCTCCTTCATTAAGTCCACGTACTCCCTCTTGCAGTACGTGGTTCCCTGGTTTCACTGCTCCAACAGAGGTGCTTCAGGAGTCGGTGATGACACAGTCATTCCTGCAAGAACCGCAGAACAGGAATAACAATGGGCAGCCCGTGGGACAGCCAAAGGGAGAGACATGCCATCTGTATTAAATCTCCAAGGGCAGAGAAAATGAAGTGTGGGGTCATGATGGAACCCCAAACTGGAAGACATGCTGAGATACAGTGGTTCATTTAGCATAAGGCCATTTCTCACATAGACATCTCTAGGTAAGATGCTCTAGGCTGAGTAGTCACTTATTTAATGAATGCTGGTTACTATTTTTTTAATCTTCAACCGAGGATTTTTTTCATTGCTTTTAGAGAGAGATAAAGAGAGGAAGGGAAAGAGAGAAACATTGATGTAAGAGAGCAACATCAATTGGTTGCCTCCTGTATGCACCCACACTGGGGATCAGTGCCTGGATGGAATCCACAACCTAAGTATGTGCCCTAAGTGGGAATCGAACCTGCAACCTTTTGGTTGTGGGAATGACACTCCAACCAACTGAGCCACACTGGCCAGAGCAACACTAACCATTCTTTAAACCAGCAATCTCCAACAGAAATAAAATATGTGTAGCACATATAGTTTTAAACTTTCTAGCAGGCACACTAGAAAGGTAAAAAGAAACAGGTGAAATTAATTTTAGTAATGCATTTTATTTAACCCAATATATTCAAAACATCATTTCAGCATGCAATGATTATGAAAATTATTAATGGGGTGTTTTGCATTATTTTTTCTTCTGTAGTAGGCCTTCAAAATTTGATGTGAATTTTACACTTACCACACATCTCAATTTTTCCTACCTACATGCTCTATACCAGTCCTACCAGCTCAACTCTTTATGAAGTACTCCAGGGTAACAATAGCAATGTATTAGTTTATCTCTGGTTGGAAGTTCTGCTGTGTGCAGTAGGGAAAGTCAGCTTTCTATATCACGCAGACATACAGGCCCCTCATACTCAGTGGGAGAAAGGACTACGTCAAATTTATCTTCTCTTCTGCCCTGCGCTGAGACTCAGTCCAGAGTCCAGGGTCTCTATGCCCCAGTGCCGTTGGTTGAGGGATGGCACTTACTTGAGAGGTGAAAATGGTTAGGGAATTTGGGAAAAAGAATGTTTACAGTAGAATGAAAAATGGTTGTTGGCTTGCTATCCTTGTTTTTCCCCTACACCAAAATAATCGAAGTGGGTTTTTGAACTAGTTTTAAAAGCAGTTGGAGAAAGAGGAACCTCACTAGGCAAGCTGTCACAGCACTAATTCACCAGGCACCATTGTTCTTCCTCAAAAAATCCAGATAATAACTGCCTTTTGACCTGGCAGTTCCACTGCTGGGATTATACCCAAGGAACTCTGAAACACCAATTCAGAAGAACCTTTGCACCCACATGTTCATAGCAGTGTTATTTACAATAACTAAGTCCTGGAAACAGCCTAAATGACCATCAGTAGTGAGTGGATCAAAAAACTGAGGTACATTTACACAATGGAATTCTATGCAGCAGGAAGAAAGGAGGAGCTCCTACCCTTCACGACAGCATGGATGGAACTGGAGAGCATTGTGCTAAGTGAAATAAGCCAGGGGGTGAAAGACAAATACCACATGATCTCACCTATAAGTGGAACCTAATCAGTAAAACAAACAAGCGAGCAAAATAGAATAAGAGACATTGAAATAAAGAATAAAATGAAAGTAACCAGAGGGGAGGCGGGTAGATAATTGGGGGAAAAAGGGGAAGGGTCAAGTCAAGGAACAGGGGTAAAGGATCCATGGACAAAAGACAGTGGGGGGGGGAGGATTGAATGGGGGGGGTGGGTAGCACAGGGAAAAGTAATGGGGGGGGAATGGGGATAACTGTAATTGAACAATAAAAATAAATCAAGTATGTACAAAAATAAAAGAAAATAAATATATATAAAGAAAACCCAGATAATAAAAAATGATGAAGTTGATTTTTCTACTGCTGTTGAGTAAGAATTTGAGTTGTAGCAAAACATATTGCCCACTTTCAGGTGACTTTTTAATTTTGTTTTCCTGTTATAAAGGTGACTTTATAGAAAACTGGGAAATTCCAAAAAGTATAAAGAAAAAATACAAAATAACTTATTAGTGATATACCAATATGTTAACAGTCATTATTTTCTTAAGTTTTTTACTCTGCAAATGTAAATATATGTAAGTGTTGGTATCATAAATAAATTTGTGTTCTTTTTCACCTGTTGTAGTATAGCATTTTACCATGTTTTAAGTCATTCTTTAAAAAATATTATTTATTTATTTTTAGACAGAGTGGAAGGGAGGAAGAAAGAGAGGGAGAGAAACATTGGTTGGTTGCTTCTCGCACATGCCCCGATGGGGGCACTGAACCAGCCACCCAGGCAAGTGCCCTGACCAGGGATTTAACGGGCAGCCTTTCGCTCTGTGGGACAATGCCAACCACACTGGTGTGGGCTAGATCATTCTTTATGAACTATACTTTTCCACTGTATGACAGTGTGTTCATTCTTGCCTTACTGTCGGGCTTTGAAATTTTCTCTAATGGTTCCTAAGGGACATGCAGAAAAAATTTTAATTTACTTGATTGAAACCTTAAATAGCCTGGTTTAAATACCACCACTTGTCATTTAATAGTGAAATAATAAACTGTAAGAAGATAAAGTAAAAACCTTTTTATTTCATAACCTGCGCCTTATATCTAGTAAGTTGTCACTGAAGTCAAGTTGTGCTGTGTCCTGAAAGGAGCAACTACCAGTTTTATGCAAATCAGTGAGAACTTTTTTTTCTGGTCATGGGCTTTTGAGTTATTAGACAAAACAGTGATGGACAGTGTGTCAAAAGAAAAGCACTCTAAATCATGACATATTCTGCCTCATACCCAGGAAATATCTAGTTGGTGGTACTTATTTTACAGTGGCATTTGGTTCTTAAATGTACGTTTTCTAGAAAAATATCTTTATAAAAAGCCTGATTACATTGACTAAATAGCAGGAGACTTGCATTTATTTTCTAGCTTTTCATAATGGAAAATTGCAAATAGATACAAAGTAAACAGAATAATATGACTCCCATGTACCCATCACTCAGCTTCAGCAATTACTAATCTTCTGCCCTTCATCTATACTTTTACCTACTACCCACACCTTCTACTTGATACACTGCTGTTACTCACATCTTTATCACAATGTAGAACATTTCTATCTCCCCAGGAAATCCCCTCACGTCGTTTCCCATGTAATCTTCCTGCCCATCCCCTTCTCCCAAGAGGCAGCCACCATTCTGATAATTTTCACCTTAGGTTTGCTTTGCCTTACAATTTCAGGTAAATGGTATCATACAGCATGTGTTCTTTGTGTCGACTGCTATGAGACTCACTAGTAATTTGTTCATTTTTATTGCTGAGTAGTAGTCTATCATAGAGATGTGTCACAATTTGTTTATTTATTCTCCTACTAACCAATATTTGCATTATTCCCAGTTCAGGGCTATGAGAATTCTTGGGTAAGTCTTAGTATGGACACATGTTTTCAATTCTCTTGGGTAAATAAATATGTAGTAGTAGAATTGCTAGGTCAAAGGGTAGGTATATTTTAACTCTAAAAGAAACTGCCAACTCTTTTTCCCTTCCTGCTAGCCATGTACGACAGTTCTGGTTGCTCCATAGCCTTGTCGACATTTGTCGTTGTCAGTCTTTTTAATTTTAGCCATTCTGGTGGGAGTGTAATGGTATCTTGTAGTGGTTTTATTTTGCATTTCCCTGATGACTAACAATATCAAGCATATTTTTTCCACGGGCTTATTGTTCATTTGTGAGGTGAAAGACTTCTTATTATTTTTTTAAGAAAGACTTTTTTTTTAGAACTGCTGGACCAAGCTTTTGTCTGAGGCATTGTTTCTTTGACTCTACCAGGGCCCAGGCTGGACATGTATTTTCAAAGCAGGCTGTATAGGAAAGCTCTGCAGGGTCACAGCTCGCTTCTGTGCCTTGTTACAGATTTCTCTTTCACTGGGAGTGCCTCTTCCAACTCTCTGATATCACTCATTTCCTAAACTTACCTTCTGTGATTTCTCCTTTGGCTGGGACTGCGAGTCCCTTTGCTTTTGCTCTGTCTGCTTCGGGCAAGGTTCACTGGGAACAAACCATGGCCAAGATCCTTAGTGCTGTGGAGCATTAGCATCTTAAAAAGGTCCACAGAGAATGCAGGATCCTACTCTAATCCAGAGTCATGAGAACTAAAAATACCTCAAAGAACTCTATTTTGAAACATTGGAATTGAATCAAGATGTAATATACTTTGCGATTGCCAAGTGACACCGACATTATTCAAAGAAATTTAGGAGCATTTGAAGAAAGGTTGTGATTTATATCTAAATCACTGTGCTTACGCTCCAACCTAAATAACATTCCTTAAATTATGTGGTGAAGGATAAGATTTTTTTAAAATTTCCAATTCATCATGGACCAATACTTTTATAAATAAAAAAAAGATGTTGCTGCAATGTCAGCTGGCCACGACAGTTTCTAGGCATGTACAATGCTTTCAGGTTTTCCTCGCAGACAGTCAATAGTTTATAGACTGGAACCAGTCTGTGGACCACGCCTTGAGCAGCTCTGATTCCCAGCACTGACTCTGGATGTGGACGCTTAAGTTTCAATCCTGATTCCATCACTTGCTAGCTAGGTGCCCAGAAGGCAGCTTGCTGTCTCTGTTTTCTCATTTATAAAATGAAGATAATGTTGATAATAACATTTGCTGCACAGAATGGCGGTGAAGACTGAATGAGTTAATATATAGAAAGCATTTACAACAGTAAGTGCTGTGTAGGGGTTAGCTATTATTATCATTATCATTTCCTAACTCCTATGTCAGCCAGGACACTTGGTTATAATTAACAGAAACCCAGTTCAAATTAACTTCAACAGCAACAACAACGACAAACACATATGTTGCTATTTGTGACCAGATGCTCACATAG
>CM052538.1:164480394-164504477 GCA_028533065.1 Trachops cirrhosus
GAATGTGGGTGTGAGAGGGTGTTCAGGGTGGAGGGGAATGAAGGGGGGATAATAGGACAACTGTAATAGCATAATCAATAAAATATATTAAAAAAACCACAAAAAACCTCAGGGTGTATCTGAACTAACACACTGAAAATATTGAGTGATTTTCAAGCATGTTTAAGACTCCTTGCTACTCAAAGTAGAGACCAGCATCATAGTTATAACCTAGGAACTTGTTAGAGATGTGAAATCTCAGCCTGTCCACTCTTCCTGCAGAACTACTGGTTCAGAATCTGTGTTTTAACAAGATGTCCAAGTACTTCCAATGCACTGACAGTTTGAGAAGCATTGACATATGCTTTTGTCACCTGGGATGATGATTAAATGGAATTGCTTTAGGAGCTGCCAAGTTTATATATGTTTGAATGGTTAACAAGTAATATTTTACTGGTGGTAGCAATAAAACCTCATGTCACTCCCCCGCCCTCTGTCCCTCCATGCATTCACTGTGATAAGTGTCAGAAAAAAATTGTTATGTGTTGGCTACCATGAAAACTCTTTGATATCATGATATCATAAATAGGAGTTGTAAAATTGGGGAAAAGACTTTGTTGGTTTGAGGACATATTGCCACTTATAAAATAGTAAGTAGAAATGTCCAGCTGCCAGATGGAAATGTGAGTCCAGGGCCAAGAAGTGTCTACCCAAAATATGATAACTGAAGCCACAGCAGGAAGAATTCATCAAGGGAGGGAGTATCTGGGGATCAATGATGAAAGTCAGGGGCCATCCATATTCATGGGCGAGAGGAAGAGAAAGAATCTTCAGGGAAGTGAAAGAAAGACCAGAAAGGTTGAAATAAGATGAGGCAGTGCTATGTTTTGAAAGTCAGAGGAAGCTTTCAGGGGGAAGCAGGTGAACAACAGTATTAAATAGTGGGGCAAAATCGAGAAAGATTAGGCATGAGATAAAGCAGTCAGAGAGAAAAGGCAATAAAGTGATTCTGGTGACCAAGGAGGGAAACCATTTTAGGAGAGGAGTGGGGACTGAAGCCAGATCACGAGACTTAAAAACAATGAGTGAGTTCTTCAGCTGTGAAGGCAAGGAGCAAAGATGGCTCCCCAAAGAAAACATTGACGAATAAATGGGAAAACAGAAGAAAGGAGAAGAAAATAGGACTACAGAATTGATACAAACATTTTAATGGGATAACCAAGAGTTTATTAGAAAATAGAGAAGATGGACCCCCAAATGGGGGGAAACGGAAGCAATTATGCTTGTTGTAATTTTCAGTATACAGGTGGCAGGGGGCCTGGAGCGAGAAGGGATGCGATCAAACAGGCTGAGTGCTGTTTCTCCTGCAGGGACAGGCGGTCTCAGAGACAGGCATTCCCTGCGCTGGAGGATTCCAACCTAGGAAAAGAGCTCAGAGGTGCACCGAATGACAATGCTGAGGAAGGCTTTCACTGCATGCTTGTACAGACTCTCCTTTACCCTGTCTTCAGGGAGATTCTCCCTTGTACCTAAAGCCATGAGTATAGCACAAAGAGATCCATTCTCTTCTGAGTCACATATGATTTTTTTAAACTTCATCACAGACAGAATCTCCTCTCAATCTCTGGAATTCCAGTGGGTTCCTCTATTTTTTCCCTCAATGTATTGGTAGCTTGTGTGAGAATATTGTTGATAGAGACCTGAGCTTACGGTGGGAATAGTGGACTGAATCCTGTTCACACAAATTGATAATTGTATTGGGAAAAGTTAACCAGTTTCTCTGAGTCCAAGTTCCGTTTGTCTGTAAAACTGAGGGTGGGGGCTACTTCCAAGTGGTCGTGAGCATTTAATAAGATGCGTATATGGACAGAGTCCTCGGCACACGCATACAGGTCTGTTGGCACTCAGTGAATGTTCTTTGAGAGGGGATTCAGTGAGTTCCCTGATGGCAGAGCCTGTGCCTCTGTGCTTGTCCCCTCTGGTAGGGGGGCCTCACATCTTCCTGGGAGAAGTATCCAATTGTGTTAACCTCTTACTGGATCACTTTCGCCTTCAACTGTTGCCCTCCATTCCCCTGCCCTTTTTGGTGTCACTGTCTCTCTGCTTTCATTGCTCTCAGGCTGAACACTTTGAAGTTGTCACCAATTCACTGTCCGTGGTGAACCTGTGATATTTCAAGGAATGTTTTCATTTAGGAGAGAATGGTGGGAAGAGGGCAATGCTTGACACTGGGATTCAAAATGCTCACGATAGGCAGCATTTTCACATTGACCTCTTAATCACATAAAAGTACTGCCACTGTCCCAACACAGGCCGAACCCATGAATGTGGCCCATGGGCATGCATCTTTAGCATCACCTGGGAGCTTGTAAGAAATGCAGATTCTCAGGCCTCATCTGAACCAATTGAATCAGAATCTGTATGTTAACAAGATTACCTTGTGATTTATATGAACTTTAAAGTTGGAGAAGCACTGTTTTAGGGGAAGAGCTATGTCATAAGGTGGTTGTGAGGATTTAATGAGAAGGCATGCACAGAGCATCTAATACATGCAGGTGTATAAGTGGGTGCTTAATAAACATTCTTGGTAAATCCCAAGCAGTCAGGAGTCCTTTGTTTCCAGGATTCATAATGTATAATGCAGGTAAAGAGGGAAAAAAATGTAGCACTTTTTAGAACACTAAAAAACAAAAAAGACACGTGTGTGTGTTTTGCCACAGGAAAGAGAAAATAATAAAGGCAGAAGAAGGAACGAACATAACTAGCAAATAAGAGCTGTAGAATAGAAAAACAAGGTACTTAGGAATAAAATACCTGGAGGCAGTGAAAGAAGAAATAAACAAGGGGTAAAGGGCTCTTAATATGCACGCTGCTGAAAATCTGGATGAAGGGAAAACTAGGTTTCTTCGGATTGGCAGGGAGGTGTGAGTATGTGATGTGTAGAGAGAGACAGCCAAACCAAAGTGATTTAGCAGAAGGCTGGCTTAAACAGTTTAATAGCCCTCGTGTAACATGGTAAGCTTGTGTTTTGAATTTTCACTCAAGGACATCTTTGTACAGAAGAACAGCGTGGTTTGGTTTTGTGCCCGGTGGACAGGAATGAGTGGGAGGCAGGTGGCCAAAAGGGAGACTGTGGGGCTGTGTTGAGGTGTCGGTAAACAGGCAGGGGAAGTGCTGGCCCTCAACAGCAGACCCTTTTGGGGGCCCAGCGGACTAGGTGGGTCTACTGTTAAATCAGCTCCACACAAATGGCTGGGAACTAAATCACAGCCCCCCACATCACAGGACGATCGCCAGCATGGGGTGATTTAGGGACATGGAAGCTTCGCTAGGAAGCCTCAGGACAGTAGGTAGTAATATATGGTGGTCTGCATTAGGGAGGGTGGAGAGAGGTATTCTGGCCCCCTTCTGTCCCACTGCAAGTTATCTCAAAGCAGGATGGGAAAGAAGGAGGGCCTAGAAATACTGGAGAATGAGAGACATTGGTCCTTGGCTCTTTGAGGAAGCCCTGAGTACGGCACCTAACTTCTGAGTCTCTGCTTTTCATCTGCACAATGTGTCATGCTTCTCTAGGGTGTGACGAGATGAGTTACTGTCAGTCCTGAGACATCTTACCCTTAGATCAAGATGGGAACTTAGTTTAGACATCCTGTAGAGTCAAATTCCTTCCTTTTGCAGGCAAAAATTGAGGCCATGATAGTCAAGTAACTGGCTTAAGGACACACAGTTACTTTATAACTGATCTAGGAGTAGAACCCAGGTCTCTGGGGTACCAACCTAGCCAGGGCTTAAAACATCTAGAATCTTATTCTACTGTCTTCAATGTTAAATTCTGGAATTACAAATACTTGCACTTTAATTTCTAGATTGTTGATTTTTTGAGAGCTAAGTCAAGAATGCTTAATTATATGTGTTTTAACAGCTAGAAATTCTGTGTCTGATTTTCCATTTTACTGAAAGGGATAAGCTTTACCTTTTATCCAAATTTTAACTTTTGTTTGCCGTATTTTTTTTTTAAATTTTAAATGCCAGTGAACTCAGCACACTTTACTGTTGTGGATATTTGTTGGTATCTTGGAGAGAGCATGGATGGGCTTTGGGGTGACATAGACCTGGCTTAAATCCAGCCTCTGCCACTCACTCGCTCTAAGTCTGGGCAAGTTCATTGATTGCAGAGAGCCACAGCTTTCTTTATAATAGTGCATTAGTCAGGGTCCTCCAGAGAAATAGAACCTACAGGGTTGCCTAGTCAAGGAGGATGAGAAATCCCATGACTCTGGAGACCTGGGAAAGTCAGCGGTATAATTCAGTAGGAGTCTGAAGGCTGATGGTATAAATCCGATGACCCAGCTCAATTGGTGAGACAAAGAAAAGAATTGGCAAATTCCTCCTTCCTCTCCTTTGGTTCTATCAGGCCTTCCACAGACTGCATGGTGCCCATCCACACTGGCGAGGTCTCTGCTGAGTCCACCAATTCAAATGCCAATCTCATCCAGAAACACCCTCACAGACATACCCAAAAACAGCTGCTCAGGTGCTTCATGGCCATCACAAATTAACCATCACAGTAGGTTCTATCTCACCTTCTGGGGTTGTTTGTTAATTATTTGAAATAATGTTTAAAAGTGCTTAAAGATCAATATGTACATATTGAGTACCTAACTGAATGAAGTGTAAGGGTTGATTTGAAGCTCAGCTTCACAGATATAAAATATATGCCAGGTGTCTTCACTGGTCTGCCAGAGTATTTACGTTATGGGTAGCAAAACCAATAATTTAATAGTCTATCATCAGGCCTCATTCAAAAACTTGTGAAGCTCTGATGGCAGGCAGTTTTTTTTAATACTCAAACACTTTCTGTGGCAATTTAGCCATCCTTCTTTCCCGTGGTTCCTCTAGATTTTCCTGCTTAAGTCTTCCTGGGGGCGCCCATACCAGGTCGGGCGGCTGCTCTCCCTTCAGGAGCTTCCCCTCTCTGAGAAGGGGGATGGGGTGTTGCTATTTCCCTGGGTCATTTGTTGCTTTGTTGCCTTTCTGTAGCGACAACTCCCTGTATCTTAAACCTCAGCTTCTCATTTCTGGGGAAGTGTCCTGTTTGGTCCTGATGTTGGTAGGCTGGTCATGGATTCTAAGACATGGGGAAAAGTGACAGAAGCAGCTGCTTTCACAAAGGAAAAGGGCAGAAAGGGGTCTACTTATCTGCTTTTATTTTATTTTTTAAGAAAGGAAAGTCCACTTTTACTAGTTTTCCAAAGTGGGTAGTTTGGGCTTCATGTATATTGATACACGGTAAAGGGGCTATTCATGTGGGACAACTGGGAAGTGATTTTTGTGACTCAAATAGGAAAAGACATGCTAATGTGATATGGGGCAGAGATTTCCGTTTTGCCCTGTGATTGGTCTCTCTGTCCAGAAGACACACAAATGCAGCTCTAGCATAGTGACAAATGGTAGCATTAGTATTCAGTGCAAAGCCCTGATCTGTTGGTCTTGGAATAATGGTGTGAAGAGGGATATAGAATGAATAATTAGAATGTAATCTAATATTAGCAGCTATGGGCTAGCTTCCTGTGAGGTGGATTTAGGGATGCTTCGATTCTTAATACCATCAACACGAAATTGAAATATACATACACACATCAGACACTGGGTCACAGCTGGAATGCCACTGGGTATTTTCAGGAGAGGAAATAAAGGATTTGTAGGGGGCAGAAATAAGTAAGCCACATTTCCCCTTGTTTGTGTCGCGCCAGACAGGGAGACTGTATGTTTGTAAAATAATCCATTCCTCTGTATGTTTCTTAATGTCTTAGGAAACACAGAGGAAATGCTGCCCACTCCCTTTCAAATTGTATACCATTGCCTTCATAACTTAGGGTGAAATGCCCTTCAGCCCTCTAAGGCTGGGTAAATGCCCCACTAACTTGGGCTGGGGGTTGGTATCAAGAGATAGTCTCTTGTGATGATCTGAGGGCCAACAGACCCAACTTGGGGGTATCTTATCCATAATCAAAATCTTGATTCAAATGGAGACTTGAGGAATAGATGTTCACATTTCAGAAGCAGTCCTATTTAATATCCAATATGACATCTAGGGCTTAAGGGGAAATAGAGAATTGCTTACGGGAGTCACCAAACAAAAGAATGAGAGTCGGTTTTCTCTACACTCAGAGAAGAGTGAAGGGAGTTGGTCTCAGGCCTTTGTTTCATTTGCACTAGAGCATCAGGCTCTCAGCACGCTTCTGAACGCAGGCTGAGTTGTGACTCGCATCCAGTGTGACTGATTTATGTTCAAATGGAGCCATAAAAACTGTGGTAAGTTTGAGGCAACTCAGGAAGGATCAAAACAAAGTCAGCCCTCAGACATCTTGTCTCAGAAAATGTAATCAGTGCTGCAGTGGTTTTCTGTCCTGGCGATCGCATTGATCGTGCCAGTCTGATGTATTTCTGGAAAACCTGTCGGTCCATTACTCAAGCAGGCTCCTGCTAGCCTTGATTCATTTGGTCCTTCCCAGCCGCATTCCACTGTTGCTTGCTTATGGAGCTTTTGGAAAGTCTGCTTGGTGGGTGGTGAATGCTGAAAACTCCAATCCATCAATCTTTTACTTTCAGAAGGCAGAAGATACCCATGCATTATCTTCTCTTCAACTGCCAGATTTCAGGGAAGATAAGCCCGGGGACTGCTCTTACTGGTTTCACCTGGAACTGACATAGGCACCCTCCTGCAGTCGGGGTGGGGTAGGAAGTATGACACAGCGTACCTGAGCGCAGCTTGTTTCTTAGGGGCCACTTTGGAACAGGACACCGAAACGCAGAACTCCATTTGTGGTCCTGTAGCTTAGCCATCTCTCATGTCCAAAGGGGAGATAGATTGATCCTTCTGGCAAGGAATAATGATTTTTGGAGGGGCAGAACAAATAAAAATGGCCCCCAGTGGAAAATCGAATGTCTGCTTGCCAAGATGACCAAAATGCCTTCCTGCCCTTTTCTCCTTTGAGCAGAGGTAGTGGTTTTGCCTAAGCAGAGATGAGGTTCTATATGGTGGGTGAGCTGGTTGTCCTTTGGGGAGGAAGGGATACTTGTGGGATAAGGAGACACTGTAGGGAACCTGGGAGGGAAGGAAGAAATGCAAAGACAGGGAGGACAGACCTGCCTTCCTCATTTCCATCCTCAGAGGGGATGCAGAGGCCCCTGGATGATCACACAGGAAGCCCGTGTCAAGGCCTCTCACCCTGGCACAGTTGTGCCATTGTCTCACCCTCTGGGCCCAGGGCACTGCTGTCCTGGCTCCGTCTCATCACTGGGTTTACGCAAGGCCCAGGCAAAGTTAAGACAGCTCACCCGCAAGTTTTGAATCTAGCCAGTTTCTGAGGCTGCTTCTGTTCTGATGAAGTCCTTTGTTTGGCATTCACTGTTAGGGATTTTGTTGGAAGTCTCTGTCTCTTTTCTATTAAGTTGTCATATGATCCAGAGGAGACATTTGTACAGTTCTTCACCTCCTCTCCTGGAATAGGGATAGTGGGAAATACCCAGAGGTGTCTCAGACTTATCTGGTTATTTTTAACAAGACATCAATTCAAAGTAGAGGCCGCTGTGGCTATGAATCAATCCCTTACCAGAGATCTCAGGAAGACTGGTAACTTTTCATCTCTCAGAGCTAAGAATACAGTCTCATTTACTGCATTTGGCTTCTTCAGAGAAGTGACTCGAAATGTATTCTATTCATAATAAATGACAAGGACTTAGATAGTTCACAGTGAGGTTACAAATGTGTCATCTGAGTTTGCAAGTGGAATTCTAGGTGGCAGTTGTCACTGCATTATTGTGGCTTTTATCCAAGAACTTCACAGCCCCAGTAGCTCATTATGCTCATAGCATCTTGATGAGTAAGTAACACATAGGAATGTCCCTGCTTTGCAGATGAAATGAAGGCAGAGGAAAGAGTTCTTAGGACTAGGGAACCTGGATTTGTGCCCATTTCTTATTAATCACAGACTTTCAGAAAGCTCACTTTCCCAACAGGGTTTCTTTGCTCCAAAATAGCAAATATTGCCACTGGTAACATGGATGGCTAATGGTGCTTATATTATTCACATGGGGATTAATTGAAAGGCGATATCAAGTTTCTGAACTGCAAGTTGGCTCCTAAATGGCAAAGACTAATTATATTCAGAGTAGAGGGAGAGAGAGTGCAAGAATTTCTATTTTTGTCATTAAAATGGTACAAGAAATAGAATCAGTTCAGTTGGTCATTTTTCACATAGCAGGCAACAGACTAAACAGTCCTAAATCAGGCAATTATTTTAATAATGATAATTTTAGTTTTCTTTGAGTGATTTGAGAATGCTTAATGAAACAGAAATATTTCTCCATAACCAGTTTCCCTCATTCAACCATAAGAGTATTCATGAATTGAGTAACCTCTGGGATGGAGATGAGCAGAAAGGGAGGCTCGGATGGGCAGCTCTGGATGACTTGGGGGCTGAACAAGCCTTCCTTAGAGCAGAAATTTCACAGTCACCGCCTCGCTCTCTTGTGGGTTATTTCACCCTGTCCTCACTGCTAGGTTTTGCTAACTAGGCCAACCACAAGCAGACCTCCTGGGATCTTGGGTAGCCATAGTGACCCAGAGGGAGATGCAGAAGCAAACTTGATTTGCTGCAAAAAGTAAGAAAACTTGGGTTTATTGAGTAATAATTGGGTTCCATTAAATTTGCTTTAACATTGCCCAAGATCAAGAAAATGCACATAATGATAAAGAGGGACCAATTTTTCACTTTTCTGTATTAGAGACTGAAAAAATTGTCATGGACAAAATTGCAACTGGATAAGAGATCATGAACTGTTGGGGCTTTTCTTTTTCCCTGTGTGATATTTTCTGAATGGTAGCTTGATTTTATTGTGAAGAATGAATCCTGAGCATACCAGGGAGAGAAATAGGAAGGGAGCCACCTACACAGGTTTTACCCTTCTTTCCTACTCTACAAAAATATTCTTGTTAGATTTATATTCAACATAAAGGCTTAGTGAGTATTTGTGGGATAATCGGTTGCTTATTACTTCTTTTACATATTATAATCATTTGTGTATGCATGACCCTTTTAAACCTTCATTTATACCACGCATTCCCGAGAAACCCTTACCCTTGCGAGAACTAGAGCATAATCAAAACTTTCATCAACTCAATTACTTTTCCTTTTGTGTCTTCTTTGCTCACCCACTGGGGTATTTCTTATTCACGTGATTTTCCCCCCAGTTTATGGTAATGTATTATTTAGTTTTATTCATTTTTAAACTTTATATGAAGAGCACCATACTGTATGAAGGCTTTTGGAATTTGTCTTCTTCCTTAAACATTATGATACTAAAATTTTTCTGTGTTATTGCGCTTAGCTGTAGTTTATTTTCTCTGCTGTATAATATTACATTACTTTGACACATTACTATTCGTTTATTTATCCTACTTTGGATAGGTATTTGGTTATTTCCCATTTTGTAGTATTCCACTGCTCAGTGCTCTGAGCATTCTGTTTTGGTAAATATGTGTGTTTCTCTTGGGTGTGTATCTAGGCGTGGAGTGCTGAGCTACGGGATATAGAAATGGTCAGCTCTAGTCATGCCAGTTGGTCTTCCCAGAGATGCGTTTTTTACTTAAGAATAAATCTAACTTAATTCTTCATTGTCTGCAGTAGATCTGTTCTTTCAGAGGTCTCATGAGAAATGTGAATATAATCTTGAGGCTGAGTGCTCAGTGGGTTATGGCGGTGGGTAAATAAAGCAATATGGAAAATTTGGCAATGTTTTCAAAGACGTCTTGTCAGACAGATGTTTTCAGAGTGTAAATAAGTCAGAGAGTTGTTTACCTTTGGACCAAAGCCAGTGTCTTCTGACCTGACTGATTTGGATGGAGAGGGGTCAGTAACGCATTTCCCACAGAAGTTCTGACAAAGTGGGGGTTGGGACTGTGACATGGGTAGAGTCAGAAGCAAGGGCTTTGGCAGACTTGCTCATCTCAATTGACTCCTCTTCCCATGTAGTTAAGTTTTCTGCTTTCAAGTCACAGAGCCACAGAGGGCCACTCACAGGTTTATCGCCTGCTCTCACTGAAACTTCAGAGATTCTCAGTGCTGCTGTTTTCACAGCCCGCCAGGGACAAAATCACATGGGGGAAATTGAAGATGTGTCTTCATTTTTGCTTGTGCAATGGATAGAAAATGCTTGAGTTAGTAAGGGGAATCTACAGATCTCTCACAACCTCCTTTTTATAGGTAGGGCTACTTTTCCCTTTTTGATAAGTACCTTTCCGTCTCCTGGGCCTTCTATGGGGAAGCACCATTCTTTAGGGCATGTTCTGTCTTTTTTCAGTTTTCCATGAGCCAGTGGCTAATGGTCTGTATATTTTCTGTCAAACCAAAGCAACCCGATTTCTTATTTTCCTCTATGTCTCTTTCCCATGCAGTGGCCTGTGGAAATTTGAAATAAAGTCATGCCATTGCACATCTAAGTTGAGACCTGGAAGTGCTGGGCTGAAGTGAAGTTTGACTCCTCCCAGGGATCCATGAGGTCTGAGACAGACCGCCTAGTGGTTGAGAAGGGTTGAAGTCGGATATAGTTCTGCTTGAAGACAAAGGAACTAGAATGTGACTATTGAGCTATAAGATTTAGGTCTCTGCATGGTTTGTTCCGAGAACCTCCTTGAGCCCAGCTGAGGAACTGCCTTTAGGTCGCCTCCTCCTTCCTCCATGCTTTGCTCCCTTTCCCACCCTTTCTTCCCACCCCAGCCCCTTTCCTGCTTTCATGTCTTCTGGCAGTGAGTCCCCAGAAGAAATGAATTAGCCAGAAGAAAACCATTAGCTAAGACAGTCATCAATTTGAGCAGTATTCTGTTCACCTGTTTTGGATCTTGTTCTGCAGTGTGTGTGAGCCTACTCAGAACGTAAAAGAAATAGGATAGTGAGCCTAATGACTATAATAAATGATGGAGCACTTCAGTGCGTGTTTTGTTAGCACTTAGGGTATGGGGTGAGAAATTAAAAGCTGTGTGATTGGGCAAGTAGAATAAGGTAGGAGACTAAGTTTTTTCTGTGCTGAAGGCCAATAGTGTCACCTAACAGCCAGCACCATGCCATTCTCCCTTTCTTCATCATGGTCATTCTGTCTTACAAGCACAATCTCATTAAACCCTCTTAGAAGTCTTATTATGGAAAATATTAGTATTGTGGCCATTTTTACAGATGAGGAAACCAAGTCTCAGAAAGTTAAGTGCCTTGCCCGAAGGTCTGTAATATACCTGGGTAGGGAGGAGCTAGTATATTAAACTTAACCAAAGCCTGGCTTAGCAAAGGTCCCTCTGTATGCCTTTCTGTTATTGGAAGGAAAAGGAGCATAGTGGTAGCTGATGGAGAAGGGTTCTTCATGTTTACTTTTGTGCTACCAAAGGCTGGGCACGAGAGTACAGCCTTTGCCATTGACAGCTGGGGCCCACCCTGATCCCAAGGCTGTGACTCAAGCCACAAGTGGTCTGCTTCAGTGTATTTCTTAATTCAAATCAGGAATACTTCATCTTGCTCCATAAAACAAGTCCGTTAAATTGTGAGTGTGGTGGTTCTGTCTACACAATGGGAAGTAGCACCTCTTTCACATGAAAGCACATATCGTTGACCCCTGAACAATGAGGGGTTAGGGGCACCGACCTGTTGCACAGTCAAAAATCCATGACTAACTACAGTACTGTGTTTTGAGGGAAAAAATTGGCCTCTTATAAGCTAAATATATGAAAGAATGTGATCTTTTAATGAAAACCTTAGTAAACACGCAACTATTAGGAATCCAGTGTTTATTCCAAGCTCAGAGTATGGCCCACACTCATTTGGGTTTTGTTCTTACTTCCAGCCAAGTGCCATGAATCAAGGAGTGTTCCTGGCGAGGTCTAGGCTCCGTTACAGGCAACAATAGAAAACAGGGTTCCAAGCAAAAGTCAGGAGCAAATGTGTTGCTGACAAAGAACAGATTTGGCAGGCAGTGGCAGGGCACTTTCAGAAACTCTGCTGAACAGGTTCCCTGTTACGCCAAGAATCCCATGAGGGGAGCTCTGAAAATGGAAAGAAGGGGCGCCACTCGATCAGTGAGTCCACTGTGCGTGCGCGGAGGAACGTTCATCACATGTTTCGTGAAGGAGGCTCCTACCCACGTTACTCATTCCTGTTTTTCTATGAAGTGTTGCTGTTTAACAGAACCACCTTCCTGGTGCTGACTTACCCAACAAAAATAAACTTAATGAGCTCTTAAACTGTTAAGAGTCAAGTGTAGAAGAGGAGAGAGAAATTCTTACAACCAAATGTGACTACCTGTAAGAGCAAGGAGGCCAGAAGCTTTGTATTTGAATGCAAATTGAAAACAAACAAATCTTGATCTTGCAATTTTCTTCCAAAGCAGTTGCTACTCAGTTCTGAACCCTTGTATTTTATACTTTTTAAATCACTTTGCCTCACGGAAACAATAGTCAATTTACAAACATCTTTTGTTCTAAAAGATTCTTTGTAAACTGGTGGTTGGGAACTAAAAACACATTTCTCACAGAATGCTATAAAACAGCAGTTAGAATCTCCATTGACCATTAATACAGTAAAACTTATCCTCATGATAATACTAATTATTTCTATAGGAAAATGAGTTCCTCATTGTAATTCTAAATCAAATCTCCACCTAATTAACCAGCTCATCTGGGCTTTTTGTTGTTCCAATCAAAACTAGGAGAACAAGTCTAAACAAAAAAATATCAGATGTTTGTGGGGAATGCAGCATGAGCTCAGTGAGACATCATGAAGGCATGAGGCCCCTGATGGGCACGGTAAAGATGCTTTCCGTATTCCCGGGCCCCCGGCTCTCAATATGTGAATGCTTCTGGGGACTTGGGAACAAAAGATTTGAAATTGGGATCGTCGAGTTAAAAGTTGCCTGTGTACGTACTATATCTATGTTCTCCTAAACAATCTCTGTGTACCCTAAAACTGGATCTGAGTTCCCCCTCTTAGTCATTTCCTTCCTGTAGGGCAGATTCCATTTAAAATGTAGAAACCTATGTTTAAGCCTTATTGTTCCTTCAGTCCCAACTGTGAATTAGTTTTAGAGCCTTTGAGCTGTCGGGTACTTGAGAAACAGGCACCAAGGAGTTTGAAGAGGGACCACAAAGATACTTTGAATTAGGTCTCAGCTGTTGCTCTCAACCTGGGGAACTCTAAAAAATACAAATTCTTGGACCGCACTCTTAGAAATTCTGGTTTCTTGGGTCTGGGGTGTGCGTGGGCATTTGTGTTATGAACTGCCCAAGTGATTCTGACACCTAGTTGAAGTGTAGCCACTGACTATGGCAGAGTATCACTGAGTTGACTGCTTGAATGGCGGGCCGGCGGCCGAACGGGTGAGCAGACCTGCGGCCGAACGGGTGTGTGGGATTCTGCAGCAGGGGCTTGTCTTGAAATGGGGTTCTGTATGAAAATAGGAGCAGTCTTTATGGAGGATTTCTGGCCATTTTGGGTTTATGCATTTGGGGGATAATTTCTGCTGCCATTAGGAAAAGGGGACAATTTCTCACCACTTCAGAAGATTCATTTGGGATATACAAAACTGAGAGACATTTAGGTTCTGTGCTGTGCGAAGCAGCTGGGGAGAGGAGTGAGCAGCTAGCAGCTGGGCCTGAATTTAGCATCAGTGTATAAAGGTGTAGGTACTCACAAAGAGCAGCTTTGGTGCCTTTTGTCACACTTCCTCCCCAGGGCATTTCTACACAGTGATCTGTGCTGTTTATACGTTGGTCCTTGCATCGGGACCTTCTCTGAGGCTCATGGTCCCCAGATTTCTCAAGTATAGAAATAAATTTTCCCTGCATAAAATACTTGGTGGGGGAAGGGAGTCTTGAGAAAAATTATTTGAGAGCCTCCCTGGGGATGGCTTTTTGCTAGGCTTTTCTCCTCTCACTTCCCCCACAACATCCATATCGGGAAAACAAAAACACACTCAGCCCTCTTTCTGGATCTTTATAATCGGGAGGGTTTGCCCAGGCTGGGTGCAGACAGAGGAAAGGGATCATGATTTAGAGCAGATGTGCTATTCTTGCGTAACCTGAGCTTCAGGCACCGAAGGGAAACTTTTGCATCACTCAGGTCCTGAAACTGTACCTCTGAGCGTCTGTTTTCCTGACAACCACCTTCCTTCCTCTGCCTACCCCATCCCCACCCCAGGCCCCAGGAGAAAAGGCAACTGTTGTAAACTCTTGCCAAAAGAGAATTCTGCGGGGAAATATCATCAGAGCCAGGGTGGTTCTGCCTTCTGTGTTGGCTACAGGGGGTGTTGGTCTGGCCAGCAGAGTAGCCCCAGAGATGTGGGACCTCCACCGTTCTCCTGCCTCTGTTTAAAGAACTGGTGTCCTCGTGAGTGTGTGTGTTTTTAGAAACACATCCCACTGAGGGCTGAGGGGAGACATTCCAAACCCTTGGAGAGGGGCTGTGATATGTTTGTCATTGTATCCTGGGTCTACCGTGGGTCTTGGCACATAGTGCTTTAAAATGTTTGTTGAATAAATGGTGATGACCATTCTGCCTTCTGGCTCTGGTCAAATTAAGGCTGATTATTTTTCCATTTCATAGCTACTGCTACTAAGCTTTCCTCCTTATCTTAGCAATAACCTTTATCACCCTGCCCACTCCCCTCAAAGACCAAGTCTGGGCCCTTGGAGATGGAGTATGGTTATTGACATGTGGCCCTGGTGAAGGACTACAGCTTGTCACTATGGAGACATGTGGATACAAGTCTGATTTCTCCTTTTACCTGTTTTCCTTCTTAGTGGCTTTTTGCCCGCCACTGACTAGCTGAGAGTTGTAAAGTGCTCCTTAAATAAGCCAAAGCAGGGTGTGTCCAGCACCAGCAGCATCAGTTCCGGTCCCAGCCTCCTGCCAAGCCTCTTGGACCAAGGCCAGGTGCGACCACACCTCCTATATCTGTAGAATGGGGATAAACGTACCGCTTCCTCTGTGGCAAGAAGACGAACGTGTTTAACAAATAGAACAGGGTCGCAGCTGAGTGTGCGTTCAGATCCAACTGCTTGGGTGTGGGTATGGGCTCCATCACTTCCAGCTGTGGGATGTTGGGCACGTGACTGAATCTCTTAGTGCCTCAGTTGCTACCATGGTAAAACCAGTTCATCATAAGGTTCATAACAATACCCAGAAGTCATATGGATAATGAGCAGTAGACTTTAGATTTGAACAAAGATTTACCTGACTTTCAAGCCTGTGCATTTAATTTTAATTCTTACCCCAAGTTGTGAGCTGAGATGATGACTTGAGGCAGAAGTTGAACTATGAAAAAATGCAAGGCATTAACAAATGATCATTAAATAATAAATAAAGTAATAAAAATATGACAAAAATTATATTTTTCTAATGTGGGGGCCTTTCTCTATCAAGCAATGAAAAATACTTATTTGACTCTAAAAGTGAAAAAACACGAAACAAAAAACTTAACAAAACTTTTTAGTGCTCATGGGACAATTTGGTCCTATAAGTTGGAACTGACCTTGTGATGTATGGAACATGCTGGAAGAAGCAGATATATTCTTTTCTTCTAACTAAACCAAGGTAACATTGCAGCTTTTTTGATTTGACCAGCACAGAATGGAAGGAGGAGAAGGCTCTTAGTCACACTTCCTTTAGAGCCTAAATCAGAATCTCATTGGTCCACTTTCTATTCTTTGCTGTTCCTTTTCCCAATTGTAGGGGACCGGTTTGTTTTGGCCTTGCCCTTCCTGTCTTCAGGAAGTTTGGCTCACCAGTCTGGCTTCACTTGCTGCTACCCTGTTGTTAGGTACGAGCTGGACTGAAGAGGTTCTGATAACACAGAGAGTTCTAGCTTTTAGTATTATACACACAAATGTGACTTCACACACACCTACACTAATTATTGACTTAAAATAGCAAACCTGGAAATTCTTTAAGTTTTATAATCTCATGCAGAATGTTATTTAAGATCTATTAACATATTTGTGGTTTAAAAAATAACAACTAAAAGGAAGAAAATTTGGGGGTGAGGATAGCACACTATTCACTTGATTGTAGGGGATCCAAGTGTCTCCTGGTGATGTTCTCAGTGCTGACAGCTCTCCTGTCCTGGATGATTTAGGAGGCTTCTTAGTGCCTAAAGTGGATTTTGAATTGTATTGACCTCTAATGGTGACCGGATGACATGGTATCGTAGAGGAGCCTGCAGACGTCTCACATAGAGACGGCAAGGCCAGTAACATGTGAAAATGCACTTACCTTTTTCCAAAATTAAAGCTAACCATTTACTCGAAAAGATCTGCATGTATTAAGAGCTTTAAACTTAATTTCATTTTAACATCAGGAATAATAAGCTTTGGTTCTTCATAGCCTGGTGAAAACGTCCGATAAACTTTTCTGGAGACCTAAAAGGAATACTTTACTGTGAACACCAACAGAATGTTTAAAGAGATATTGTCCTGTTCTTCTACTTTGAACCAAAAGGGTTTCCTAGACAATTTCTAAGATTTCTTTTTGCTCCAGTTCTACAATTCTGCATGGAATTGGGCCTTTACTGTGACAGGGAGAGTCAGAAACTTGAGAGGCTATTTTCCCTCCGTCTGGCTTCTCAGTTTATGCTGGTCAGTAGGTATCCCCTGTTTAGGCTCTCAGGGATGTTAGAAGCAAACAAACAATACAGTACAACAAAGCATTCCCCATGAGCCTCATCGTTCTCTGCTGGTTATTGCTGGCCCGATTTGGGAGAAAGGAGATTCAATTCAGAGCCAGCCACCTTCAGGATTGGTGGAGCAAGATCTTCCTGTATAATAAATTCCACAGGCGAGGCCTGGGGGCGGGGGTGGGAATTCTCTGAACCAGGGTGGCTTGAGGTGCCAGGCTGTGCTGATCTCACAGGAAGGCTCCAGCAAATGGGCCATCCCTTTAAGTCTCCTCCAGCCCGGACTCAGGCCCCCTCTGTCTTTTGTTGTCTTCCACTCGAAGGCTACGAATGATTTGTTTTGCTTTTTAAGTGAAGTTCCATTATACTTAACTACTGCACACCTATGCAACTACTATGTACTTGAACACATGGATAAAAGACAAGGTCCGAAAAGAGTATGGAGCCAATTTGAAAATTCTTTATATGCTTTTATGAATATAGATGAGCTAGACAAATGTTAACCAGTATTGATGTATTAACAGAGGTAC
Source organism: Trachops cirrhosus (assembly GCA_028533065.1). Taxonomy (NCBI): domain Eukaryota; kingdom Metazoa; phylum Chordata; class Mammalia; order Chiroptera; family Phyllostomidae; genus Trachops; species Trachops cirrhosus. The sequence continues at coordinate 164,497,617 of CM052538.1, forward strand.
TCATCTGTATTTAACACATCTAAAATAATATAGAAATATTACTTTTTCCATTCTCAGTTTTCTGAAACAATTTTAATCAATCTCTTTATATGTATTTTTTCCATGACTTTTACTTGAGTGACCTAACAGCCTTCCTGAGCTCATCATGTTCACTTCTAAGTTGTTTGAAAAATAGCACTTCTGAACCCCTGTCCAGTGTGGCCCCAGGAGCCAGCGGCCAAGCAGGCCACAAGCACCTTTTAGGTGAACATAGACTGGCTGGTGTTTCACTGTCATGTAGGTGTAGATTTCTGATCTCCAAAATGTGACAGACTACTTACTGTATTGCTTTCAAAAGTTATTTTTACAGGTCTTTGGTTTATTTTTAAATACATTCAGGGACAAATGACTGAATCTGGGTTAAATTTCTTTCATTTCTTTTTTTTTTATTGATTCCACACTGACATCTGCAAGCACCCCAAACAAGCGTGGATGGAGGTTGCTTTGATGCTTTTGTGCCCCACCCCCCAGCACTTTGAAGTCAAACTGAGAAAATGCCTGTGATTTGCAAGATTTTGTAAGGAATCTATTTAGGACAACTCCTTTCCTAAGGACAATCCTGGGAAGGTAAGAGAAAACGTCTGCTTTGTAAGAGGGCATTTGCAGTATAAACACATGAGTTCCCTAACAAGAGATGGAAGGACTACGTGAACTGTATTTTCCTACTGAAAATGCCCATTTAATTTGCCTAATACTCGAAAGTGCCTGTTAATCCATTCGCTCATCTTCTGAATCCCTGTTTAATGTGGTCACAGGAACCACTGTGCCCCGCAGGCAAGTGGCGCTTACAGGGGAGGCTGGTGAACCAGTGGGATGAAATTTGGAGAATGCCCCTCTGCTTATTGCTGTTGTTTCCTTATGGATTCCTTAGAAAAATCCCTTTAGAAAAGGGACAGGGAGTATGATGCTTGCTCAGCAAACCCCTTTGAACCTCATGCTTTGGACAGGAGAAAGTGATTGGATGGATCATGGTCAAACAGTCTGAACTGTTCAAAATATCATAAATAATGAAAGCCCAGTGGTGCACCTGTCAGGTTGCATGAGTCAGTTTTTTATGCGATACCTGGGATCATTTCTTGCTTCGGTTCTCACCACCACCTCTGTCATTATCATTTTCATCATTACTGTCATTTGCTCATCGCTTACGGAGCCAAGGACTGCACACACATTGATTGACACAAATTATCTGTCTTTCCTGGCTCCAGGGTTCCATTGCAGCTTGCCTGGGGTAGGGAGGTCTGGAGAAGAACATAATTTGTACATAGTAACAGTCTTGCCCCGCTTGGTAGCTTGTTTCCAGCCCCATGTCAATCGTTGCAATATTAAAACCCAGAAGGTTGTGAAGGGAACTAGCTTTAGGCAAAATGACAAAGTAAGACGAAGGATTTTTCAGCATCTTTCACTCTTCTTTCCTCTTCTCTCGGGCTGTAGAAACAGTTCGCTGTCCCTTCCTTTCTTAATCGTCTTCCCTGATCTCTTACTCCCTTTCTTTTGGGTGGATTCTGTTTCTGTTGAGGCTAATCTGTGGCAACTGCTTTGCTATGGAAAAGGTCTAAACCTGAAATTTTAAAGATTTGGCCTTGAAACCTGGGTTTCCCACTTAAAAACTGTGTTATCTTAAGCAAATCACTTAAATGTTCTTATCTCTGTTAAAAGTGGTTGTGTGTGAATTCAGAGCATATGTATGCTGAGGGCAGAGTGTGAGTGTGGCCCCAGGTATCATTTACATTTTAATATGGAGGGGGGTCTGTTGTGGGAATTTGATCTATAGAAGCCTTATAAGGAGACAGGGTGTGTTTGGGGACCAGGGTGGGGCACAGGGCAACCAGCACCCCTAGAATAAATTATGGTTGGGAGGTAGTGTTTGCTGCCTATCCGCATTTGCTCTGCCTTCTAATTTTTCAGATAGAATCAGTGAGTTTTATAGTTCAGACTTTTGAGGTCTTCTAGGCCCAGATGCGGTAACAGAGGCCTGGAGAGATCAAAGGTCTCGGCCAAAGTGACAGAGCTCACTAGCAGTGGAGCTGGGGGCAGAACCCGATGTCACCTCTCCCAGTGGTAGAATTGACAATTAAAGACCAGAGGCTTGCAAGTGTCCTCGTTGAGTCTGAAGGTAGCTTCTTAAATTCTACTTCCTCCTGAAAGTTCCTAAGGGAAGACTTAGATAACTGAGGCCAGATTTTTGTGAACCCTCTAGGTAAAATGATTGCACAGGAGCCTGAGCAAAGGTCTCTGCCCCAACGCTCCTCTCTGAAGGCTGGGTAGGACTGTGCGAGGTTGGAGATAGCATCTCTTGGACCCCAGAGGCTCTGTCTGAAATCCTTCCAGATATTCCGGGAAGTGTGGGAGCCCTGTGATTGAAGCCAGTGGGTGTCCAAAGTTGTACACTCACTTCCACATGAGGACAGTTGTCTGAGATTCTTAACATTTTTATGATAAAATGTTTCAAGCATGCGGTGAAATGTTTAAGAACAGTAATGAACACTGTTACTCACTGCAGCTTCATTTTTTTTTGCCATATCTGTTTTATGTCACTTTTACAATAAATTAAACAGGTACAGTAGAAATGCCCTGAGTATTCCTTCCCCTGCCTTCTTCCCCTGAGGAAATAATCACTACTCTGAATTTGGCATTCATCATTTTTTGCATGTTTTATACTTTACATAGGTATTCGTAAACATCTGTACTTATCCATAAATAGTATATAGTCAAGTTTTGCATGTTTTTAACCTTTCTATAAATAACATTAGACTGTACGATTCCCATCTTTGCATATTTGGTTCAACACTATGTTTTAGGGATTTACCCATGTTGAAACAGGTAGCCCATAATATTTTAACTACTATAATTTATATCACATGGATCTGCCAGTACGTATTTATCCATCTTTTTGTTGCTCACCTGTCCCACTATCTTCCCACTGTGCTTTAATCTTTTTTTCAATTGTTATTTCATTTTGTTACTCCTTAGGAGTTATGCTGTTAAACCAGAGCTCCTTATTATAACAGGACAATGCAGGTCACGATGTGGGAGCTAAAGGTGAGTGAGCGTGTAGAGTTTGGAATGGTAATGATTGAAATTCCATTCTGGGTGTTGTGAGGGCCACCTCTAAGATTTGGGAAAGACAGTTTGCTTTTACACTGCTAGGTTTCCTTTTTTCCGAAAGCAAATTGAAGGCAGACCTTGTAGTGACTTTCAGATTGTATTTTTAAGAAACTTTCCCCCACCCTCTCCTAAACAAACCATTTCTCTCCCTTGTTGTTGGTTCCTTCTTTCTGCTTGTGAAGGGGTCCCAGTTGGGCCTGAGTTGCTGCCCAGGACCTTTGGTCTGATTTGTCCTCCATTTACCACAACATCTTGGGAAAAAAAAGGCGGCAGGGGTGGGGGGATGAGGGGTGATGCTGTAGGAGGTTAGTGTGGTTATTTCAGGGAGCAGTGTCAGGAAAGACTATTTCTCCATCTCATAGGCCCCACCAAAGAACCTCCCCCTTGTCCCTAACCTTGGCGCCTCACTTTGCATGCCCCACCCCCAGCAGACCGGATGCTTCCATGTGTTTTTATCTCCACGAGGACCCCCTTGTCCCTCCTTGCTCTCTGTTCCTGGATTCATGAGCAGCGCTGCAGTTACCCCATCTGGTTATGGCCTGTCCGAGAGCTCCATTTAACTATATTTAGCAGGCTGGAATCGTATGTCCCATGGCTCTTTGGGGAAAGCTATTTCCAGGAAGGCAGAGGGCCAGTGGGGGGTTGGGGGGCGGTGAACCAGACAGCACAGCTGCAGGGGTGGTTATAAAGAAGATTAAACCCTCCCCACAGCTGAGTGTATTTACTAATGTAAATGTTGATCTCCTTTTTTTAAACCCTCAAGGGACCCTGAAGAGAGGGATGTGTCTCTGGAACCTTAACTACACAAAAAAATGGTATTTTGGTTGGGAACGCAGCTGACCCAAGGCCAGAAGCTGTAGAAGCTGAGAGAGGGTCACAGAAAGGTCAAGGAGAAGGAAGGTGGGGAATGGGGGTGGGGGGAGTCAGATAGAATATTTCAGGCACTGTAAGCTTTTAAATAAATATTCCCACCCCTGCCCTTGGCTTATCAAGTTCTCCTAACCTTTTGAAGTTTACTAATCTTGCCACTATCAAACTTGCTGTGTTCTAGTCGATAAAGTCTGAATCTGGTTTGAACTGTCACATTTTCCCAGAAACAAGGAAAACGAGTGCTGGGAGGTGTGTTATCAGGAGGGAGGTATCTGCGAGGTCCCCAGGGCCTGCTAGAAAGTCAAAGTAAAGGTAAGTGCCCTCCTGACCTCCGGATCAGATCCCCTGGCTCTGTTCTGTGGTGCTTGGAGACTGGGATGCTCAGATGGCCCCTGGCTGGAGACTGAGGCCTACTCTTACAGTTTCTTGGTTTCTATGACTGGTATAAGCTAATGATTCATTTATGGTATTTCATCCAAGATGCTCCTAGTGTAAATGCAGGATTATCAAAGCCAAAATAACAGGAGCCAGGTATGATAGGGTAGTAGTGGGGAAATGGTCTGTCTATAGGACTGAAAATATTTTTGAGTCATTTTCGAGTGTTTCCTGTGTGGATGCAATAGTCTATATCAGGGCACAATAAATTATATTTAAGAAGGGCTAACACTTTCTAAACACCATATGCCCCACTTTGCTAAGCCCTCTATATGTATTCTCATTTCATCTTTGCAATAATCCAATGAATACGTTGTATTTTACTGATGGCAAGACTGAGGCTTAGGGAGCTTAGTCATTTCTCCAAGGTCACAGAGTAGGTGGAGAAGCCAAGGTCTGAACCATATCCGAAAGGATCTGGGGTACATGCTTATACTGTTACACTAGGATGTATGTGGTGCACAACATTTGGGATTAGATTTCATTTGGTAACATGAGGATACTGACTGATTTAGAAACTGCCTTTCTTGTATTATTGCTCTGTGCAAAATTCACAAGGCTTTGTTCCTGGTATTAAAATTTGAAGGAATCGTTTGATGTTCTAGGAACTTCCCGTTTTTTCCTAGTCATGGTGTCCACTTTCATCATTCACCCATTTAGTCAATATTTATTAGGGGTCTGCATGAAATCCTGGCAAGATGATTGTAAGCGACAGGAGACATAAACTGTGGGCCCAAAGACCTGGAATCTAGTGTAATTAAAGAAGGACAAAATTATGAAATTCCTCTGGGGATAAGTGCTGTGCAGGAGACACAGGTGTTCACGACACGGGGGCATGACTCGTCAGAGATGCAGGCGCAGTGTGTGCTTGGGGAGATTCCATGGCTGTTTGGGGTACTGTCATAGGCTGCTCAGCAGGGGAGCTCCCTTTGGGAACTGCTTGGATTAGGCCTTGGCTTTTGGCCTGGAGAAGAAGATGCTCAAGGTTTTCGGAAGTCCACCCATGTTCAAAAAGTCAGCCAAGCACAAGTTAGCATAGATGCTCAGTAGACAGGAGGCTCCCACTTGTCCAGCCTAAAAATGGACCTGGGAGAACTTCCGGCCAAGATGGAGGCATAGGTAGACACACTGTGCCTCCTCACACAACCAAGACAGGGACAACAACAATTTAGAAACAGAATAACAACCAGAACTGACAGAAAATTGAACTGTATGGAAGTTGGACAACCAAGGAGTTAAAATAGACACGTTCATCCAGATGGGTAGGAGGGGAGGAGTCAGGCAGCCGGGCAGAGAGGGATCTTGGCACAAAGAGAGTTGGGACTGGGCACATAAGACTGCAGCTGGTGGACCATGGGTGTGCAAGCAGCGGCTGGCAGGCCCTGGCTGAGGGGTGGCAACCAGCAGACCCTGCGAGGCGGCAATTGTGAAACAAGGCACTGTGCCCAACCCAGGATCTCAGCGCCGGGAAATAGAGCCTGGGGCACTGATTGAAAACACCTGTGGGGTTTGAGGCACAGGGAGAAACTCCCAGCCTCACAGGAGTGGTCTTTGGAAAGACCCATGGGGTGCACAAACCCACCCACATGGGAATCAGAATCAGAGAGGTCCAGGTTGCTTGGGGGAGGTGGTGGAAGGGACTGAAGTCAGACGGAGAGCGGAGCAAGTGCCATTGTTCCCTCTCGGACCCCGCCCCCACATACAGAGTCACAACCCAGCTACTGGGGTGCCCCTCCCTGGCAAACACCTAAGCCTCCACCCCTCATACTTAACAGGTGCGACCAGACCAAAGGAAAAAAGAAAGATGATTCAAACAGAAGAACAAATTTAAGCCCAGAACCATTCCTTTTAAGCGACCAAGAGATAGCCAACCTATCAGATTCATAGTTCAAAATACTAGTGATGAGGATGCTCACAGAACTGGTTGAATTGGGTCGCAAATTAGATGAAAAAAATGAAGGCTACAATAAGTGAAATGAAGAAAAATACACAGGGAACCAATAGTGATGGAAAGAAAGCTGGGTCTCACATCAATGGAGTGGACCAGAAGGAAGAAAAAAACATACAACCAGAAAAGAATGAAGAAATAAGAATTCAAAAAAATGAGGAGAGGCTTAGGAACCTCCGGGACAGCTTTAAACCTTCCAACATGCAAATTATAGGAGTACCAGAAGGAGAAGAGGAAGAGCAACAAGTGGAAAACTTATTTGAACAAATAATAAAGGAGAACTTCCCCAATCTGGCAAAGGAAATAGACTTCCAGGAAGTCCAGGAAGCTCAGAGAGTCCCAAAGAAGTTGGACCCAAGGAGGAGCACACCAAGGCACATCATAATTACATTACCCAAGATTAAAATGAAAGAGAGAATCCTAGAAGCAGCAAGAGAAAAGAAGACAGTCTCTTACCAAGGAGT
>CM052538.1:164504977-164563084 GCA_028533065.1 Trachops cirrhosus
ATGTACAGTAAAATGACAGCAAACTCACAATTATTAACAACCACACCTGAAACAAAAACAAGAAGAAACTAAGCAAACAACTAGAACAGGAACAGAACCACAGAAATGGAGATCACATGGAGGGTTAGCAACAGGGGAGTGGGAGGAGGAAAGAGGGGGAAAAGTTACGGAGAATAAGTAGCATGGATGGTAGGTAGAAAATAGACAAGGGGAGGGAAAGAATAGTATGGGAAATGTAGAAACTAAAGAATTTATGACACATGGACATGAACTAAAGGGGGAGAATGTGGGTGGGAGAGGGTGTTCAGGGTGGAGGGGAATGAAGGGGGGAAAATGGGACAACTGTAATAGCATAATCAATAAAATATATTTTAAAAAATTAAAAAAAAATAAAAATGGACTGAATATCTCTTATCTGTTGGAGAGTGATTTGTAGTAGGGACTACTACTGTAATCCAGTCCCCACGGTAAGCTAATAATTATTTAGGCTTCATGAAGATGTATCCAGTGAAGTTTCTTCCACACAGAATGGCAATCATAGAATCCTAGAATGTTAATGGTGGAAGGATGTTAATGATTATTAACGGAGAGTGTCATTTTTGGTCCAGCCCCCTATTTGGCCAATGAGAGAAGTGAAAGACAGTGGTCAGATTTACACAGCTAGCTCACTGATTCATTCACTCATCTCGCAGCACCGTGGGGATCCATCCAGATCAAACTCCTGCCTAGAGGGTCTCCAGTTTCCCAGCCTCAGCCCAGTTCTCTTTTATGATGTATTCACTTTCCAGATCTTACTCCTCACTGGAAATGAGTTCTCCTAGAGGAAAGAATGTGTTATTTTGATCAATGACTCTTCTGAAATTTGGAGCTCAGAGTTAGAACAATCAAGGCCTATGAGAATGTTTTATAGTAAAATGATGCCGGTTAATTAACATAAGTTTCTCTCTTGAAAAGTGGAACATTATCATCCCATAGCAAAGCCGTGCTTTTTTTTGACTCAGCATTGCCTAGTATAGGCCTGAGCTGAGATTTTTATGAAAAATACTGATTGTTTTTTGCTATTTTAACAATTGCATCAGCAACAAAATATTGTTTTTTTAATGACTGTTTCTTTTTATTGTTTTTTTTAAAGATTTTAATTACTTATTTTTAGGGAGGGGAAGGGAGGGAGAAAGAGAGGAAGATAAACATCCATGTGTGGTTGCCTCTTGCCCACTGCCTGCTGGGGACCTGGCCCACAACCCAGGCATGTGCCCTCACCAGAAATCAAACCAGTGACCCTTTGGTCGCAGGCCAGCATTCAATCCACTGAACCACACCAGCCAGGGCCTGTTTCTTGTTCTAAGAGTAAAAGTACTAGTCTCCATTGGAGGTTGCAATATCATCTATTTTTCTTTAAAGTCATCTAGGGCCTTTGCAGATAATTTTTATTTTATTTTATTTTATTATTTCTGTGTTAAGTAAGGAATCAGGTATGACTAACCCCCCCCCCCCCAATAAATGTCTATCCCTGAAAAGTAGAATCTACTTGCTGAGTGATTATTACTAATTTTAAATTAATCTACTGAATGAATAACTTTCCTAGTGAGGACCCATACATTTTTATAGCTGATGACACTATTGTGTTAGAACCAGATTCCTGGATACACCCAACCAATGGATTGTAAGGCTAATAATAATAATAACTTAAACAGTGCTTGCCATAGGTTAGGAACTGTTTCACCTGCTTTAATAGAACCCATTTTATTTTTCATAATTACTCCGCAGAATGTTGTGCTGTTATTTTTTTATTATGCAGATGAGGAGGCTGTGGTAAAAGATTAAGGACCAGGAAGTTAAAACATTGCCTTTACCTCTACAATAACCCTATTAATCCCTTACTTCATTCCCAAGGGTTCACTAAGTATGCTGAACCCGTGTCCAACTCAGTTGTTTGTTGTACAAACTCCCATCAATTTTTCAGGCTTTCAGAGTCAGAGCTGATAATGACTTTGGCCACCAACTGGTTCCACTGCCCTCCCTCTGTGACTCTTCCCCAAACTTTCCAGGGAAATCAAAAGCTTCAGGGAAAAGCCCCAGGACACTCTTCACCCTGCTTCAGTTGCCTTTTATCTGAACCTCTCTAATGATATGTTCCTAATGAGCTGATCTTTGCCATTGAAATTCTGGTTTTGTTTTGCTTCATATTGTTGTGTTGGCTCTGAGGGAGGTCATTTAGCACATGAAAACACCCCCTGCCCCCTTCAGGGCTACACACTGTGCCACATTTTATCTTGTTAGGTTTCTGGCTTTTGGCAAGGAGTGATGGATGTGTGGGATTCCGAGGTCAAAAGTTCTACATCCTCGCTGCTCAAAATGTGGTCCACAGACCAGCAGCATCAGCGTCCTCTGGAAGCTCGTTGGCCTGCAGGCTTGCAGGTCCCGCCCCAGACCTCCTGAACCAGAATCAGCACTTAACAGGTTTCTCATAAAGTCTGAGGAGTGATGTTCCACTTTGCAGGCCAGAGAAAGGGATGGGATGGGTTAATTTTAGGATTCTACCCTTCTTCACTTCTGTTTCTCTTCTGTATCCCCACCCCCAGGTGTCCAGGACAGATATCACCTCTGGTCATTTCTCTTATTAATATGTTTTCCTCTAAGTGGATGCTCCCTTTTGGGTTTTACACCTGTTCTTACTTTATGAAGTAAACTGTCTCTACGCAGTTTACATTTTAAAAAAATCTGAAATGCGTGTGTGTTTCACAATGTGACACTATTTCTCTGAAGTTTTCAAGAAATATTATCCTTGTTTTCCCATGCTTCATAGTGGTTGGAAAGAGTTGTTTTCTTTTCATAAGCTGACACTGCTTTTGATGTGAGATTAGAACTAACATCGCCGAGCCAAATTATTTTGCTTTGAAGTCCTATAATTGCAGCTCGATTTCAACTAGATGTATTTCTTATCTAAACAAACCAACAGTTAATACTTCATTGGGAGCATTCTACTGTTGTGATATGTTTGGAGTAGCACTTTATTTATCAAACTACTTACAGTTGACCCTTGAACAACACAGGTTTGAAATGCGTGGGCCCACTTATATGCGGATTTTTTTCAATAAATACAGTAAATGTACTATTATGATTTTCTCATCTCTAGCTTACTTTATTGTAAAAGCACAGTGTATAATGCATATGACATACAAAATATGTGTTAATTGACAGTGTGCGCTACTGGTAAGACTTTCAGTCAACAGTAGGCTAGTAATTGTTGAGTTTTTAGCTTAACATCTTTAATGATATTTTAAAGTTCCCAGGATTTAAGTGAGAGATGTCAGGTTTTGGTTTTAAATTTCATTTTAATCTGAAAAATAAAAGTGTACTGAAGTTAACCGGACAAGGGTAGAGGCATGCAGCAAACTGGCAGGGTCCTGGACCCTGAAAGAATTTAGGATTTGGAATAAACCTGGCTGTGGATATAATTCTTGAAGAAAATTCGAAATGCCTTTTGGGAAGCTGCTGTGATTTTCAATGCAGGCCTTTATTAGGCCCCCATGGTGTACACCGTCCGGTGTCACTACAGCTCTGGAGAACACATGTCCTAGATTTTCTGGAACAGCCTTCATTTCATTTTTTCTCATGGCCAGGCCATGTGTCTCTATTCTGGGTCCAGCGAACATGCTGACGACAGGGGAGGCACAGAGCCGCGGGTGAGAGAGCCGACTCTCAGTGCGCAGCCGTGGCCCCTGTGCGTCCTTCTCTGATGGGCCTGCGTTCCACCTGGCGGGTGAGGGAGATGGTTCAGAGGGCACACTGGGCTGGCACAGATGTACGTACATGGAAGGGTTTTTAGGGAACTCTGCCCCCAACTCCTGGGCACCCCCTTTATCCCACCCCAGCCGAGAAGAATTTCGTTTTCTGCAAAGCTCAATCGTAGGCCAGATTAAACCTCCACTTGCATGGGAACTTGGAGATCTTTGCAAACAAATTGTGCAGCTAGTGAACCAGGCACCAGTCAGGAAAGTACACACAATAAAATATCTTTTGTTAATTTATGTACAAGACTGAGAGTTCAAACTTTTATAGCTTGATTTTATAGCCAATTTAGATTAGGGGGGACAAGGAGTTTAAAGATAGTGTGGTTAATCGAAATTTAAAGAAAATCATGAACATCTTTTTAAACAGTGTCGTTTCAGCTTTCTTCCCCATCAGTGCCCTCCTGACATTCCTTACTTCTTTGAAAACACAAAGCTATGCTTGGTGACAAACAGCAGTAAGTTCCTCCTTGGATTTATTTTTATGTTTGTTTCTTCTCTGGGAAGAACTGCGGAACAGGGTTGTGTCTGGCTCTCTCTCTGCTGGCTTGAAATGTTCTAAACAAAGAGGTTAGGAACTTCCAGTTTAGACGCAAACTGTCCTCACTTTCATTTTAAGTGGCTTTAGTTTTTTTTCGCCCCAAAGTCTTTTTTTTTTTTTTTTTTTTTTTTTGCCTGTTAACCCTCCTCTCCCTATTACCCCAGCTGGAGATAGGCTGCCGCATTTCTCACAAGGAAACACAGGCTCCTTCAGAGTGAGGCCGAGGAAAGGGAGTGTGCTAGGGGGCCCGGCATCCTGGTCAGGGCCTTCACTGCTCTCCTGCTCTGTGTGTGTTGGTTAGTCACTTACACTCGGTGAACCCCCCTTTCCTCATTGTAAGACGTGCGCAGCATTATAGATTTCACAGGCACATGGTGTTAAATGTGCACCTAGACGGCTCCAGGGAAGGTCCTCAAAGGTTATTTTTCCCCTTTGTGAATGCATTTAAGGTTGCCGTCTGCTCTGTAGTTGGTACAACACCTCTGCCGCCGCCACCCACAGCCGTGGCATGTTCCGATGCCTCTGCATGGAAAAGCCTGTAAATCATCCGTTCATTCACTGGCTCATTCATTCCGCATATAGTATTTATCAGGCACTAGGAATATAGAAACAAATAAGACCGTCTGCTCCGGAGGGATTCTTAATGTACCCCCACAACATCGGTCCAATTACCCTCTTTAACAAAGACTTCTGTGGTCTCAGATGTCTGTCCCACCACCTGAGGCAGCTGCTTGCTTTCGTTTTGGGTCCATTGATTGGCCAACTGCACCAACCAGCAGACCATTAGAAACAAAAAACTGTTGATTTCTCTTTATTTAAAGTAATTTTAATTCATACTGATTGTCACTGCTGGTCATCTTCAAAGAGAATTACTGTTTATTAAAATTAAAATCTGTACATTTCAGGGGAAGATCCAGCGACGCCTCCTGCAGCACTTACAGTTTGTATGGCATCGATCACTACGGCCTGGGCCACAGCAGGCATGGGATATCTCAGAGTTCTCGGGGCACAGAACATAGCATTTACTCTTCTGCTGCCCCATAAATTAATATTTGAATACAAGAACCCAAGAGCAGTATCATTTGTAGCTGCTGGATGAACGGAACTGTTTGTCTAAATAGGTTCCTTCCAGGACTGCTGGGGGTGAAAAGCATCAGCTTTGGAGTCAGACCTGGGCTGTGCTGCCAGTCTGGCCACTCACACCAGCGAACAGCTCATCAACACCATCGACCTGTGACTTTGGGCAGGTCGCGTGGTCTCTCCCAGTGTTTGTTTCCTCATGTGTCAACTAAGTATCCCAGCAGCGCCTGGCTCTCTGCCTTGTAGTGTAGCTGAATGGGACTCTGTGCGTAAAATGCCAGGCCCACGGGAGCCGCCAGTGAGGGGTGGCTGTTCTCTGTAAGTCAGGTGTGGGGACCCAGGAGGTTGGAATTTTGGATGAATGGCTTTGTCTTTTGAGATGAACATTCCCATTATTATCACATAAATCAAATGGACAGTCTTTGAGGGTTTATGGCCCTTCCATCTTCCTAGGAGGCACTGCTTCCTCCAGATGCAGTTCTTAACCCGGAGGCCACCTGGAGGGGTTCCCCAGGCATCATCTATTAACAGGCTCTGGGCTGTATATACCCAGGAGGGGGGAGGCAGCCGTTCCCTGGGGATAGGGTCGGCATGTCTGGGGCTGCTCCAGGTCCCTGCTCCCACCCCCACACTTTATTTAGCTTTAGTTCAGGGACGAGGGCACTCAGGCCCGCAGATGGGAGCTGTTTCATCTTAGCTGGGTCAGAGGTTAATGGAGATAAGTAGTGTCTTCTTACCAGGAGGCCTCAGGAAGCCCAGTGTGTTGTTGGAGTTCAATCAGAATCTCAGAGATTGGACAGACTGATACTCTCTTACCTTGGGGAGAGAGAGTGAGGCCCTGTGAGAGAAAGCTGCCTGGGGCCAGGGTGGAGGGGGCGGTATCTAGGGAGCGTTGCTATTGAATGGCTCCAGGTGAAATAGGAAAATTGCCCACTGAACAATCAGAAGTCTGGGATCAGCACACTTCACTGTCCTGAACTGGCAGCGGCTGCACAGCCCCACTTTGAAATAAAGACAGTCCCCCTGCTTCTCCCTCCCTGAAGTGCCGTGGGACCACGGTGGACTCCTTTGCACAGACTGCCACTGTGGTGGCTCGTGGCCTGGCTGCCCCCGTGACCCATGGGAACGGCAGTCTGGGGTCTGAGCCAATGTTCCTGTGGCCAGAGTCTGTTCTGACAAGGGCAGCATGTCTGGGGTTTAGTCCTGGGCTTCCCTTCTGAGATGAAGCCATCTCAACAAGCCAATCTAGGTTACTAAAGAGGGGAACATATCTGCGTATTAGGGATGTCTCTAAACACCCAGCAAACCTCTTCTCTTCTGAAGGGCCTTCCTGGTCACCTACGTAGAAATATGCTTCCTCTGTATTTCTAGAGCACATGTGGCCTTCCTCTCTGAGGCCTTCATCATCGGCTGCCCTGCATGTCAAATTCTGATCTCTTGCTTAATGTCCTAAAGGGACTGAAGCAGCCTGCCTGCCTGCCTCCCTCCCTCCCTCTGACCCTCCTTCCTCTTTCTTTGATTTTCCTTCCTTCCATTCAACAATACGGACTGGGCACCTGGACGCCAGGTACTTTCTAGGTACTGGGAACAAAACAGACTGGTCCCTGGCCCTGTGGAGCTGTGTTCTGGTGGACATTTTCACTCCACCCCCCATGTCCCCTCCCTTCCCACACACCAACACACACTGGACCATACTCTCTGGGAAGCAGGAACCATGTCACACTTCAATAGAAGTCTCTCATATCCCTTGTAGCAGCCAGCTTATGCCTTGCTGGCGAAGACGGCTATGATGCTCCTTGAATGAATATGTGCTTCTTGGTATATGTGTACAGGTGGCCAATTCAGAAGCTCCTGGGACCAGAAAAATGAATAAAGTGGACTTCATGTCTGGGAAACAGTAGGGAGTGGTGGTGACCTTGGCAAACTGGAGAATGTGGGCACTGGCTGACGGCTACTGCTGTCACTTCAGCTGGATGTGGCCATTTCGGACCATGAGTGCTGTCTTGCTGAATCTTCTGATTTCTTAAGAGTAGCTGGAAATTGGAATTTTCATGTGAAGTCTCATTTTTAAATGTTTAAATTTAATTCAATTAGAAGATTCCAAGAAAGCACATCTGTGGGCCAGACAGAGAGCCCGGGCTGTCAGTGACACTGTCCCTGCTGGGAGGCATTTACTGCTTTGTGGCGAGATGAGCCTGTTGTCGGTGAAGAATTGAAATTCCAAATCCCAGGCCATCACACGAGAAATCTGCACTGACTCACAGATTCCTCCTTCCTCCATCCCCCAAGCCCAGCAGCCACCTCCTGGCCTGTGTCTTTTGCAGAGACATGCTTATCACCTGCCTGTCATTTTAGCCCCTCCCATGGTTGCCAGCAAACTCTCTAACTCTCTCTCGAACTCTCTGTCAAAGGCAGCGGAGGGGTGAAGGGAGTCTCTGGGAAGAGGGGCAGCATGGCAGCGGCGGCCCGCCCCGGGGAAGGCAGCGCTGGGGCTCCCACATCTGTGCAGGAGAGAGGCAGCCCTGGGTGTGCGTCTTGGCACTGCCTGCTATTGGACATTTTCCTTCACTTCTCCGGGCCACCGGTTCTTGATCTGTAAAATGATTGTGACATCTGCGTTGCAGGCTGGAGATAAGAGTTAAAATATATATTAAGTTTATAAATTACATATAAAAATTAAAGATTAAAACATGCAATCTCCTTTTTTGGTGTTCAAAGCAGCACTGGAGAGCTGCAATTGCCCTCAGGGGTCATGACGGGGCTGGCCTTGGATTTGTCTTGGGGTTTGACTGACAGCAGTGGGGGTGGGGGTGACTAAGGGCACACAGAGGGGTGAGGGCGCAAGAACAGTAAGTCGTAACCAACTCACAATTTGGGCTTGATTTACACCTTGCAGTGGCCTTGAGTGTTACCAGTATTTTTATTTCAAATCTTTGATCAGAATGCTGCTGAAACCATGGAGTAATAAAAAGTAATGTCCTTTCTCCTCTCTTGTTAGTTGTTCTAGTTTTCTCTGTTTCAGACAGACTGCATAGTTTCTGCAGGATGGAGCATAGGCTGCTGGCACTCGAGAGTGGGATGTGGTGGGAAAGTACATAGGAGATGTCCCTGTCGGTGGGTAATATTTCATTTCATAGAGAGTTATATAGAGTTATCCTGGGGTGTGTGGATATCTGCATATGCAAGCACAGGCACACAGACTTTCTGGTATTCTGAAGATGCTGATAAACCAAGATATATCTGAGAAAAAAAAATACACCAGGCAGGGAAAGGAGTAGGACCTTGGTTTTACAAGTATTTCTCTACAGCCAGCCACATCATGGCCATCAGGGTTACTGGGTCTTTAAGCTGGAGAGAAACCTCACCATGCTGGTTTGATCATGAGAAATTATTCTACTGGCTTCACAAAATACGTGGCATGGGTGAAAAGCAGTGAGTGTGTCCCAGACTGAATGGTGGGTAATCTCTTGCGGCACTGCTGACTTGGAGTCAGACAGAAAGCTCTACAGCCCTCTTTCAAACCGTGAGTCTCTGTGAAGATCGCTTACCCTATGGGTGTCTGCTTCCCGATCGGTGAACTGGTGATGTCACAACTTGTCCTGCAGGCTACGGCTAGCGCAGCATGGAATACTGGGTGGAAAGCACTTTCTGTAAGGTCACCGCTCTTGGGAAGATGGGATATTACATCTATGTCTGTTTAAAGTCAGGGCGGCTGAACCCAGTAAAACACAGAAATGCATAAGTACTGCTTTAATAAACTGAAGAAAAAATTTCCGTTTTTGTTCCAAGCCCTATCCACCCCACACCCTCCCTTGAAAAAGCCTAGAAACAACATCTCTAGAATTGGGGGCTAAGAGGGATGGAAAACGTACATGGCAAACAAAAGGAAAGGAAATCCAATCGGATGCTAAGAAAACGGCCAGCCCAGCCTCCTGGGGCTTCTCTGGGGTTGTCTGCTTGCGGGATCAAGCCCCAAGCACCAGCCAGTGTACCGAGCGCCACCCCTGGAGTTCCCATTGCTGCCGTGAACCGGGAAGTGGAAATGAAGACATTGGGCTGTGAGAGCCCCCTGGGGCTCCTACTGGTGACTTCCTCCTATAAATCAGCCACAGACAGCTGCGTTCCCTTGCGCCACGGGATAGAAAAATAGACCCTGTTGCTAGACAGCAACGCAGGCTCCACAAACATCGTGAGATCAGAGGGCAGGGGGCTTAGCCCAGGCACTAGCCAAACAGGCTCACAGCCCCGCGGACCGTTTGTTTATTTTCACAGTGGCATGGCCTGTCTGTGCCACAGGAAGGAGGACGACCCCGCAGCCCCCTCCACTCAGCACAGGCAGACCACTTACCGCTCGCCCTGCACAGGCCGCGGCTGCAGTGAGGCCTGCTGACCTGCTGGCTAATTTATTTGTTTGAGTTGCACGTAGACTGTCTGCTAGGTTCCAGTTTTGAAGGTGGGGAAGCACACAGTCTAGCAAGAATATTCAGCAAATTGATTTTATTTATTTGGTCTGCCAAATATCTGACTGAGCAAAAAAGAGAAACCTTGTACTTACATATTTACCCCCATCCTCCCAGGCACCCTGCCATTCCCCCATCACCACCCTCCCCGCCTGCCCTCAGGGTCCTCACTTCCCAGTCAGACCCTGGCGCACCCGGATAAACAGACGATGGCTTCAATCGATCTGATCTCTTCTAAAATAAACTACGTTTCCAACATTTTTAAATGAAATTTTAAAACATGCATTTAAGTAGAAAGATTTTTACAGTGAACCTGCAAACCCACACCTATGTCCCACTGTTAACATACTAGGATACTTGCTTGGTCATATATTTATTCATCAATCCATCTTATTTTTGACACATTTCAAAGTAAATTGCAGACATCAGCTCCCTTCCCCCTAATTACTTTTGTTATGTATACCAGTAACTAGAACTTAATATTTGTTTGCATTAAAAAAATTTGCTTTATATATTTGGGTGTTCCTATATTGAGTGAATAAAACAGTTTTTTCTTTTAATGTAAAACTTGCTATGAAACACATATCTTCAGCGCATGTTTTTTGAGTTGACAAATGCATACATCTGTGTAACCCACACCCCTATCAAGATACAAAACATTGGCATCACCCAGAAAGCTCCCTCGTGTCCCCGCCTGGTCAGTACCACCATCTACTCCCTCAGAAGGAGCGAGTTCTGTTCTGATTATTTCCCCCATGGCTTAGGGTCGCCTGTTCTAGAACTTCCCGTGAGAAACCTCATACACTGTGCTCTTTGTGTAAGGTCGCTTTCTCTCAGCGTAATGTTTTTGATGTCCTGCCACATTGTCATCTATATCAACAGTTTGTTCCTTTTCATTACCAAGTAGGATTCTTCTGTATGGCTGTACCGCAGCGTCTTCGTTTCTTCTCTCATTTTTGGACCTGGGCTGTTTTCTCTTGTTGGGTAGTGGTAAAAAAGTTGCTAGGAATGCTCTTTTTCGAGTCGTGCTGTAGACATATGTTTTCATTCATCTTGTTATAAATATCTAGAATTGAAATTATTAGGTTATAGAGAATATGTGTAGATTTGATTTTATAAGAAACTGCCAAACATTTTTTCCAAAGTGATTTTAACATTTTACACTCTACCAACAATATATGAAAATTCTAGGTGCTTTATATCCTTGCCAACATTGATTTTGTTAATCTATTAATTTCTGGTGGTTGAATGGTAGTGTCTCATTATGTTTTGTACACACACACACACACACATATTTGTTGTTCTAAATTCTGAGGCTTGATTGATCAATATCTCTGGCCTGGCTTTAACTTTAATTTTTGTTTTCTAGAAGTCAGTATTTGCCTTAAATTATCTTGGGGCTTAATTAAATATATCTTTTTCAAGTTATTATGATCACTGCCCATTAAATACTCATCTGGTATGAGAATTTCCATAATACTTCTCTTTGGGAGGGAGGTGTATCTTAGGAAGTGAGTGAGGGGTGCATTTTGAGGAATAGGGTTTGATAAATATAGAATTTGGGGGATGTAGTCTTTGAATGAATCGGTTTCTAGGAATGTTGACATCACGTGTTTTGTGGCAGCACCTCGAATGTCATTTACTTAGCTCTTGGAGCTTTTCCTTCTGTCCTGGTCTGGATTCAGAACTGGACTCTAATCCTCCCTGTGGGCCTCTTCGGCTTCCCTAGGAGCCGGTCCAGTTTCTCGTCTGACTTTCCTGCTGCTGCTGCCTCTTCAACAGGCCTTTTCCCCCTCTCAGTGTGCTCTACCTGTGCTTCATCCCCATGCTCTTGGTTTCAAGCCTCATGTATGTGTAAATTTGTCTCCAGCTTTAACCTTTCTCCTGCGAGGAGACATCTCATCAGAGCTATTTTCTAAAAGCACAGCTCTGTGTATGATTATTTAGTAATTCCTCATCACCTGTAAGAGGGGCTAACAGTTTTTGGAATGCCCATGCTGAGCACAGCTCTGTACTAAGCACTTTATGTGCATTGCTGCATTTATCTTCCACAGTAATATCTATGGGGTAGGTTGTAGTTTTATATTCATTTTTAGGTGAAGAAACTGAGGCTTAGAGAGGTTAAGCAGTTCACCTGTAGTCACGTAGTTGATAAGTTGTGGAATCGGTAGTCAAAGCCGGCAGCCTGACCCCCGAATCCAAGCTTTTAAGTTCTTCATTGTGCCTTGGTGATGTGACCTCATCCTGTTCTCTGAGCTTCAGTTCTGACACTTCCTGTCTCCCCTCTTGCCTCACTCTGGTTTCAGTCACACTGAGAGATACTGTAACTTGAAGCAAGCCAGGCTCTCTCATACTCTTTTGTCTTGGCAAATGCTGTTGCATCTGCCTAGGAGAGTTGCTCCACTCACCTTTTGCAGAGTCGAACTCATGCACCAAGGATGAGTCCAAGCATCACTGCCACTGTGGATCCTTCTGGAACAAGTGCTGTTGCTTGTTGCTCCTGGTTTTTCCTATAGCACGTGTGGTTTTTGTGGTGTTCTGGTGTTTCAGCCTGAGTTACTTGAGTCAGGGACAAGACCTCGTTTTACTCATCTTGTCCTCTTAGAAGCTGGCTTAGAAACTGAAAAATCATGGTGACTTGATTTCTCAGGTGCGGCTCCTGGGAAAGGGGCGCCGAGAACCACACCTGGGAAGGAGGGAGGGAGGGGAGCAGAACTGGACAGAGGAGGCCTGAGCTAAGAACAGTTACTTCAGAAGCCTCAGGTGGTCTGGGAGAAGCTCTGGAGATGTGACTGTTTTTTGCATTTGTGCCTCACTGAGGCAGGCGTTCAGGCCTTTGTCCACAGTGTCTACCAATCACTGAATGTGGGCTGTCCTGGGAAGGGGTATAACCTGGGTGGCGCCTAGAGCAATTCTGGGGGAAGAGCCTAGCTGGGAGTCTGCAGCACCCAAAGTACTTTGGGCAGCTCGGGAAAGGAGTGTCTGTTCTGAAGGGGATAGCGCATCGCCGCAGGCGCCCCACACAGCAAACACATTCAGAAAGGGTCCAAGGAGGGAGTCTTGTCTTAAGCAACTAGATTCAATATACTGTGCAGCCTCTTGTACCTATGGCAGTCTTTAAAAAATAGAGGAAAATTTTTTGGAGAATTTAGAAATAGATTTGTAGATCATTAGCGGATTAAGTCTGTATTAAGAAAATAGATATTTGTTTGATTTTAACAGAATAAAAAAATTCCTTGTATGGTGGACGTTGCTTAGCAATGCATTTGCTATTTCTGGAGGAGGGAGACTGTATGGCTCTGAAATACAAAAGGCTTTTTTTTTTGCTTTGTAATATGTTAAATGTGCTAACATAAGTGATAAAAAGAGTTTGTTATTACTAGATTCTGAGACCATAAATGTGATTTAAGTGCATTTAAAAAAGATTTTATTTATTTATTTTTAGAAAGGAGAAGGGAGGGAGGAAGAGAGAGATACATTGATCAGTTGCCTCTAGTATGCACCCCAACTGACTTGGGACCGAACCTGCAAGCCAGGCATGTGTCCTGACCTGGAACTGACCTGGTGACCTTTCCCTTTGCTGAACAGTGCCCAATCAACTGAACCACACCGGTGAGGGCTTAAGTACATTCTTTATCTTTGCTTACTGAGGTCACTTAAATGGGCCTGTCCCAGGTTTTTCTGGTAACTTCCTTTCTCAAACAGAACTAGTGCTTTGCACTTGAGTGCAAAGTTAGCTTTCTGCTGTAGAGTTTGCAATCAGCAGTCCTCCTCCCCTCCACATCCCTATAGTTTTGTTGATTTAATCCTGGATGTGGCTTGGTTGGTTGACAGGCCCTTTAAGATATCATCATCAACCAGAATTATCATCCTGATTCCTCTCTCCCAGAAAGAGGCAAAGGTAGCCAGCCCTCTGGGTTAAGACTCTGGGCCCAGAAGCCACAGAACCTCTGACCTCAAGCCACCCTGTGGAATCCAAGCCACCTCTAGAGATTCTTAGACTCACTGAGCCTGTTAATGGACTCCACCCCTTTGTGGGGTATTTCAAATTGTGGTCATTTAAAGCATTATATTGGAATTGTTTATTGACCTGTGTAAACACATAGACTATTTATCACTATAAATGTAACAGGTGCTTCCCAGGCTGCCAGCTGGAGGTGCTTTCGGATCTCCCAAATAGTAACAGAGCAGGATTCTTCAGGCTCAGCTGCCTTTACTAAGAACTATAGAAACCTCTGCCTCCATTAAAGTCTTCCTTTGGGTTCCAGGCAGAGGAGGTTGGGGAGAGAGACTGTGGCATCCTGAAAACTGCTCTTTTTCCACATTCTACACAGTCACTGGACTTTCCGTGGAAAATACCACTGGTGGAGTATCCACCCATGACAGCATAATGCTCTTATTTATCTTTTTCATCTTCATGGAGGGGGGTTCTCAATATTTCATACCAATGGCCTCATTCACTCATTCATTCAT
Organism: Trachops cirrhosus; assembly: GCA_028533065.1. Taxonomy (NCBI): domain Eukaryota; kingdom Metazoa; phylum Chordata; class Mammalia; order Chiroptera; family Phyllostomidae; genus Trachops; species Trachops cirrhosus. The sequence goes on from CM052538.1 coordinate 164,519,323, forward strand.
TCACTCAACAAACACTTAAATTGAATGTCTATTATGTGCTAAGCATTGTTCTAGGTAGTAGAGTATACCTATAAACAAAATAGATCAAGTCCCTGTTCTCATGGTGCCTATAATACAGTGGGGGGAAAGAGATGCTCTATGAACAAATCAGTACAACTCAGGGGGTGAATCATGCCACAAAAAAAGAGTAAAGCATGTAAAGGGGATACAGAACAACTGTGAGGTGAGTGCTATTTAATAAAGATATTTTTTAAAATATATTTTATTGATTATACTATTACAGTTGTCCCATTTTCCCCCTTCACTCCCCTCCACCCTGTGCACCCTCTCCCACCCACATTCCCCCCCTTTAGTTCATGTTCATGTGTCATACTTATAAGTTCTTGGCTTCTACATTTGCCATACTATTCTTTCCCTCCCCGTCTATATTCTACCTACTGTCTATGCTACTTATTCTCTGTACCTTTCCCCCCTCTCTCCCCCTCCCATTCCCCTGTTGATAACCCTCTGTGTGATCTTCATTTCTGTGGTTCTATTCCTGTTCTAGTTGTTTGCTTAGTTTGCTTTTTGTTTTGTTTTGTTTTAGGTGTGGTTGTTAATGATTGTTTACTGTCATTTTAGTGTTCATATTTTTATCTTCTTTTTCTTAGATAAATCCCTTTAACATTTCATATAATAAGGGCTTGGTGATGATGAAGTCCTTTAACTTGACCTTATTTGAGAAGCACTTTATCTGCCCTTCCATTCTAAATGAAAGCTTTGCTGGATAGAGCAATCTGGGATGTAGGTCCTTGCCTTTCATGACTTGGAATACTTCTTTCCAGCCCCTTCTTACCTGTAAGGTCTCTTTTGAGAAATCAGCTGACAGTCTGATGGGAACTCCTTTGTAGGTTACTGTCTTCTTTTCTCTTGCTGCTTCTAGGATTCTCTTCTTCATTTTTACCTTGGCTAATGTAATTATAATGTGCCTTGGTGTGTTCCTCCTTGGGTCCAACTTCTTTGGAACTCTCTGAGCTTCCTGGACTTCCTGGAAGTCTATTTCCTTTGCCAGATTGAGGAAGTTCTCCTTTATTATTAGTTCAAATAAGTTTTCCACTTGTTGCTCTTCCTCTTCTCCTTCTGGTACCCCTATAATTCGGATGTTGGAAGGTTTCAAGATGTCCTGGAGGTTCCTAAGCCTCTCCTTACTTTTTTGAATTCTCATTTCTTCATTCTTTTCTGGTTGGATATTTCTTTCTTCCTTCTGGTCCACACTGTTGATTTGAGTCCCATTTTCCTTCCCATCACTATTGGTTCCCTGTACATTTTCCTTTATTTCACTTAGCGTAACCTTTGCTTTTTCATCTAATTTGTGACCAAATTCAACCAATTCTGTGAGCATCCTGATTACCAGTGTTTTGAACTGTGCATCTGATAGGTTCGCTATATCTTCATCACTTGTATTTTTTCTAGAGCTTTGATTTGTTCTTTCGTTTGGGCCTTTTTTTTTTTTTGTCTCTACGTGCCTGTTGTGTAGTAAGAGGCAGAGCTTTAGGTGTTCACCTGGGCGGGGTAACCCACTTTGCTGGGTTGTGATGCTGTATACGGGGGCAGGGTCTGAGAGGGAACAATGGTGCTTGCTCTGCTCTCTGCCAGATTTCAGTCACTTCCCCTGCTTCCCACAAGCAAATTGGGCCCTTCTGGTGCTAATTCCCATGTGGCTGGGTTTGTGTACATTCTAGAACCCTATGGGTCTCTCCAATGAACTCTCCTGTGAGGGTAAGAGTTTTTCCCGCTGCCTCAACCCCCACAGGTGTTTTCAATCAGTGGTTTGAGGCTTTATTTCCCTGTGCTGGGGCCCTGGGTTGCACAGTCTGTCCTGCTCCCTAGTTGTTTCTCCTGGTTTATCTTCACACGAATGTGGGACTGCCCAGTCCGCAATCTGCTGCCTTTCTGGGTCTGCCAGCTACCACCTTGCTGGCCAGGTGCAGCCTTGCATGCCCTGCTCCACTATCAGCTGCCTCACTGGGTCTGCCAGTCCACAACCTAGCTGCAAGTCCTCTCTGCCTGGCTGCCCATCTCCACCCCTCCTACCGGTCTGGATGAATGTGTCTTCTTTAACTCCTTGGTTGTGGGACTTCCATACAGTTCGATTTTCTGTCAGTTCCAGTTTTTTTTTTGTTTGTTTTTAAATTGTTGTTTCTTTCTTTTGGTTGTGCAAGGAGGCACAGTGTATTTATCTATGACTCCATCTTGGCCGGAAGTCAAAGATAAGATGATATTTGAATAGAGATTTGGAGGAAGCCAGGGAGTGAGCTGTGAGGCTATGTGAAGAGTCTTCCAGGCAAAGAGTTAGCACATTCAAAGGAGTATGAGCAGGCTTGACACATTTAAGGAACAGCCAGCGGGCCAGCGTATCTGGAATGGAGTAACTGAGGGAGGGAAGAGTAGACGGTAGTAAGGGCCAGTAACAGGGAACCTTATGTGCTTTGGAACAAGTTGGAGGCTTCCTGTGAGTGAGACAGGAAGCATCAAATGGTTCTGGCAGACAAATGAGATGCTCTAACTTCCATTTTAACAAAATCACTCTGACAATGTGGAGAATAGACTACAGGGGGTGGGGCACAGGGTTGAAGAAGGGAGGCCATTGCAACTGTCGAGGGAGGGAAGATGGTAGATTGTAATAGGAAAATAGTGAGGGGAGGATCTGCAGAGACTTGGTCACGTTCTGAAAATATTTAGAAGAAAGGGTTAGCCCTGGTTGGTGTGGCTCCATGGACTGAGTGCTGGCCTGTGAACCAAAGCGTTGCTGGTTTGATTCCCAATCAGGGCACATGCCTGGGTTGTGGGCCAGGTCCCCAGTCAGGGGCACATAGAGGCAACCACACATGGATGTTTCTCTCCCTCTCTTCCCCTCTCTCTAAAAATGAATAAATAAAATCTTTAAAAAAAATAGAAAATGAAAAGGTTAATAGAATTTCATGATGGATTGAATGTGAGTGTGAGAGAAAGAAGATGACTCCAAGGATTTGGCTCCAGCCATCAGTGAAAAATGGAAAAGTCATTTGCTGGGGACAGTGAAAGAGGATCAGGTTTGAGTGGAAACACAGATGTTCCATTTTGACATGTAAAGTGTTGAGTACACGGTTGGAAATATGAGCTTGGTGTTAAGGGAAGATGTTGGGGTTGGAGCATATAGACAATATTTTCAAGCAAGGCTACCAATGAAATCATCCGGACAGTGAGTGTAGATAGAGTATGAAATCTAAGATTGAGGTGCAAAGCCCTCCAGTGTCTAGAGGTCAGAAGAGACTGAGGAAGAGTGACTACTAATGTCTTCCTGGAAATGCAATGAAGAAAGTATTTCAAGAGGAAAGGATCAGTTAAGTCCAGTACTGCTGATGCATTAGGTTAGATGACTTAGAAATGAGCACTGGTTTTGACAATAGGTCATTGGAGACCTTGTCATAAGCAATCTTGGTAAATTGTGGTGGATTCAAGCCAAATTTGGGTGAATTCAAGGAAGAATTGAGTAAGAGTGGAAATAACAAACAAATACAAGTCTTTGTGGTAGTTTTGCTGTAACAGAGAGATGTACCTAGAGCTGGAATGTGGACTGTAGGGAAGGATTTTTTTTGATGGTGTAGGTACAACAGAATGTTTGTATGACAGTGGGATGATCCGGGAGAGCAGAAAAAATTGATGAAGTAGGAGGGAGATTATATAATTGTAGGAACTATGTCATTGAGCAGATGAGAGGGGGTAAGATTCTGTGCAAAAGTGGAAGCCTTGGCTGTTGCTAGGGCGTGGATGCCCTACTCATTACAACAAGGGAGAAGACAGTGTATGGGCACAGATGCAGGTAAGATGATTGACTAAGTGGTGGGAGTGTGTGCAAGTCCTCTTTTGATTGCTTCTATTTTTTTGGTGAACCAAGAAGCAAGATCAGGGCTAAGAATGAAAATGAAGAATGCTGGAGATATGAATAGAGGTGAGAAGGAATAAAATAGTTGTTTAGAAGAGTGGCAGAATAAATTGACAAAAAAACCCCAACATAATAAATTTGCTGCATGGCCAAGTTTTCACTTGAGAATTTAAAGGAAGACCTGTCGGTGGGGTTGTGTACTTTTCCAAGCCATGTTCGGTTATGTAGGTAGATGCGTGGAGGAGGTGAAACACTGGGAGTTTTGTCAGATGATGGCAGAGGGAGACGGAGAGACTGATTGCCTTTGAACTGTAAGTGGAGAAAACACTGGAGAAAATACATCTCACTACTAGTTGTTTGTCTACATAAAGCCACAGAGCACACCCCCTTGAGGTCTCTGAAATCTGTCCAAAGTGAATGGGACACAAATATGAGTGCCATTTCATCCGCAGGCCCTCCCCTTTGATGTATGACTCCTGCCACTGTCACACGCCCCAAGCTTCTCTTCCTTCTAACACAGTATGGTAGTGGGACGATCAGAAGCCCTGAGCAGCTGTGATTACAAAATAGTCCTATTGCCTGTTGGCTGAAGGGGCTTATTCCAGGGACTGCCTTACCACCATCCTGCCCTCCCCCTAGCATTCAGTCATTTTCTCTATGCAGCCCAGCCATGACTTTTGTTCTTCAAGTAGCAGGAGCCCTTCAGTTGTGCCAGGAATGCTCCTCGGGGCCACGCACGCAGAAGGAATCTGAATGCCGGGACTTCCGTCATCACATTGCCCTGCTGATTTGTTTTCCTAGTGTGTAGATCCTATGGTTCCCAGGAAATGCGAAGAATAAATAAAGCAGATATTTATTTATAATGTTGTGGCAGAGATCCACTTGCATTTACTTAGCGATATACTTAGGAATGACAAGAAAGTCTTCCTTTCTTTTGAAAATGTTTGTCCCAAATAACGTTTTGTGTTTAAACAGAATGATATCCCTGTTTTGTGAACTGAAGGTTGGGGGTATATCACTTGAAAATAATCCTTCTGTCATTCTGAGGTTTAATACATATTTTTCTTCCAAATTAACTGGAACTTTTCATTAAACAATGTGATCTTGCAAAAAAAAATTTTCTTTCTCACTTACAATGTCTTGACACAGAGTTCGGCAGGAAGTAATGCAAACTTGGAGTCGCAGAAATAGCTTTCTGTTAATGTCCTGGGGTTAGAAATCCAAAATCATAAAAATGTGGCTCTAGCCCTGGCTAGTGTGGCTCAGTTGTTGACTGTTGTCCTTAAAAGCAAAAGGTCGCAGGTTTGATTCCTGGTCAGGACACATGCCTGGGTTGTGGGTTTGATCCCCAGTCAGGGCTCTTATGAGAGGCAACCGATAGATGTTTCCCTGTCACATTGGTGATTCTCTCTCTACCTTTCTCCCTCCCTTCCCCTCTCTAGAATCAATATAAGGAAAAAATGAAAAAAATGTGACTCTAATTTTTTCCAATTGTCCTTATTTTTTCTTCTTACTTTATGCCCAAGACAGTTAAAGAATGTGTTCATGTTTTCTTATATGCCTTGGAATCATGCGTTTCTTACCATATGAGATGCTTCTTGTGTTTGCACTGCTTAAGGTTTCTTTCCTGAAAACCATCCCTCTTCTAAATTTCACACTTTCCAAGTATTAGAAATAGGATTGAGGTGTAGCCACTGTGGAAAACAGCATGGCAGGTTCTCAAGGAATTAAAAACAGCACCACCATGTGATCTGGCTGGCAGTTCCCCTTCTGGGTACGTATCTAAAGGAAATGAAGTATTTCTCCCAAAGAAATATCTGCACTCCCACGTTCATAGCAGCAGTACTCGTGATTGCCAAGGTATGGAAACAATCTAAGTGTCATTGATGGATGAATAGATAAAGACAATTGCATATACAATGGAATATTATTCAGCCTTGAATAAGAAGAAAATCCTGTCACTTGTGACAGTGTGGATGAACGTGGAGGGCATTATGCTAAATGAAATAAGCCAGACAGAGGCAGACAAATACTGAATGGTACCATATGTAGAATCTGGAAAAAAGAGTTAAACTCATAGAAAGTAGTGGCTAGGGCTGGTGGGGGATGGGAGAAATAGGGAGAAGTTGGTAAAATATAAACTTTCAGCTATAAGATGAATAAAGTCTGAGGATCTAATGTAAAATTAGGATTTTATAAAGTCCTAATGTGTAATATGGTGACTTTAGTTGATAACACTGTATTGTGTAACTGAAATTTACTAAGAGAGTAGAACTTAAATATTCTCATGTGTACACACACACAAAAGGTAAATAAATATGTGAGTTGGTGGGTGTGTTAATTAACTCAAAGTTAGGAATCCTTTCATAATGTATATCAAGTCACCACATGTACGCTATAAATACTTTACAATTTTGTTTGTCAATTATGCCTCAATAAAGTTGCGGGGGGATAAATGGGTTTTGCTGGCTGCAGAGCCTATCTGAGCCCCACTCTATTGCTCTATCGGTCACTGCGGCTTGACTCCCTGGAGCCACACCTGGGTCTTCAGTCTCCCACAGAGAGCCCTCCGTAGCAACCTCTCCTTGGAACAACTGTGATTTCTGTGACTTGAATTTGCTGCAGGCTCAAGAAAGAGGTGGCCTGTCTGGCCACCACTGGAGAAGTCAGGAACACAGAGAGGAAGGGAAAGGGGGGAGATGGATGATCTTGCAGCGCTGAGTCCTGGAAGCAGTGATGAAAGGAGACTCCCAGAGGTGCTGCCTTTAGCCTGGAGCCCCAGCTTCTCTGCTGTTGTGTGTGTGTGTGTGTGTGTGTGTGTGTGTAGGGGGATGGGGAGGGAAGATGTGGGGAGGGGGTACTCTGCTCTTCCCCACCCCACAGGCTGTACAACTAGGAAAACAGTGTTTGTGGAGGCCAGAGAAAAAGGCTTCTCTGCAGCAAAGTACACTCTAGAATTCTTCCAGCCACACTTACACTGGCATTATTCATGACAAACCCCCTCGGAACAGTCAAGGTTGAGAGGAAATGGTGAAAAGACAATAGTCTATTTAACAAAGCAGATCCTTTCAGCGCCTGTTTTAAGCTCCTTCATGTCCTGTCATCACTCTTTAAAGTGCAAAGTTCTCACAGATTGGAAAGGAATTATCCAGAAGAAAGGCCTATCCCAGCGTGTGTTGGGCATATAAGCGCAGGTAGAGATGGGGCCTAGAAGGGCACGTGAGGGAGAGTCCCAGCTCCTACACAAATCTGTTCGCAGGCTCTCCATTGCGCCTGGTGTGCAGTCCAGCCTTTCTATCACAGCTCGTTCCTAGACCTGGCCAGCTCCCTCCCGCCCAGGCGCTCACAAATATTCTTTCTAGAAACAGAACCCTCCCATGACTTCCACAGCACCTGTGATATTACAGGCTAACATCTATCAAGGGCTGGCCACGCAGCAGACACTATGCTATGTTCTGTATAGGGTTATTTAATTTAATTCTCACAGCTGTGAAATAACAATGATCTCAGTTACAGATGAAGGAACATTCTCAGAGACGTTAAGAAAACTCTCAACATTTCACAGCGAATGGGCAGCTGAATCAGGATTTGATTCTAGGTCTGTTTGACTTCAGAACCTGTGCTCTGTTTTGTCATTTGTTTTTCATTTGAAAAATGTTTAACCTTTTTTTGTTCAGCTAGATCTAAGTTCAGCGAGGGCAGGGATTTTATCTGTTTTATTCAACACTTTTGGTCCCAGACCAAACGTGGTCCCAGAACATAGTAAATATTTACTGAAATAATGAGTAAATAGTGAAAGGCAGCATAATTGTAGCCTTGGGACCCTCCACTGTGGATGTGCTGACGCTTCGTCATGGTTCCTGTTCTCAGAGAACACAGTGATCCCCCGGCCCAGACGGGCCTCACGACTGTCTCACTGGAGCAGTAATTTGGAAAACAGATTTGGGGACGCGTTCCTCTCCTGGGACCTCCAACCATATATCCAATCACCACCTGGATATCTATTAGGCTTCTCAAATTTAATATGTCTTAAATCGTCCTTCCTCATTCTTCTCTACCTTAGTCAATGGCTGAGACACCCACCCACTTGCCAAACTGAGAGATATTCTTCTGCAGGAACCTGAGAGATATTCTTGATGACTTCAGGTTGTTATTCCTCATATCCAATCCAAATGCAGATCCTGTTGATCAGCCTCCAAGGTGCATCTGTAGATTGTTTGTATGTCCTACTCCATCCTGGTCCAAGGCACCATTGCAGTACCTCCTTTAAGTAGAGGATCCCTGGTTTTGACTATGGCTTCTGGTTTCTTACTGGCTCATAAATTTCTATGAGAAAAAAAAGGTATATCATGTCATGAAACCATGGCCATTAGGTGAGCACATAGCACAGGTGGTTGTGTTGGTTCGTTTGAGCATAATATAGGTCAGTATAGGCTGGGGAAAGTGGTAGGAGGGTTTGGTGATCAGGGCACCCCTCTGCTTGGCAAAGGGAGATCACAGCTCAGTACTCAAGCCCTGGGATGGCCATGGGTGCTGTGTCTCTCCCTTTCCCGCCATCTCTGTGCATCTTCCCTTGGCTGGAATTTCCTCAGAGACCCTGAGGTCCTGATGGTGACAGCAGAATCCTTCCTACTGCTTTCCCCTCCTTCTTCCTGCCCTTAGCTCAGCCCACTTGCATCTGTCCCCAGGTGCACAGTAGACAAGACAAGACTCCTAGCCTCAAGAAGAGCTTCTAACAGACTTGAGAGGCACCTGGGAATATCCTCATCAGCTTTTCTTATATACAGTAGTCCCCTGTTATCTGTGGTTTTGCTTTCTGTGGTTCCAGACACTTCTGGAAACTTGGTAAAGCCTAAACAGTAGAGGAGTGAGAAGCAGAGTCTTCAATATAAGATGGAGAATACAGAGATCAAAGACCACAAGATGGTGGCCAAAGGAAGAAGAGTTCATAAGCAGTTAAGAGAATAAGATTAAGACATGCTTGCAGGAGAACTAGCATGAAGCAAACCTTGAATGTTTATAGATTTGCTATAATGGTTGTATAGACAGAGATGCTGGTTTCTTTCACATTGGAGTCTAACTTTCTTGAAGACAAGGTCACATTTTGGTCATTTCGCATCCTCCTAACACACCAGTGCTTTGTGTGAGTTTATCAAACAGTTGTTGCATTTATCTGGAGCCTCAAAATAATTGACACAGATTCCACGTGAAACATTCTAGGCACATTTCCATGCTAGCCCACCATCTGAGCTTCTGGGATGGTGGAAAATACTTTCCATGTCAGAGTGGCATAAAAAGGATTATTAGAGTGAGAAATTTTGCAGTCGGGCTCTCTGGGACCTCTTTGAAGTGGGTGTTTATAACACATTTTGCTGACTGCTTCTATAAATCCCAAGAGTGCTGGTAATTTTACATCAAAAAATAAGAAGTGAAAATGAAGCAATTTGGCTGTGAGCACATTCTTGAATTTCAACTGGTTGCTTCTGATTATAATTTGGCTGTGAATACATCTTTTACCATTTGCAACATAGTATGAAGAAAACCATACCCTGATGCTGTATAGCACAGAATCTAAAAACATCCCCAAGTTCAGAGGGCGAGAATTCTCTGAAACAAGCTTGGCCCGCACTCCTGAGAACACAGGGAGGAAACTTTTCATTCCTTAAGAACAACTGACCTCGGCCCTCTTTTGGCCTTTGTAGTGCAAATACTGGATTTGTGGAGGCATTTGGAGGGTCATTAATTACACATGGGTACTCCTTTGTGGGGGAACTGTGTTCAGATTCAAGGTCTTGGAGTTTTGGATGAGGCCGGCTCTCAAACATTATATATTTTTCTATTGTTCTTTATTAATTTAAAAAAACAACAACTTTGAAATAATGAGACCAATAAGAACAGAGAATTGAAATAATAATAGCTGACATTCAGGCGCTTACTAGTGCCAAGGACTATTTTATGTGCATTAAGTCATTAAATCCTCACAACATCACTATGTTTAGAGATGAGGAAGCTTAGAAACAGAAAAGTGAAATAAGCCTCCCAAGGCCGCAAGGCACAGCCAGAATGCAACCCCACGTCAGCCTGGTGCCAAAGCTGAGCTCTTACGTGGGCGATACCACTTCTTGTTAGTGCCAAACTAGTTGAAAAGCTCGGGAAATTAGGACCACAGTCTCTATAATTTGTGCTGAGCTCTGGTACCTAGGCCCGTGAAAAGTTCACCTAGTTAGAAAAATTAAAAATAACCCCCCCCCCGAAACTGAAGGGTCCACCCTGTATGTTTTGCTAGTCCAAGGCCCAGCTGACAAAGCCAGTTTGGGGCAGTTTAAGATTTTCCCTTTCCACGGCCAGATCTGTTTCAGATCGAATCTTCCAGCTGGTCCTGATTTGCAGAATGGTGCTCAGTTTTCCAAACAAGCCGTGCACTGACATCTCAGAATTCCATTCCTGCTGATGCCAGCTCGGTTGTGCCGCAAGTCTCATGGTTGGGGTATATATTTCCCCCTGCTTCTTTTTCGTTTTGTAAAAGTGGAGCATAACAGTTCATTCTAATTGTTTCATGTTGTAATATTTTTACATGCAATTTTCTCCTTCAGTTCATTGCTCCCTCCAAAGGAGTTTGTGGGTATGATGATTATTGTATTATGCTTATAATTGAAAACAGCTGACTTCATGGATTTTTACATTTTACCTAGTTTTCCAGCTGGGTCTGACTTTGGCTTGTCATGTGAGGCATAAGGGGAGGTGGCTTGGAGGAGAAAGTAAGGGAGGGTGTCAAAGTATTGCTTTCGTAGCCAACGTCAATAGTAAACGAACTCCAGAGAAGAAAGGATAGGATTCGCGCGGTACAACTCGTCCAGAGCCTGAGAAAGCTTTCTGAAAAGCAACTTTCAAATATAAATGGGAGAGAGAAAAGTGTAAGTGGATGTGTGGGTCATGGTGCCAGAGCCACCATTCTACTGAGAGCTTATTATATGCCAGGCGCTGTGCTAAATTTAATCCTCACAACAATCCCACTTTGCAGATGAGACAACTGAGGCTAGGGAGGGTAAGGATGAAATGTAAGTGAGGGAGCTGAGAATTCAAGCCTGAGATTTCCTGAGGCCAGAGGCTGGACTCCTATGCACTTATTCCATTCTGCCTGCCCCTGGGCTTCCCTGCATATGGGAGGTTCTAGCTGGAGATCCATTCAAAGGCCCATTCAGAAGGACATCTCAGCCCTGCTCCACCTCCAGGCTTTCCTGGATTTCCCAGTGGGAAGGTGAGTGTGCTCTGAGATGGAGACACCTCCCTTAGTCTGAAAAGACATCTTACTATCAATCATTTGGGGTTTTCAGTTATTGTCAACCCCACCCCCATCACTCTTAATATTACTCTTTCCCTGTACTCCTCCCTAAAAGCTCTGAGGAAATGAAAAGGGATAGGTTCCCATTTATAGGGTTCTCCTGTGCGAGAAGTATTATAGACACTGAAGATGTGGGCCATGGAATCCTGGCTATTTGCTGGGGATTCTTAGTGCACTGAGTGACTGGGGGTGACCTCTTGGTCCATCTACTCACTCTTAAGGTGAATTCTCTGCAAGCTACTTAGGATTACAGTAGTTGCTATGGGCTGATGTGTTCCTTCCCCACACCCAACACACAGGTTGGAGACATAACACCCAATGCAATGGTGTTAGAAAGTGGGTCTTTGAAAGGGGGTGATAAGGTTATGAGGGTGAAACCTTCATGAGTGGAACTGGTGTCTTTATAAAAGAGATCCCACGGAGGCTGCGGGTCTGTTGCCCTTTCCACCATGTGAGGATATGATGAGGCATCTGCAACCAGGAAGAGGGTCTTCACCTGACCTTGGCGGCACCCTGATCTCAGACTTCCAGCCTTCATACCTGTGAGCGGCCAGTTTCTACTGTTTATGAGTTACACAGTCTGGGCTAGTTTGTTATAGCTGCCTGAAGGGACTAAGACAGTAGACAGGATCTTTAACTTGATGGCCCATCTTTTCTCAGACATGTTCTCACTGAGTAGACAAAGGAAGATGGGCCAGAATTTTATGTTGACTCAGAATTTAAAAAGAGCAACTTTTCTTATTGGTAGGTCTTGTGTAGGTGATTCCCAGGTAAGCTGGCTTACCAAAGGCTTGGCACCTGTGGCCCACTGTTCTCATCTGTACCTCTTCTCTCTTGGTTGTTGGGCTTGGCCTTGGCAAGCAGTGCTAGGACAACTTACCTAAGTTAGGAGTGGGGCTTCAAACTTGAGAGGAAGTATGTGTGATTCATGAGTTTTCCTTTCCTTTTGCTTTGTGCTGTGGTAGTGATACTGAAAATTGATGGGCTTATTCTTGGCTAGTGTCTGTCCTATAATTTCATATAATTATCCTAGATTCTGTGTAACAGAACTGAATTTTTGAAGTAAATGTATAGGACTTAATGACTTTCAGTCTGGATTTCTTATGAAAAGAGACCTGAATGATTTTGATACTCATTTTGGCTCTTTCATCATACATTTGGCCACAGACTTACCATATTTTCTTGATTTAGTGAGATGCTTTCTGTCCCTTCCAAAAAATGTTTATGTCTGCTGTTTTCTTCCTTAAAAGAAAAAGAAAACCTCTTGATTTTTTTCCTTAGTGGACAAATGACTCTTTAAAACATAAATAAACGTTGAGTCCGATGCCATTCATCAGTGTGGTTTTTCCACTGGTGAGATTTTTGCTCTGTCTTCCGCACTGAGGTCCTCTCCCTAAGGGAGATAACCCGTTTCTTCCTGGGTATAGTAGCTGGTGTTCAGGTGGCTCCATGTTGTGTAGGCAGTGGACTCAAGGTCCAAGGGCAAGACCTTCCCTGTAAGCAAGGCTACCTGAGTATGTAACATGTTTCTCGCCAAAGTGGAAGGAAGAATTTTATTCATCAGACATTGTCCATGAAATTGTTAGTGAAAAACAAAATCAGAAGAAGTCCCTGAAGGCTGCATGCTTCCTTCTCAGGGGGTTGGGGAAGGGTCTGGTGGCATGGGGTTATTCAGTGAGTTCTCCAGTCCGGGATCTGGGGAGTGGGTCAGTCCTGGTGGTCACACCTGGATGGGGAGTCAGGACAAGTGCTCACAGGCAAGTGGGGGAGTGGACAGAGAGCACAATTGTGGTGAGGCAACCTCAAAAGTGAGAGCGAACAGGAAAAACTTTAGCAGCTATAGTAGGGATGGAATTTGAGCGGTAAGGACCGATGTCTAAAAAAAAAATTCTGAGAAATTTTCTGGTTGGTATAAAACTTCAGGTTGATCTATTTTTAAAAATCTACACCAAATATTTACCATGTTGTCCAAAGTTTAAAGATTATCTATGTTTACAGAAAATATCTATAATGTACAAAGTTTATAAAGTCAGATTTATGTTTTCGTTGAATGTATCTCTCATCTGAGACTGAGCTACAGGGGGCCTTGAGGATTATTTAAATTAAATTACATATTATGAAGTGTAGACATATTCTCTAGTAAAATATCAATATATTAATTCAGCTAATTACAGTAGCATAGCTTTTAAAGATAATTTTGAGCAGGGTTGAAAGAAAAATGCATAACTAGACATGACCAGGAATTTTTGCATCATTCTCTGCCTATTGTCAATTCTTTGGCATACTTAACTGAAATTTTGAAGAGAGTTCAGTAAAGGGACAATTTACAGAGCTGTGAGCAGGGTCAAGGGGAGCACAGAGGAACGCTGAGGCTCGAAGGGCCCAGCAACAACGGGAAGCTGTTCCCTGGGACTGAAGGGTCGGGGGAGGGGACAGTATTTCTGGGGCCCATCGAGTTGTGCAGCCTAACACTTCAGTCATAGACATTTTCCCCTTAGAAGGTGCAGTCCCTCTTTTATTTCAACCTTCAGAATATATTATGATAATACAAGGTCTGTCCAGAAGGTATCCAGCCAAGTAATACGAAAAATAGAGACATTTGTTGAAGAAGATTCAAGATATAAGAAACATTATGCACAGGACAATGACCCCTCAGTCCCCTTCAAAGCAGCACCTTGGGACCTCACACAGTTCTCCCAATCACTATCAGCTGCCCTGTTGTATTTTCCTGAATCTCATCAATGGTCTGAAATCTCTTCTCTTTCAAAGGTGATTTTAGTTTTGGGAAAATCCAGAAGTCACAGGGTTCCAAATCTGGGCTGTAGAGGGGCTGAGTCACCTGGTGATTTTATGTTTCACCAAAATCTCTGCATGAACCCTGATGCATGAGCAGTTTTGTCGTTGTGATGAAGCTGCCAATCACTAGTTGTCCATAACTGTGGCCTTCTGAATCATCTGAATAGTTTTTGTGGAGGAATATTAAGCTTAATGCAAATTTGATGCAGATTTGTTGCTCCACTTGCTCAGTCATTTTGAATGTGATGGCCACACAGTACACATGCCTACTCAATGGCATCTATTGCCCCCACTGACTAATACAGTGAAGTTGTCATTCTTCACGCATGTGCATTCCAGTCCACTCTCCTTGGCTGCCAGGTTACGTCGATGTGGCATTCTCATTATATTAACAATTGCTGGACTTTTTCCTGGCAGACCTTGGACATTAAAAGTAAAATGGTCATGTCTCCAAGTGATGACATTATATAGGTGAATCCACACCTTCATTTTGCCTTAATATTGTTAAAGTAATTTTATACCTAACAAGGTGAACATTTATTTAAATCAAATGCAGTAATTTTTTCTTATAATTTATTTCATTTTAAAAACAATATAGACACACAGTTATTGTAGCAGCCTTGGAAAATTAAGAAACATTTTACCTGTGGACTTATTCTTCAAAAACAACAGGTAATCTTTCCAGGCTATTTGTAGTCCATTACTGCTCCCTCCACCCCCTGAATATATTTTAATAGCTGTGAAAAGTCAATTTCATTTTTTTCTTAATTTAGAACATGAGTATTTCCATGTTACAACACATTTCCATAAACAATTTTGATGGCTGGATAACATTCTCTCAAATGGATAGAATGTTAACATTAAACATTTAGGTGCTTGCTTTTACTGGATCTTAATATGTATTCAATGGAACTGAATAAGGACAAGAGGAGTTCAAGAAGGAAAGAGGAACTTCTCTTCACCTATTTACAATTTCCTCTGTTTTACCTGGATCTCTTCCACATCTCATTAAAATGTAAGTAACTTGTGTTACAAGCAGCTCTTGGAAATGCTGGCGGGGTGGTAGACACATCCCTTTCACTGCTGATCACACAGGCAAAGCTGTGGTACCACTCTGGCAGCAGCAGTGAGTCAGAGATATGTGTTATTTTTTGAACTTCCCAAGAGAAAATCTGAACTTTCAAAAGTCTGGGCTTACTAGCTGTTTCTGTCATACACATATATAAACACACTCACAAGTATTGAATATTGGGATTCTAAATGGCTTATTTCCAGTATTTGAAGAAAATTTTTCTTAAGATGTCAAAAATACTTCTATGTGTTCCAGGAATCATGAAAAGTTAGGAAGTTTATGAGTTATATACATAAGGTTTTTTATATACGGCATGTCTGCCATGCTTTTTCTATTCCAAACACATGGCAGACACTACTAATCAATCAGTCTTTCCTGAGACACCTTCGCACTCCTTTCCAAGATAATAATACCACGGCAATCCCTCAAAAATGGTTCAAGGGAACAAATCTTCTTACCATCAGGAGCTCGTTGAACCCTGCTATTTCACTGATAAGGACATGAAGCATTTTAGATTCTGTGCAGCAAAACATAGTGGTGTGTCTGTTTGCTTTGTTAAACATCTGTAGAGGTCTACATTCTCAAGAATTCCCAGGTGATTTGAAAGCACATTAAAGTCTGAAGACACACTGACCTAGAGCATAGGATCAAAGATACACAGGTAAGAACCGAGCCAGAGAGTGCTGTCTGGCGGCCCTGGGCAGGACCCCATGGGAATCAGTACCTTGGAGAGGGCATCACGTATGGTGGACTGATCCTCCACTTCACAGGTCCAGAAACTTAATTTTGTTAATTATGCAGACATGCCCAGTGCATAGGAGATGGTCTTGCTAATGAAAATCACAAGGCATTGGTGTGCAAACCAGAATCCTGTGTATTAAATTATGGTATGAGCAACATCTGCCTCAATAATTCTTTGGAGTCATACTGCTGGTGACTACCTCCGTGCAGGTACAAAGCCAGAGGCCTAAATGTCTCATAGTCAACAGAGAATGATAGCAGTAAGACGGAGCATTTCTGAGGGATGGTTCCTTCAGATTAGGATTGTTTCTCCTTCAAGAGCACTTGATAAACATGAAGAAATTTTCACCATTGCATTGTCTTTATAAACTTTTCATCAAAGCCATCCTTGCCCCATGCTGCATAACTTGCAGTGAGTTTTCTTGTCTATCAAATATATTTAAGCTATCTTCCTGAAGGTATTTGTCGATTTCCCCACTTTCAGCTACAATATACTTGGGAACTATTCATAGGGTATCTGCTTCCATAGCTGTCTAAATTATGTGTATTTTGATTCTTACTGGCTTCATTTTCTGAGGAGGCCTTTTCTCTACTTTATAAATTCTAGGAGCTCTTTACTGTGGCTCTCAACAATGACTGTTTTTGTCAAATCTTGGCTCCCCAGCTGATTTGGGGCAAATCACTTAGCCTGTAAGTATTTAAGTTACCTTTTTGAAAAGCAGTGATGAGGAAGTTGGAAGGACTTACAAAAAGAGTCAATGCCTTAACTGTAAATGTACTTGGAGAGAACAGAGTCAAAATGTTGTTTGAATACAAGACATTATTCTCTGCCAGATGGGAAAAGGCATAGTCTTATGGTCACTAGGGGTCTACTTGGTGCTATTAACTTCACTTAAAGCCAGACTTCTTGGTTTGCCAAGGGTGGCTACTTCAGGTTAAAATGCTAGCGAGCTATTGGGGATACTATAAACATGCTTAACATGCATCATTTCCAAACATTTCCTAACCCTGGTAGGAGAACGTTCTACTTTTCCAACAACTGGGACTGGGAGGATATGTTCTTGGAGAGCTGCATGTACTTATACTATATCTATTTCCATAATCAAAAGGTAGCCTTTTCTATTTTGTATTACCAGACAATAAAAAGCTCTTAAAGCTTTGTACTTCTTTTCCTCTGGAGACTTCTGAGACAGAGTTCATGCCTACTGCTCATGACGTGAGGGAACACATGATGTGGGAGCTCTTATTGAGATTCCACATGGTCTCAAATCAGACCCAAAACTTAAGGAAACGAATCAATTAATCAGTGATTATACAACGTTAGCCAAATGTCTTTCCTAAATCAAGGCAGTTTACATTTCCTAGGGGCCCAATTCCATTAGCAGTGCTTTCGTATTCAGCAAAGTGGAGCCAGGGATCACTTAGCCAGTGTTTTAGGACTGTGCACACTGAACAGCAGACACAGCCCAGGGCCAGAAGGGAGCTTGCGTTGTAGCCAGTCACTCGCTGCAGTCACATGCGAAACTCAAGTGAGACCATACAGCAAGGACTTTGCAGAGGTCAAAGTACTTTTAAAGAGTACAAAATAAATGCAAGGGGATTTGCAGATGAATAAAATGTTTTTAGACCTTCAGTTTCCTCTGAGCTGCCCAGGAACAAGTGAATTCCTTTTCTCCAGCTGCTGTAGAAAATATATTGACTGAAGACATCCTCACCAGATCCACAGCCGAGGTGTTGCCCCTCACTAAATTTAACACGTTTGCTTTTTCATCTTTGAGGGGACAGTTTTAGAACCTGAAGTAAGATCTGTATCTTACTATCCTCTTCGAAGTAGTGATGCTTGGTCTTTTCTCTATAACCTTGTTTCTTGCTGTGAAATCCCTACCCATTTTGAAGTTTGAACCCAAGTCCAAGATTTTTCATAAAGTCCAATTTCTCTTTAAAGTTTCTTATTGTCTGGCCTAAACCTGGTGACATGCAGCCTTATCTTGCTTTTGGAATGGTTTTATAGGCATGAGACTCTTCAACAAAACTGTACATTAGTTAAAAGCAAGAGTTTCTAATCCCTTTTCAGTATCCTCTTGTTTCAGCTGTGTTTTTATTATAGCTATAGAAGCTGTATTTTGTGAATAAGATAATGAGACATGTATTGAACTCAAGGTCTGTCAATGAGTCCAAATATTTGAAATTTGGGTCATCCTAGAAAATCCAGGATATATTGTGTTTGTATTTTGGTGCCACTTGTACTCCCCTTATAGCCACATATTTGTCTGCCTTGCTAGATTTTGAGCAAACTGAGATTAGTAAAATGCTTTTTTTCTTTACATTGCTGTTGCCCTCCATTGTTGTCATTCATTGTTTGCTTTCTTTCTTGCTTTTTCTTTTTTTTTCTTTTGCACTTCTTCTGGGCCAGACACACCACTTTCCTCACAAACCTTATCTTCATTGGGTAGTAATGTCCACTTCTTATCTCCATTTTAAGAATGAAGCCTCATTAGTGCATAAAGAGTAGGTCCACACATAATTTTGGAATAATGAATAAATCAATGCTGAAGTGGTTGATGACCAAGGATCCACATGGGAATATTCTTCTTGTACCAATTAGAAAGACAATCTTAGAAACTCAGATCACTTCCTTTTCTGAGGTAGTTTGGGAATGTGAGGTTATAAATTCTCATTCTGATTCTTTCACTATGGACACAGTGGATGACTTTTTTCCTGGCACTTTCTTTTGAAATAGCTATTGATTAGTACATGTTTGGGGATACTTCAGTGTTAGAAATTATCAACTTTCCTATATTAAATTGAGAGATTTGTGAAGAAATTTTTGTGTGGGAATTAGTGGGAGAGAAGAAAAGAGACTAATAAGAATCAGGTGGTTGTGGAAATACTTATGTTTTTTATCCATGGGGTTCCGGATTCATTTGATGAAATATAAATGCCACAACTAAATAAAATTAAAACTTGGGATTGAATATGAAAGTTCTATATTAAAGAGAAGAAAAACATTTAGAAAAAGGTGATTACTTCATGCCTTCAAGAGTAGAAATTATTTGATAGGCTTGAGTATTTTAGGGAAATGTAATTTGCAAATAGTTTAGTTTTATGGCTATGATTGCCATCTGGTAATTTATTTTCCTTGGAAATAAAAAAATAGAAGACATTTAAAAATTGTAGAAGCCTCAGGCTATATAATTCTTATTAAATATCCCTTGAGATTACTACGTGAGGAAAAAATAGTAAATTTAGCAGCACATGTGTAGTGCGCACAAAACTCTACATGAGCAAGGATTTGTAAAACATTCTTATGACCTCATGACAGCTGACCGGATAAGAAATCTCTCATGTGTAATTATACAGCTTGCAGATACATTGCTGATTATGATGAAATTTCCACTGAAGAAAAGCAATGCAACAAAGGAGAAGATGTTATTCCTTGCTCAGTGAAAAGGAACTAGTTCTCCATTATAAGCAGTTTTGCTAATTACTGCAAAAACACTGAGGATAGAGAATTTGGTGGTTTTCTTGAGATTATGCTCTGTTTGAAGCCAGCTTGGGTTTTTGCCTGATTACTTTCAGTATGGGGTTATGGATTACTCATGTCAATCTGGGCTCTGTGAAGAGAACCCAGTTTTACACTTTTTCATCATCCCCCAGGGTTCAAATTCCTCATTAGGTTTGGGCTCATCCGGGCCGTTCCTCAGAGTTCTGGTGATATGAGCTCTCCAGTGCAGCCTTGCCAGCCCACGGCTCGGGTGGTAGACGATGAGAACAGACTTTCCCAGGGGTCAGCCAGAGCTGAAGTGGCTTTGGGCAAATTGGGAGCTGCCCAGCGGCTTGATAGATGTCAATACAATCCCAGCCACTTCTGCCTGCCTGGTGTTGCAGTTACTGTGGCAGGTACGTCATTCCCTGGGGGTTGCCTTCCTGAGGAGAAAACACAATATGAAAAAGTAAAGACTCTGTTAATGCCCATCTGGAAAGGGTGTGGAGAATGAAACCAAGGTGAGTGTGGTTTAGCTGCTAAAAAAAAAGATGGCCATTTTAAGACCTCAGATGAAAAGATTACTTATATTTGGTGGTATAACTGACTGAGGTTGTAGGATAATTGAGAACAATCCTTTCTTTGGCTTGGAGGTTTGTAGGATTAAACCCTGGAAAAGGACAAGAGAGAATCACAATGTGCCCAATAGGAAAATACCAACTCTACTTTAAGAATGTCTTAGAATACTAATGTTTTTCGAATTACATATATCATGTAATAATATCTTGGCCAGGAGAGAGGTCTCTGGAAAAAAAACTGATTGAGTTTAATCCTGGCTCTGCCGCTTAATAGCCACTGAACATGGAAAATTACTCTTCCTGTCCATGATAAAGTTTTCTCATCTTTGAGATGGGTTATTGCAATTGTGGAGACTAAATGTGACATGCATGCAAATACTCCTTTAGTACAGAACACGTGCAGTGAGGACTCAGCAAGTAGTTCCCATTCATTTCCCACAAAGCGTTCGTCAGTAGGCTGTGTCGATTCCACCTCCAAAGTTCTTGGATCCGTCCCCTTCTCTCCATCGCCGTTGCCATCTCCCTGCAGCAGTTGTCCCCAGCTGGTCTCCCTCTTCCAGCCTGGCCTCCTTAGTGAAGGCCAGCGCATCTTGTCTTTCTCCACTTCTTCCTGTAGCCTAAGTTTCAGGAAGAATTTTCAGATTTTCTTCCATATTACTTTTATTTTTTTCAGGCTCAAATTCTTACTCTTTAAGTTTCTCTCTGCTCTATTTTGCCCATATTCAATATTTCTAGCAGAAGTCTTAGAAATTATCATTGGCAGTTTTTTACATGTTGACACTTCAGTTCAGACAGGGCTTTGTTCTTACTTAACTATATTGAAAGAATGGTTAACATAGAAACTGCCTTGAGAAATCAATTGAAATCACAATAGGCACCAAGAAAATAAGGACTGCGCCAAAATAACAGCAGGGGAAAGAGTCCCTGGTGTTCAGCTAAGTGACAAGAGAAATTAACAACAGATGTTTAAGAGGAGAGTAAACCTATTCTGGAGTGGTCATTTCAATTGTTCCCAATATTCTTCAGGGCCCCACAGTTTTATGGCCATTGTTTCCAAGTACCTGTTCTCAGGGGTGCCATTCAAAAAACTGATCTACTGGTTATAGCTCAGGCACGGATGGGTCAAGATAAGTAAGAGTGGATGCCAGTTTTAATGCTGGGGCAGGGTGCTGAACTAGGTTTACCACTTCAGTTACTGGATGGTGGGAAGACGAAAGATCCAGGGGGAGGGGCCAGGGTAGCTGGGCACATGGGATTATAGTGGGGGGCTTGGTGCGATAGCTACTTACCAGAAAGTATAAAAATATTTTAATATTTTTTCATCCAGTATGACTGTACTAGTTTATATCAACTGGTTTTCAGTCCTACAAGTTCTACCACAGTCTGTGAAACTGCATCTATCATAATGCTTAAGACCACAGTTGTACTTGGCCTTCCAGCTGGGGTTGGCACTGAAGGCCATATCTTGTGTTTGTCTCATTACAATACTTTGACCTATTAAGACGGACACAAACTTTTGAGAACAGTCGAGCTGAATAGAAAGAGTTAGTGTTATAGAAGGAGGAGCTACTGGGGAAAATGGGTCAAGGGGGAAAGCTTCGGCTATCAATCACTCATCCCAGCAGAGATTTCAGCAGAAATTTAATAAGTCAGGCTCCGTAGTGATTGCAGAGCTCTTAGGCACAGTTCAGACTAAAGCAGGGTGTAGATGGAAGCCAGCTGCTTTTGATAAATGTCTCTACATGGCTGAATGTTCTACAAAAGGAAACCTTTCGTACTGCGAGCATGCACAGATGATGTCATGAGACCTTCAAACGGATGAAGGCTAATGGATCAAAAGCGAGCCTGATGCCAAGAAAAATGGCTTCATTGAGCGAGAGCTCAGGGATGGAGTTACTCCTTTACACCAGGGATCCAGCAGTCTTTCTTTTCCTCAAGGCACCTAGTTCAAGGCACCGATCTGGTTTATTTAGCTTTAACTAGAGACCACTCCATCTTCTTAGACTTTTATTGCTGAATGGATTTGATATTCTAAGTATTTCCTTAATCTAAATTTTCCAAGGTGGGTAATTGCTCTCGGGATTGTTAACATTATAACAAGAGATTAAGGAGATTGGCTGGTAAATCCCAAACACTTGTAACCGTTGGCAAAATTCTGGTGATCTCTACCAATAACTCATCGTGTATAATTGGATTGGGTGGAAGATTGGACTTGGAGGGTGTGAGTCTCAACATTTAACCTTTCAAGTGAGTGGCAGGATTTGCAGGTGGATTTATTCCACAAAGTAGCTAATGAATAATGTATATGATTGCCAAAGTGGACCAAAGCCTGGAAAGATTTGGTGAATGTTGTCTATGCTATTAGAAAAGTTAGAAATGCTGTTAAAAATGCCCCTAGACATTTGGACAGCCTCTAGTTTTTAGGTGTTTAAATTCATTGTAGGAGAAGAGATTCCAGGAGACAATTTAAGAGTTGTGGTCATCCACCCATCTTAGGAGACAGATCATCCTAACTCTCACCTGGTCTAGCTTATCTGGAGTTAGATAGGGCTAATTGAAATGCGTAATTGACAATAGCAGATGAATTAGGCAACAGACTAAATGAAAGAATGACACACCAGGTCTTAAAACAAACTACCTGAGTAGTCATGCAAATAGTAAGCTGGATAAGATTTGTTGAAAACAAACCAAGCTAAACAATTCATTGAAGGGCTCTTCTCAGCCTATACCCAGAAACAGAAATTTAGCTTTGGGAGACATGGTAAAATAGTAGCTTGGACTAGTGCCCAGGGCTCTCTAAGATAAGGTAAAAGGAGACTGTGTGTTTTGGACCAGAGCCATTTCCACAGAAGATGCAAAGCCAAGACAGAGTCTTGGGAGGACACTTTCTTACAATGGAATTTCCCTTCACATATGCCTTAGCAACCCCTAGACTCCTGGGAGAAAGTGGATTCTAAGCTTTTTACCCTGAATAAGGTTTAATCAGCTGCACTGGGAAATAAGCCTTCTGTGGCTCCTAGGTTTCCATGACTTCCACTTTCTCTCTCTCTTGGTTGGTGCGCCAACCTCACCTGGTTGCCGCTGCATTTTGGGGGGTTTGGAAGGGATTGGCATGTTGACAGACTCCTGAAGGGTTGGACGATGCAGCCAGGAAATGAGTGGGTGTTAGTTCCCCCTGAGGTAAGTCTTGGCCAGTGCAAAATGGGAGATGAGGGTGGGCCGGGCAGATGAACTCCCCCTCCATTCCATCTTCCAAGGACTGCTCTGGGGTACAGGTCTTCCTTGTGGCCCTTCTGTAGAATGTGCCACGTGAGCGGAACTGCTGAGCGACCTGCTGTGTCTCTTTCTGGGCCCTGTGTGTGAACGGTGGAGGGAGGGGAGGTAGCCAAGTGCATCATAGTGCAGTGCATTGTTCCTGGACTCATTTTCTTCTTCCTCTTACTGCCCACATTGCATCTTCCAGATAAAGGGTTAGCACCTTAAATCCCCATCTCAGGCTCTGCTTCTAGAGTATCTGAGCTTTGGGTACCAGATTAATTATTAAATATTCCACCAGTTCATTAACAGATTGGCCAAATCAATATTATTTCTCTAAGGTCAGACTGAAAACTGATTAAAGTTCTATTTCATATTCATAGTTTAAATTTGTGCAATAACAGTCAATACCAGCTTTTCTCAACAGAATTTGAAAAAATGGAGCCCTAATGCCCCAAGGTGCCAGTGGCATGTAATGCATTACCTTCTCTTCTGTGTATTTAAAATTACCATTTTTGGGAGAATTGAGAACATAGCTACTCAAATAATAATTTTTAAGAGCTTAATTTTCTTAAGGAATCCTGGTTTTGAAGACCTGGTCTAATATATTTTCCTGAGATTATTTTTATTTATGTTGTTATTATATAAGAAAAGTGTATTTAACTTATGTTTTTCAATTTTAGTCCTTGTTTGCCTACTAAGTAACTAAGGGAGTAAATTACCTGATTCTTATTTACTTATTTCAGATAAATATTTGAATATGTACTAAGAACTAGATCCTAGGAAAATAAAGACTGAGGCTTGAGCTCTGTTCTCCCAGAGCTGAGTCTAGTGGGAATAATGTAGACAAATATCACATCGTGTGTGCCAGACGAATGTGGAAAGTGACAGCAGAACCAAAGAGGATGAGATAATATTCTCTTTACACCTTGTATGTTTGCCTTGCTTTTGTGGCACAGAGAACCCATATAACTGCGGTGTTCCAGAGAACATAACTAAAGAGAACCCTGATGAAATTTTCTTGACCGTTCATATTGCAACAAATTTTCTGGATTCAGTAGGACAGTTGGGGGAAGCTTAATTGTAGATCGTAGCAAACAGGAAAAGGGGTTGTACTTGCTGAAACATTCTGTCTTGAGTCCCCCTGACTATTTGTAACTAAGTTTTTTGGGAGATGCAGAATGTTATTTTTTTTCTGACTCTTCTCATGAAAAGAAAGAATATTAAAAGTTCTGTGTATTGTTTTTCGGAGCCTGCCTTTCAATATGTCTCTCGCTGAGCAGTTCACAGACACTGGGAGACCGGAAGTTTGGTGCTGGAATTGAAAGGGTATCTATCAATTTGTATCTTTTGCCGAAGAAGAAGACCTTCAAAAACATTTGTGGAGGCTCTGTTTAAACTGTGCTCACATATTCATATCTGTAGAAATTACTCCGCTTGTTTTAGAGTACAATACATTTATCACTGAAATTTGTAATTTTAGAAACTACTATAAAGTATTTTAAATTTTATAAATTGCTCTAGTGAAATCTCTTGAGGAGAAAAGGTTGGGGGAATGACATGGAGCAGTGTTAACTTATATACCTTGAACAAAGAGCGCACTTAATTGAAAAAGCTGTGCTATTTAAGAAAAACAAAATAAAAACTAATCTATGACATATAATTTTTTACATAACAGAATTACAAATCTCTGACACTTACAAATTAAAGTACTGCAAAGGTAAGGAGGATGAATGTTCTTATTTCAAGTATGATACAGTTTTTAAAAATTTGTAGAGGAAAATAGGGACAGACTTTTTTGCATTGGAACAGAATTGTATTCCTGGATCTTAACACAAAAGAATGAAGATTCTATTGTGGGACAATCAAGTGTGGGAACTGACCGTAGGTAATAAAGCACACCTGTCTCCTGGGAGGACAAGTTGTTATTGAAAGCCTTGTTGAAATCTGGCAGAAGCCCTATTTTTTTAATGTCCTAGAAGAGAAGATAGAAATTACAACTCATTAGTCATGATGAAACAGATCATGTTCAGAAACGTCCATGGAACTTCTCTCCTGTTTTCTGTTGTGCCCATTGTCCATTTTCATCTCTTTCAATGAATGTAAATCTTCCACATTCTGGACACAAGTCAGGGTCACATTTGCAAAAAACACCAATCCTAATCAAATCCTTCTTACACACACAAACCTTAATATTCACTCTTTTCTCTTGGGCAAGTATAGGAAGGGATCCATTTTTCATGTCTAGAAACAATTCCATAGGAAGTATAAGCAGCAATCATTTCAATGGTGAGTCTGTGATTTCAGAATTACCCCCAAATTTGATGCTGGTTTATTTAGCTCTATCTATTTGAGAAAAGTGAGCTCTGCATTCTCCTTCTTCTAATTAGGTCTTTCTGTTTATCAATTCCTCATCACATTTTAGACACAACCTCTTGTATTGACAGATACACAAGGGGCACATACAAGCTGTTTTTGTTTGACTATTTTCTTCTCAGTAAGAATTAATCCTCCCAATTCTCTAGCAAGCATTCTAGGAGAGAGTTATCTGGGTGAAAAAGTCACAGCTTTTTCCATGTGGAGCCAAAGTTTCTGTTCTTCGGGCTGTATAATTTGAGTCTGTAGCTGGCCTCAGCCTTGAGTCAGTGAAGAGTTCACAGACTGAAGTGTTTAGGGCTCTCTTAGTTATGAGCCAGGGATGGCTGTGCCTACTAAGCAAAACAGATCAGTAATAAGAATGTGTAAACAAGAATCAACGGACCAATGTGTGGTACAAAATGATGCCTGGCATCTGTACTTTTGGTGTAAACTTGTACAAAGGAGCAAAATGATTTTATTCTTTTACCACTCTTTTGATTAGGTGGGTATTGAGCTATCTGGATTGAGATCATTAATTAAGAATTTAAGTATGAGATGGTGTTAGGCTGTCTTTGCCAAGTAATTTTTCCCCCAAGAAGTTTTATCCTCCTTTGTTTGTTCCTGTTTGAGACCATTAGGAAACTGTTATTTGTTTGGGGGAAAAAAACATGGTACTGCCTAGACCTACTAATTGTTTTCTTTAACATGGGCTTATCGTTCCTGGGAAGGCTTGGAGCACCTCTAGGTCCCCATGCAATGTCAAGAACACATGGCAGGCACAGGAGACACAAGGTACTCAGGGAGTCAGGGAATAACCTTTTTGCTAAGAAATATTGACTCATTTATGTTTAATAGTACTGTCCATTGTCTTTTAATGTAATAGGCAATGTCATAATTGCTTTAAAAGGGCCTTTAGTATGTGCCAAGTACTGTTCTAAGTGTTTTACATTTATTAATTTATTTAAGCTTTATAACCTTATAAAGTATGTGATATTATTCTCTCTAGACTGTAACCTCCATGAGGACAGGGACTTTGTTTCACTTTTAGCACCTAACATGTACTAGCTGTATAAGAAATGAATGACCCCATTGTACAGCTGTGGAAACTAAGATTCAGTGAATTGCTCTGGCCCACAGTTTCTCAATCTCAGCACCTAGAACATTTTGGCTAAAGAGAGTCACCTCATCCATGGTCATACCTCCTTCCCAGGACAACTCCTATCACAAACCTGTCTACACAGGGTTATGAAAATCTGAAATCTGAACCCTTCACTTCAATTTGGAATAATTCTGAATTATCATCTTTACTTCAGAATTCCCTATGATGTCATCCAGTGCCTCTCCCTCAGTTTACAGCTAAGGTAGACAGGGGGAATCCCTTATGACCAGCTAATAGAGAAGGAAAAATCCTAGGCTTGGCACGCAGTTGGGTTAACTCAAAAAGAGAGTGCAAGGGGAAAATGGACCTCAGTTGCACGATAGTCCACTCAGGGGTGGCCTGACCTTGAAAGGCAGTGATGTGGGAAAATGCACCAATGAGCCTGTGAGTAGTGCAGTCATGGTGGTCTGGATGAGGGCCATGCATGGGCTCAACAGACTGTCACTTGAGGAGACCAACCTGCCTTGTGGTGGCAAGTTGACTACATTGGACCCTTTTCACCCTGAAGGGGCAGGGATTTATTTCTATGGCTATCCATACTCATTTCAGGCACAATTTTGCCCTATGTGTCTTCAGGGACTTAGCTAGTGCATTTTCCTGAGATTTCTTTCAGATGTTTGAAGCAGCATATGACCAAGAAGGGCAAGGGACCATGGAGGATTTCCACTGCTTGACTTGCCCACAGGCTCCCAGGATTTGTTGTTCTCCCATGGGATAACAGTTATCGGTTTGATAATTTTATCATGGGTTGAGATCTTGGAAAAAATATCATGGGCCATAATTTATATTTAGATTAGCAACCGAACTCTGGGGTTAGGAAGGATAGTGTGATGTGGGATGTATGCATAGTACTTCGAATTGTAGGAACTGCTAATTACTCTACTCATTATCTTTAGCCTTGATCACCTCTTGATCTTACATCCCTCTATTCAAAAGATTATTGAGAACCTGTGAAATATCCAGAATAGAACAATGGAAATTATTAAAAATAGAAAAATAAGGTGAAAGAAAAAAGGTTAAAGTTGTAGCTATTTGTAGCATGCCCATCCCTACATGTAGGAGTTAATTGTAGATGGCACAAAAGAGTAGGGCTATAAATAATTTCAGAATTATAGCTGAGGCTGTGCTAGGTGAGATGATTGCAGATATTGGTGGTCATGGCTGTTACTAACTAAAGTTGAGAATAAAGGAGGAGGGGCAGAAAGAAATCTTCCCAAAGAAAGAGATCTTTCAAAATTTGAATGCTTTCATGGCATTGCTGCAGGAGGGAACAGGGAAATGTGGGAAAGACAGATTTCACTGGGAAGTTTAGGACTGTGAAGCCAGTTTCTTGAGACTCTCCAACTCATATTGTGTTCTATGAGAGATGTGAATGGGGATCCTGATCTTTGGATTCAAAAGTCTGGACATGCAAGGAGCATGAAATAACAGAGGTTGGTATGTTGGGAAAGTGGAGAGGCTGAAGGCGTAGTGTGGCTGGGGAAGATGTTGTATACAAAATATCTTTTCCATTGTGTAAATATCCCATAGTTGTTTTATCCACTCATCTACTGATGGACACTTGGGCTGCTTCCATATCTTGGTGATTGTAAATAATGCTGTAATGAAGATAGGGGTGCTTATGTTTTTTTTGAATTAGTGTTTTGGGTTCCTTCAGATATATTCCCAGAAGTAGGGTCAGTGAGTGAAAAGGCAGATCCATATTTAATTTTCTGAGGTATCTCCATATGGCTTTCCACAGTGGCTACACCAATCTGCATTACCAATAGTGTAAAAGTGTTCCCCTTTCTCCACATCCTTGCCAGCACTGGTTGTTTGTTGATTTACTGATGATAGCCCTTCTGACAGGTGTGAGATGATATCTCGTTGTGTCTTTACTTTGAATTTCTCTGATGCTTAGCAAAACGTGGGCACACAAGATCCTTCAAAATTTGTTTTTAATGTGGTTTTCCAGTGTTTATGCATCTCCCAAGTCATTGACTTCTGCTGAGAATGACCTACGCATCATTTGCCCACTAATATCCCTTACTATACAGAGTCATCCCTGCTGTCTGGAGCACCTTTCTTTCCTATTCCCTTCAAACAATATCTCTTCATCGTTCTGAGAACGAGATGAACTATTGTTTTCTCCACCTGACCTTCCTCAGCACCCAGACAGAACTGGCTGGCCCTCCTTTGTGACTACTTCTTATATTTCTGATAAAGTGGCATTAACTTGATTTATTCCAGATCTGTCTTTCCTTCACTAGATTATGAGTTCCTTAACCCAGGGATTGCCTTATTTTCTTTGTAGGTCCAGTTCTTAGCAGGTGACACAATAAATGCTTCTTAAAAGTGTAATTTTAGGAATGAGTAACTCTGGAGGTGGCTCATCAGGTGTCCACCAACTTAAGTCACTAAATAAGGAAAACATTTTTGGAACCAGAGCTGACATGTGAATTTGCTCAGGGAAGATATTTACTAGGTATGTGTAAACTAAATGGTAAGTAACATTACAGAGAATATCTTCTAGGGAATCTGAGACTAAGATAGAATTCCATTTGTCTCTGCTGACATGGTCTGGCTCTCATATTCTTTTTTTTTTTTAAAAGATTTTATTTATTTATTTTTAGAGAAAGTGGGGGAGAAAGAGGGAGAGAAACATCAATGTGTGGTTGCCTCTCACATGCCCCCCACTGGGGACCTGGCCTACAACCCAGGCATGTGCCCTGACTGGGAATCGAACTGGTGAACCTTTGGTTCACAGACCGGCGCTCAGTCCACTGAGCCACACCAGCCAGGGCAGCAGTTCATTTTCTTATCTCTGATTTTGTGACTTAGGGTCAAAATTCCACATAGCGAACAACTATTAAACTGAACAAATATTAGAATATAAGTAATGAGAAAAAAAATCCTTTATTTTTGCCTTCTCTCCATTGTGTTACTTAGTCAACTATTTCCATGATGAACTGCTGGTCATATTCAAGGAGAGGGGACAAGAATAGGGTAAAAGGGTTGTGTGGTTTGGTGGGGAAAGCATTCTATTTTTCAAATCCCATATATTTGATTAACCAACATTATTTGTGTTCATAATATCACTTAACTCAATATTGCCATAGAAAAATAATCACTGATTGAGACTACTAAATTAAAGTACTCTAAAAGTAAAATATTGTAGAATATTTAAAAAATAATGTAGCACTTTTAGTGCATCATTAAAGGGAATAGAATACAGTAAAACATGATGGAGAAATCCAGTTAGCGTGGTTTAATAAATATGACTCATTTTTAAAAAGCCTAAACTCTTTCATGTTCAAATCATCACTGTAAAAGTACTTAAAGATTTAGTTCTCACAAGCCAGATTAATGTGGTCTCCTATATTATTAATATATTTGCTTGTATGTACCATGTATTTGCTTAAACAGCTTCTTTTTTCATAGATGTTAAAGACATAAACTTCAGCTCACTTCTAGTCTTAGAAAATTCATTATTCAAATGAATTTTGAACTGTGCTTGTGTTTATTCTAACTCAACCATTGCATTGCATCAACTATTGACTCATATTAAGAAAACAACGAGTATGTCCTGGAACATTCTGAATGCTCAGAGCAGAATTTGAGCAGTGGGATGTCATAGTCTAAACATGAAGGTCTGTTTCTTCGTGGTGGGGGTATGTGCTTTCTTAAGATTCTTTCTTAAAGATTCTGAACGTGGAGAACAGAGGGAGTTGAAGGACTCTTGTCCTGTGGTGTAAGCAGATAGTGGCACTTCAACTGCTTTCCTGCTCAGGCAGGAGGTTGGATTTAGCAATTTACTTAGAGTCTTCTGATTTCTTAATGTCTGTATCATTAGTTGACAGATGGATTTCTGTCTGAAATCTTATTTCAATAAAGCCACCTCCTGCTAGATAATCTCCTTAAACGATAATTGACAAGAGGAATAAATTTCAATTCCCTAAATTTTGGATGATATACTAAAAATTACCTACTCCTTCTACTTGTGGAGGACACTGTTTCAGTAATGCTTATTATTTGACACAATGTGCCAAACATTCTGCTAGAAAGACACTGTCCTTATTTTTCAATGACACTGAACAAACCAGGATGTGGGTACAAATATTCTTACATAATAGGATTTTTCTCCTTTTTTTTGTTAGGATTTTTCATCAAGAAGTTTGTCTCTACAATATCCTTGTAGAGGATATTTTATCTTTTTTAGGTTAAAAAAAGGAGATTTTGTAAGTTATAAGAACTTTGTTTTTTCTCTATGAAAAGAGTAGTCAGGGTTTTCAGTCAAAATGGAAGCATAGGTAGACAGTTTTTGCCTCCTTGCACAACCACAAAAAGGATCACAACTAACCTTAAAACAAAAATACACCAAGAACTTCCAGAAAATCAAATGTGTATGGAAGTCTAACAACCAAGTTTTTGAAGAAGCCATATTCATCCACACAGGTTGGAGGGGAGGAGAAGGGAACAGGGGGTGAAGAGGCTGCAGTTTGGCAGTGGTGAGGTGGAGGTGGTGGCATCCAGCACAATAGGCAGTCCTACATTCATGTGTGGTGGATAAAGATTGGCAGGGGTACCTTGAGAGTGAGTGATCCCAGCCCCATGCCAGACCTCACAGCCCAGGGTTCTAGCACTGGGAAATAAAGCCCCATAACTTTGGGCTGTAAAAACCAGTGGGGGTTGGGGTGGCAGAAGAAATTGCTGCTCTTTCAGGAGAGTCCATTTAAAG
The DNA here is from genome assembly GCA_028533065.1 of Trachops cirrhosus. Lineage (NCBI taxonomy): Eukaryota > Metazoa > Chordata > Mammalia > Chiroptera > Phyllostomidae > Trachops > Trachops cirrhosus. The sequence goes on from CM052538.1 coordinate 164,550,729, forward strand.
GGTCCCCATGACCCTAGAACACTAGTAAACCCACCACTCTGGGAACGACCACCAGGGCAGCAGCATGGGGGGTGCCAGTCATCTATGGGAAGTGGGTGAAGAGACTGGAAATGGGGTGAGTGTTGAGCAAGCCTCCAGTAGCCAGGCAACAGCATTGTCACCTCTCCAACTCTTTCCCCACATACAGAGCCACAAAGCAGTAAAGCAGGTTGCCCTGCCCTGGAAAATACCCCAGGCCGTGCCCCATACAACTTAACAGGTGCACTAAGACAGGGAGTCAAAGCATGTTTCCCTGATACACAGAAACAAACACAAGGAGGCTGCCAAATTGAAGAGACACAGAAATATGGCCCAAATGGAAAAACAGAACAAAACCCCAGAAAAATAACTAAACAAAACAGAGATAGCCAACCTGTCAGATGCAGAATTCACAACATCAGTGATAAGGAAGCTCCGACAACTCATTGAGTATGGCAAAAGCATAAGGGAAGACCTGAAGGCTACACTAAGTGAAATAAAGAAAAATCCACAGGGAACCAATAATGAAGGGAAGGAAGCTGTGGTTCAAATGGATGATTTGGAACATAAGGAAGAAATAAATGTTCAACCTGAACAGAATGAAGAAATAAGAATTCAAAAAAAATGAGTGTATAAGTAGACTCTGGGACATCTCCAAAAATGCCACCATCCAAATGATAGGTATGCCAGAGGGAGTAGAGAAAAGGTGAGAAATTGGAAACTTATTTGAAAAAGTGATAAAAAGAAAATTTCCCTAATTTGGCAAAGGAAATAGATTTGCAAGTCTAGGAAGCACAGAGAGTCCCAAACAAGTTGAACCCAAGGAGGACCACACCAAGACACATCATAATTAAAGTACCAAAGGTGTAAAAGGTAAAGAGAGAATCTTAAAAGCAGCAAGACAAAAGGAGACAGTTACCTACAAAGGAGAGCCCATAAGGCTATCAGGTAATTTCTCAAAAGAAACTTTGCAGGCAAGAAGGGGCTGGAAAGAAGTATTCAAAGTGATGAAAAGCAAAGATCTACATCCAAGATTACTCTGTACAGCAAAGCTATCATTTGGAATAGAAGGGCAGATAAAGTGCTTCCCAGACCAGGTAAAGCTAAAGGAGTTCATCATCACCAAGACCTTATTACATGAAATGTTAAAGGGACCTATTTAAATGATCAAAACTATGTACATTAAAATGACAACAAACTCACAACTATCAACAACTGAATAGAAAAACAAAAACAAACTAGTTGTTTGAATAAGCAAACAACTAGATCAGGAACAGAATCACAGATATGGAGATCATTTGGAGGGTTATCAGCTGGGAGTGGGAAGGGGGAGAATGGGGAAAAGGTACTGGGATTAAGAAGCATAATTGGTAGGTGCAAAATAGACAGAGGAAGGTTAAGAACAGTATAGGAAACGGAGAAGCCAAAGAATGAATATGCATGACCCATGGACATGAACTAAGTGGGGAGATTTCTGGAAAGAAGATTTCTACACCGGGTGTAGGGGGGTCAAGGGGGAAAATTTTGGACTATTGTAATAGGATTATCAATAAACTATACTTTAAGAATAAAGAGTAGTCATCCTCTCCAGTTACTTTTTTCAGATCACAGCTCCCCAACTTGGGAGTAGTTTCTCTCCAAAGGTAGGAGAGAAGTCCCCTCTGAGTTCTGAAGGCCAGTGGTTGCAGATGGGTCTAACCAACCACAGCTTAGCTTCTCAGCCCAGCCGCTGGGGCTTTACTGCTGGTGGTGAGAGAATCTATCTTTATATTGTTCTGCTGCTACTTCAGTGATATTGGGAGAGGAAGTCTGCCTAAAACTTTGATCTGCCTCAAGGGAGAGGCCTACAGTATGGGCAGAGCTTCCCAGTAGGTGTGCTGGGCTCACTGGGGTGCAGTGTACAAAGTAGCTATGTGCTGAGATACTGCTTCCTTTCCTGCTCTAGGAGGCCAGCTTGGGCCTGGAACAGCATCTCGCCATAAGTTGCCCTTTCCAGTTATCCAGTTGTACTGTAGGAGTGTATCACAACAGGGGTTTATTATGAACAGTGATCAAGTTTGAGAAGAACCATCTAAGGGTCTGACTCAGAAGGAAGGAATTCTGCTGTTCGGAAAGGCCCTCTGTTGTGTTCCAATGCCCAGGCCTGGGCGGGCTCCCAGGAGTCATCAGGAACAGGGAGTGGATGAAACAGAAACCAAAATCACTAGGCACAATAACATAAAATATTCTTTCTGTTGTGGGCACGGGAAAGCTTGGCAGATGTTCTGTTTGTTTGAAGAAAATAGTTTACTTTGTTCATACAGCTTTGCCCTACCCTGCTTCAGAGACTTCTGTTTGTTCTTGGGATGTGTATGTCTGTGTTGTGCAGGCGTGTTTTGTCCAGAGTTATCTGTAGTGTCCTAGGAGACTAAAGGAAGAACCTGGAGGTGTATTACCTTCAGATCATGCTGGGGAGAGGTCTCTATGGGGGACTATATTTGAAATGCCAAAGCCAAAAGTAGATTACTCAAAGCACATTTTTGGTGAATCCCAATTCTGAAAAGGTATTGCTGGAGACTGTGGAAGTCCACAGGTTTCCTGGGTAGGGGAATGGATTAGTCCTAGTGAGAGAATGGAGATTCACTCTGGGAAGGATTGAAGAAGTAGCTCTCCTTCCAAGGGGTCAGGGGAAGATGGACTTAAAGACAGGGGACTGAGACTTGGAATTGGGCTGTATCTAAGGGGAATTTCTCAAAAGGGTTTACTTGGCAAGTGTCTATAGATATTGAGCAATCATACTTAGTGTTCAGCATTCATTTATTCCTGCATTGCACTATTCTCTAGCTATCTCCAAACCTTTAGCACGGTCTGTTGCATCCACACCGGCTGGTGTATTAGACGAGGAGCTAAGGGAAGGAATACTGAAGGCTTCTCTTCCTGATCCTCTCTGCCAAGGCCAGACTCATGTTAAGAGAGAATCATATTCCTAGCCTTCAGGGGGTTCCCAGGAGCAACACAAGTGGGGGCCTGAGGTAGCTTTGAGACCAATGAGAAGATCAAATGATGGTGGAGAGCGATGTGAGCCAAAGCTGCTCTGTCCTGAAGTGTGCTAGACGAAGGGCGACCTAGCAGGGGGTGGGCGAACCTACTCTGAAGGAAGCTGTTGCTGCCTTCATGTCTTGAAGGATGTTGTGTGTGCGTCTAAGGCAGGAGGTATCAGCCGTGTTCAGCCTGTGGCATGTGGAATGCTGAGAGCCCTCACAATATACATATGTCATCTTCAGCCATTATGTTTTGGGAAAAAGTACTGTGATGATTCATTTTTTGTGTGTCAACTTGGCTAGGCTAGGGTGTCCATTTGTTTGGTCAAATACCAGTCTAGCTGTTACTGTGAAGATATTTTTTAGATGTTAATTCACATTTACAACTAGTAGACTTTGAGTCAAGTTATGTTACTCCCCATAATATGTGTGGTCCTCATCTAATCAGTTGAATTTTGCTTCAAGATTGGAACACGGATATCTTACCTGACTCTTCTGCCCGCTGACCTGCCCTGCATTATTCATACTCAAGACTAAACATCACCTCATACCTGAATTTCCAGCCTGCTGGCCTGCCCCATAGATTTCAGACTTGCCAGCTCCACAATTACATGAGCCAATTCCTCAAAATCAATCAATCAATCAATCAATCAATCAATTTCTATTTCTAGATAGGTAGATGGATATATTGTATTTGTTTATATCACTATCTCCCTATACAGTATATCTCTATATATTATATATAATATATAATCAGTTATACTATATAATTATGTATAATATATAATCTATTTATATTACATCTCTCTATATTATATAATATATAGTATCTGTATATATTATATCTATATCTATCTACCTTTCTGTAGATCATTATATCCATCTATTCCTATATATGTATCATATTGGTTATGTTTCTCTGGAGCAGAACCAGTATCTGTTTCTCTGGACAACCCCGCCTGAAACAGCAAATCTGAAAGACAATACATATTTACTGTGTTGTACTGGATATACTCATCATCCTAATAAATTCAGCATATTTTGCTGACACCCACCTAGAATCCACAAGAACTTGCTGCCAAAACCCTTTGTCTAATTAGGAAAGCTTATAGAATTCTGCCCTTGGTTCAGGGCTTCTGGTTAAGTATTTTCTGAAAGCATTGTCTACTTGCCTCCATCTCCTTGATTCCTATTCATGGACTAGAGAAAGGCAATGCTCAGACCCTTATGTCATCCCACATTGCCTTTGTCCTGTGAGCAAATGCATGTGGCTGTCTGTGGTAAGTAACTGAACAATTGCTCAGGCAAGTGCCTGTGCTAATGGTGCATTGCAGCTTTACAAACACTGTCTGTTTGCGTTAGACCTGAGTTGTCCTCTGATTTAAAGATTCCTCTGTGACTATCAGAGCCTTGGGGATGATGCTGGCCAGAAAGAATGTGCATGGCCATTACTGTGCCAATTTTATAATTCATCTTTTAATAATCTGTAACTGAAGAGCCGAGTGGAATCCATCAAACCCTGTCTCGTTTCTCACTGGGGAGCTTTCTGTGTTTTGTTACGGAGCCAAAGCTGAGTACAGCTGTTGGAGCTGTCACTGGGATGCTGGTTCACCCAAATACTGATGATAATGACTCCTGCTTCACATGGGAAGCAATTATTTACATATCCATAATGGAAGGACTGTTGTTATTGATATTAAAGAATTACAGTGTGTATGTCAAAATGTGGATGTGACATTTATAAACTGTGTTTGGAAAAAGCTGAATCTTTCTGCTGAATAGTACACAGGACCCTGGGCTGCATTGTTGATCATCTGTTCTTCATAGAAATAGGGAGAAGTTATTACTGGAGAATAATTAAATCCACAGAAACATCCAAATGCTGGCAGGCTACAGCCATCCCCAACACCACACAACAGCCTGTTGGGATCAGCAAAATCAAACAGCCGGGGCTTTCAGTCTGAGGAGGGTAAATAGCATAATGAATTTTGTTCACCCGGTCATTATTCCTTCCCTAGCTTTCCCAGATTACAGTTGCAAGTAGGTCCCATTACCTTTATGCATTCTACATGCAAAGTGCTTTGGAGTGGAGCCTGGGGCCTGGTCCCACTGAGAATGACCATCTTATCATCGCAGGAATGAAAAGCTGCTTTTGACCCTTGTCAGCCACCTCACTGGGAAGCCCATTGTGAGCACAAAAATCACTGCTTTATAATTCCTTCCTGTATTTTCTCTTTTCTGGTCTCCTTGCCTCTCCTTATTTGCCTGCCCTGGGTAATCTTCTTTCTCCTAGACCGAATTCTCTTTGTTCTTTACGATGTGGGACCTGTTAGCTGCTCTTATCAAGATGATTTTATTTTGAAGATGGTGTCTGATCACCTCCAAGAGCATGTCAGAGTCTTTTAGATAGGCTCTGAGGAGTAAGGACCTCCGCTGAACCCAGAGCAGGTGGCGTGACCTGATAACTGTCTGAGGGCTAAGGAGATCTTGTGAGAAACAGGCCTGGGGGCAGAGGGAGGATTTTATATCAAAGCCTTACTCATCAGAGAGGAGGAAAATTGAGTCCAGCCCTGGAGCTATTATGAGACTCGAATCACACAGCCCAGCCCCTGGGGCACATCTGGGCTTAGAAGAGAGAGACAGCTGTAAGTACAGACCATGCCATGACATTCTGCAACACACTGGGGTTCAGTGACATGCTCATTAGGGAGCCATTTAACAGAGTGTGACACAAAGGGAGGAAGCCTCTTCTCCTCCAGGGGAGGACTTCCATGCCTGGAGCAACTGGGGACAGCAGCAGGCCTCAGTCTGCCTGGTCAGCCAGGTGGCCACCAGCACAGGCCCGCTGTGCCTCCTGGAGCAGCAGCGCCCCATCACACAGTGCAGGGGCTGTGGGAGCCAGCACATGTGAGACACCCTCCAGAGACGCCTGGAGATACGTGGATGGGGAGCACTCGGCAGGCAGCTGGAGATTTCTTAGTAGCACACGGGACCACAGTCAGCATACCTGGGAGATGAATGCTAATACATGGGACCATCAGCAGGAGGGCAATCCCTGGGGGAGTCTGAGTTCCATTAGAGAGTGCTGAATGAACGGACAATATACTTTCCCTTCTCTTACATGTGCGTTAGGTGGTCCATCTTGGGTGGTCAGATCCTTACTCCATGTATTCTGAGTCCTTTGCCAGAAAGGCTGAGCTGAATTTCTTAAGAAAGCTTTCTGGATTTCTGCATCTTGACTGTAGCTAAAAATCAAGAATAAAAATAGCTTCTGTCTTAAAATACAGCTGAAATGTAAAATTTGACCAGCTTTCTAATAGCGTGTTGGCTAATAAAGAGTTTGTTTTCAAGGAGTAGCTTTTGTGCCTTAAGTGGATTCACTGGAAAGACACACTGGAAAAAAATTGAGGAGACATAATATTTTTAAGACAAAAATAAGGGGTAAGAAAGAAAGTGATGAAAAGAATGTTATGCTTGGCCAAGTCAGTCATTTAATGACAAAACTCCCCTTGTTTAAATGGGGAACTCTTTATTTTGGCCATTTAATGCAGTCTTAGAGAATACATTAATTTCTAAAGCCTTTGTTATATTAAAAAAAAAAGCCGAAACAGTCAGAGTTTACTGATAAGTTTCAGTGCACTTCTGCTTTAGGATGAACTGGCTTGGGGTTCAGAAGGATGCATTGGGTAATGTCATAAGAATCCCTTATAATGCAGTATGAAATTATGCTCACATGCTCTGAAGTGTTTCTAAACAGCCCTGGCCACATCTTGGATATTCATTGTCTGAGAATGTATAATTTGAGAAATCGAAACGAGATGGCAGAATTTTGTTCTAAAGGATTCTCGGGGAGTTGATCTCCACTCCTTTGAATGTTTTCTAAGACAACTCTCAACTCTCGCTACCTTCATTTCCCAATCCAAAGTTTCTAACGCTTTCAGCACGGGTTCTTCCAGCTTGGGCTGGTGGTCTGTAAGATTGCAAAGAATTGTTGATCCATGGGACCCTTCCCTCTCATTTGATGCCATGACTTGAGGGCCTGCCTTCTGTTCTCGGCTGGCTGTCAGTTCCTTGCTAGGTTGCTAAGTGATAACTAAGGCCTTTGCTTAAAGCAGGGGTACTGACTTACCTGTCAAAAAAAAATTAAGCTAAACTTGATCTTTCTGAGGTACATGAGCATGTGTTAGGGGATATTTCAAATCACAATCTTAACGAGTTTTGTAACATAAAAAAAAGAAGCCTAAAAACTGTGAACTCAAGGAATGTGCTTGTTGGTGTGTCTTGAGAACTCCAGGCTAAAGCTAACTAATGGTGAAATGAATGGTGATGCAATTGATATTTGGGGGCCTGGGGACATCGAACAGCACTCTTTAAATTATTCTCTTTACAAGGCTAGCTTTGCTTGTGGGTCCTTCTAAGAAGGTATGAATTTTTACTTTGTCTTCCATATGAGTCAGTCATTTGGGTTTCTTGAGTCATGATTTGCTTATAGATATGATGCTTTCAGAGGAGCTGTTGCAGGCCAGAGAAGTTACACACAAATGAATATGTGATAAATTAAATACTGCTTTAACTCTTTAAGGTCAGCAAACATTTACTGTTATTATTTTTTCCATCATCATTTATCTCCCCCTGCTCTTCGACCTCCACCCACCCCACTTCCGGCCATAATCACCGCACTGGTGACCGTGTCCATGAGGTTAGCACGCTTTTAAAGATTTTTTTTTCTGGTAAAATCTTGTGTGGTGAAGAATGATCAAATAATTCATTTACTTGGCTTTTTATGTATTGGCTGCACTTAAATTGGGGAGGTATCTGACAATGCAGTATTCTCTGAATCAGAACTTGCATCTGGAAAGTCAGTTAGGGCCTCAGATTTCCTGCCCTCTTCCTGCTGCTGCTGCTTCACCTGAGCACAAGAATTCTTTCCTACTTGGAGATTAACTAAGGCAAGTGGAGCCGTGTGACTATAGATTTGATCTGTATGGAATAGTTCCCATTCAAAAAGGAAACTCTTTGAGAATTAGAATTACTAGATTTTTTTCCTGGTGAAAAGCATAAAGATGCCCACAATTCTCATGTAAAAAGATAGGACCCTAGTGGCAAAGTATTTTGAATATTTTGTACTTCTTTTTTGAAGGCATGAAAATTTGGAAATGAAAGCATCATGATATTCAACACTCTTTAACTGTTAAAGTTGGTATTTGAAAACACACACACACTTGTGTTTCTGGATTGTATTTGGATAGATAAATATTTATGTCTTCCTGTTCCATTTTTCTTTTGTTGCTATTGTTTATTTTCCACAGAACAATTGCAGGCACCAACCTTCAAATGGGCTAGACTGAGGCAAGGGTGGGGTCAGTACCTCAGGTGGGGGAGGAGTGTAAACAGTTAGGCGGGGATGCCTTGAGGCCTTGAGGGTAGGTAGCTGGGAGGTGGGTGGAGTGTGGGAGGAGCCCCTAAATAAGCACAGTGGGGAATCACTGTGGCAAGAAAATGGGGAAAGGCTGAGAAGAGCTAAATTAAAGAAAATAAAAAGAGCAAAGAGCTGAGAGAGAACTGGGAAGTAAAAAGGGAGGAAGGAGCAGGGATGGATATGGTAGGTTAGAAAGAGTTTGCACTCATTCTGCTGTGGTCGCTCCATTTCATCATCAAAGAAGGCGGGGTGAGATGTGGTGAGGTGGAGAAATAGGCTCAGGGTGAAAAGGCCATGAGAGAGACACAGCAGAAAGATGCAAAGAGAAGTGAGGGATATGTATTGTATGTGAGGGCAAAAGGTAGGGGTATGAAGCGAGGTGCTATTTGTTGTGGAATTAAAAATAGGAAATGATTGTGAAGGTTGGTCTCAGAGGTCAAGGAATAGTTTTCTAGAGTGTTCTGCTTCTTTTTCCTCTGTCTCTGACTCTGACGACAGGGATGAAAGGGCCACAAGGAGACCCTCCTTCACTCCTCCCCAGCTCAGGATGGAGTGAGTGCAGACAGGTGAGGCTGGGGCCAGAAGTCCTGCTGCCCACGGAGACACGGTTGCCCAGACAGAGAACCTATGGAGTCTGACACAGAGGTGCCTTTGAGTGCCAGCTCTGCTATTCCTGTCTCTGTGACCTCGGGCAAGTAATTGAAGTCCTCTGAGCCTCAGGCTTTTCATCTGTAAAATGAAGATGAGAATATATACCTCCCCAGGTTGCTGCTGGAAATGAGACATTGTGCCATGTGCCTGAATTGGATTTTCAGTCTCCTCTTAGCCCTTTTTGCTAAGTTGTCTCGTGGGTGTTGAGTTACTGCTCTGTTGGAATGCTTCAGTTCAGCCACTGAGGAGCAATGGGTCCCCGAAGACTGGATTGGCCTTTATTCCATCAAAGGTCTGGTCCCCATTCCTCATATCTAATGGTGATAAAACTTCAGAACTTCCTTGTGTCTAGGACAGGTGGCCTACAGTGCACTGGCATTCAGGTTCCCTCTGAGGACACACCTCAGAGTGGGCAGTGTGTTGTTTGTTTACACATCTTTTTAGGCTAACCTGCTTGGTTACTCTACAAGCCAAATGTATAAGAAGGCAAACACAGCCAATTGACTTCTAACTTCTAATTTTGACTATGTCAGCTGATGGTTGTTGGCACCAATTCAATGCCAACAGGATTCCCCAATTTGGGGTATGGTGAAGAAGGAACTGTATTCAGTGCAAAACAGCTCAGTTGATACACCAAGGCTATGAAAACAGCAAGGCTGTGAGGCAGCCCTGGGGTCAGGCCAATTCTCCCATTAGACAGCTCAGCTCTGCTCTGTGTTTCAGCTCCAGCTGGGAAAACAGTTTTCAGTCTTGGGTGGGAAAGGAAAGTGTACTCAGAGGCAGAGGGGAGCTGACTTATTTAGACAGAAGTCCCTGAGGTCCCTGATTGGTCCATTCTCATGTAAATGAGGACTCCAAATCCTCACAATTTGGTTGGTACAAAAGGCACTATCTTGATTGGGCAGAATGAAACCACTCTGATTGGTTGGTGAAGAAGGTGGGGAGTAGCTGTGCAGCTACGATTGGATGGGAAGAGCTTAGTCCTTTGGGATGAAATAGGATTTCAGGAACTCCTTTGTATGGGCTGGCTCAGGTAGAAGAGACACAGGGCAGGCAGCTCAGTGCACAAGCAGGCAGTTCTGTGTAGGCTTCTCCCTGCAGTGCAATTTACACGAGAGGCCCCTGTGTAGAAATGGCTGCTAGGCTGTTTTTCTTTACGTTGTTTTTTGAGCCCAGTTAGCTACCAGGAGCCCTTCTTAGTAAGTATCTTCTTTCTCAGGGTCCATAGCTATAAATAACCATATACTTTCTCTAAAATGCAATTTTAGACCTCCTTGCCATGGAGTCAGTGATAGATAATGGAATATTGGGTAATGGGATTGATATTTGGGAGACTGGAAATCTTGACTAATATGCTTTAAATTTTGCCTTGCCTGTGAATTCTTAAAAGAAGCTCATACTTTTTTCTCTTTTATATGAATTAGTGGTTTTGGTGTCTTGAACTTATGTTTTGCCTCCAGGTACACATTTCTCTTCTTCAAGTTTAGAGTTGAAACTTCATTTATTTCCTTCTACTGCTGTTCTCCTTTTCTATGTGCCCATTTTCATTATTCTCCTTTCAACTCTTAGTTACTGGATTTTGGCTATTATTCAGCTGGTCTGTCTGAGACTCACTTTTTCGATCGTGTAAAATGGAGTTAATATTACTTCTTTTGCCAGCTACTATGAAAATTAAACACAACTATGCAGTTTTTAAGCACATCATATATATATGGTAGGCCCTCAAATAATAGTGGTGAGTGAATGTGTGAGAGACAGAGATTGTGCATGTGTTTAAATTATTAATTTGCAAACAATGGGTTGAGAGGTGAACTGGAACAGGCAACTCAACCAAGAGTGAGGAATTCTAAATTATAGATTCACGTGGCATATTTTGTTCCTTTCCCACTTTCTGGGACTTTTTCTCCCAATCACATTGTTGCAGGGGAAACAGTCATGTTACCATGTGACTGTGTGTCTGGGCTGTTGGTAATTGGTCATGGGCATCTGAGCCAGGCTGGGTCAGTGAGTTTGTTCCCTGGAATCTTTGGGCTTCATCTGGGGAAGTCAAGGAAGAAGGCTGAGAAAAAAGCACAATGGAGCAGCAGAAGTAGAAGAGAGAGAAATCGCGGCTGCAAACAGGGCAGGAATCCCTGGTTCTCTCTGGTTCCCATGTCTGCCTCTACTTCTGTCCTTCAGTTCCTGGAGGCACTCCCATATCTGTATAGTAATTATTCCTTTTGTTTAAAGTTGTCTGAGATGAAGTTCTGTTACTTTCTACTAAAGGGTCTAATACAGACAGTAACTAACTAGACATAAAAATATCTCTGGACCTCAGTTTTTTCATCTAAAAAATGAGCAGTATAAACTGAATTCTCTGTAACTCCCCTTTGATTTCTGTGATTTTAAGGGTGTGTGGTGTAGGCAGGTGTATGCTTGTGTATGTGTGTTTAGGAGGTGAAGGCTTGGTTTGGGTAAATTTGAGATTCCATCCTCTGCCAGATAAATGCTGAGTGGACCACTAATGATAAATGGAACCAAAAACTGCAGGTTTTTGGGTAGTGAACACTCCAAGGGGGTTGCCAACTGCTTATATGACATGATTACATAAATATTATTCAATAGAAACACAGCTTTCAATGACTTTCATTGAGCTATTTCTTAGCTCTGGGTGTTGTTGAGCATAGGTGTGAATGTGGCAGAGAAGGGTTTTTAAATCATCATTCCAAGGAAATAGGAAAATACAATTGAAAATTGGTAAATACTATGCTCCAAACTGAGGCGATTTCAGCACCATTTGGTTATTCCCGAAACCTGCATTCGGGATAGCTCTTTCCAAATAACGTCTGAGAGATGAGTGGCGTCCTGTCTCCGAGCAGGAGGGATGGGTGCACTGCAGCTGCTCCTGCAGAAGGGGATGTGCCAGGTGCTCTGTGGCGTTCTGGCCTCTCAGTGGTGATTTATGAGCCTTGGGCTTTAACACCCATGTACTTGATAGAGATGTAATTTGTCATTGTTTTAGGGAATGTTGTTCCAAATATTAGAAAAAATAAAACTCAGCTCTACCTCGTTAATGGTTTGTTTTAAAGAGATATGTGTGCTAATCACTTTCAATAGGTGACTTTTGTTGCCTGTGTCTGGAACAGTTGCTATCTTTGTTTTTCAGCTGGAGTTAGCTTTCATCCACTCTAAATTCAATTTTGTTCCCTATCATACACAATTAAAAAGCCATTAATTTGTCAATAAGCACTCTTTGAGTTCAACCTCTA
>CM052538.1:164563584-164608113 GCA_028533065.1 Trachops cirrhosus
TCACTCATCCACTACAAAGAACATGTTTGAGGCAGCTGTGAGATGCAGAGAATCAGGCTCCAAACCAGCTGGCAGACCAGAAGGAGTGTTTTCTGGCTTGGCAAAGCTGACGCTAAGTAAATTGTTAGTGCTGGCTCTTGCAGTGATCAGCCTAGCTTTAGGCAATGGTAACTTAGGGTGGGGAATGAAGCCCTGATATGTAGGTTTCACAATCTTAAAGAGGCATTTCCACGTGGCAATTTTTCCCCCCAAAGGATGACTCTTTGAGAAGCTTTTACTGCATAGTTGGGCAACAATTCTCCATGGGTCCCTCTCATTTCTGCATGTCTTATGAACAGAGACTCTGGCTGCCCTTTGTTCTGTATAGTCTTTCTAAGAATGTTTGTAAGTGATCAGCTTGAAAGATAGTATCTCCCTCCTGGGCAAAGCAAAGGCATCCTTACTGTCCAGTATAATAAAGATCATGTCTGCCCCTGGGGAAAAAAAGGCCTGTGTGATTCCATGACCCATGATAAAAGATTCGAATTCCCATGGCTCAGGATTTCCTTCTATTAAGGCATCCTGCTATGTATGCATGCCTTATCCCTTCTCATGACCTCAGAGTTGCAGTTGGGGCTTGTGGCTTGAAGAACTGGCACAAATGAACGCCAATACTCTGGCTGTTGCTAGTGCTAGAAATGAACTGTCCTTCATCTCTGACCCAGGAGTCTTGTGTTTTCTACCAGCATCCGTGAAACTGTGCTAGGCTAACTTGTTAGCTTGCAAGTAGAGTAAAATCTTTGACTCTTTATAGTTTTTCCTCTGTATGCTTTCTAGGCCTGTTGAGATTGTGTCATAGCATGTCAGTGATTCGTACGACTGAATGTGATTGTTGATGGCACACGCTAGCTATATGAATCGAAAATCTCTTCTTTCTGCCAGCTTTCTGGTCTCTTCTGGGAGAACTTTTCATTTACGTTTAACAATTAAATAATTTTGCTAGGGTTTAAGATGTAGTATGACAACTGACCCATTATCATGGCTTTTTTTTGGAAAAAAAAGCTATTTCCCTTCCCCAGGATCACCTCTGTCTTTCCCCTTTAATCTCCTCCAATGAAGAACCCAATCTTTCCAAATTCTCTTCCTGGAAAGTAGTTCTGTATTTGCTTAGTTCCATAAATAGTAAGTAACTGAATGGGGCCTGTGCATCCTATCCAAGGTCCGCCTGAATCAAATCTCATTTACTTCTGCTATATTATTCCACTTTTCCATACTAAAACGGGGAACCTCTAATGTTTATAGATTTATTCTGGTCACACACTGAAATGAGAGCTTCAAATATATTCTCTTCCCTAATCCTCATAACAACTCTTCAAGATAGGTACTTTTATTATCATTTTCACACAGATTAAAAAAAGAACAGCTAAGGCTTAGAATAACTAATGTGCGCAATCTAGTACAACTAATAAATGGTAAAAATACAATGGGACCCAAGTTGGCCTTCTTTTTCCGCATTATTTATTTATTTTTAATTTTTAAGAAATTCAATTACCATTGACATGCAATATTATATCAGTTGCAGGTGTATGACATAATGATTATATATATATATATATATATATATAATTTATGAAATGACCACCCCAATAAGTCTAATACCTATCTGCCAAGTCTGTCTTCTTAACCACCAGACCAAGCTGCCTGCCACGGAGGTCCTGCCCAATTGCCCTCCAAATAATGTAGTGAAAGAAAGAGGCTTTATGTGGGTGGCTAAATTATGCTACCCACAAATATTCATTTTAGGTTTCAAAGGGGACCCAAAGTTAATTGCAATGAACCGAAGCTTCCGTAGTCTTGACTGTCTACTGTAAAGAACCAAGAAGAAACAGGTATGTTCCTTGTTATCTTTTTTATAATATTTTTAAATCAATGTGCAGGTCTGTTCCATTACCAATGGTAAATATTGAATAATTATTCATCTTGGCTTTGTCAAAAAGGGGCTATGTTGCTTGTATAGTGATGATAATAGTACTATGCTGTTTTCTCTTTGATTTTTACCAGTGTCAGGTATAAATGACCATGAGATGGCCCATCAAGTTAGAATTATTTTTGTCTCTTTTGTTTGCTTACTTGTACAAGCTTTATCTGGCATAGTATTTCTTTATGTAATCCCTGTTAGATCTCTTAAGTTCTATTCAATAAATGGTATGTTATTTGAGCTTTTTTATGTCATAATATTTATGAGCCATTATTTGAAACAAAAGGAAAGTCTTACCAAGGCATCTGAGGTACTTCATGGTATTTTCAAAATAGCAAGGTAAATTAAAAAAAAAAAGAACAGAGTGGGTCAATTATGGGTCTAAACTCAGCTCCTCCATTGACTACTGGAGCGATTTTGGTAAGTTTATTCATCTCTATAAGTCTAAGTTTTTTTCTTTTGTAAAATGGGATAATATTAGCTAACCCATGGAGTTTTTGTGGAGATTAGAAATAATGTATTGAAGATAACTAGAACATAGTAGGTACTCGAGAGTGACTATTGTTTTTAAGGTAGTTACTGTCATTATCCTTAATGCGTATGATTACTAGGTGGCAAACGTGTGTGAGACAGTGTTCAAAACACTGTTCATGGGCCTCATTTCATTTCCTCCTGGCAACATCCCAGTGAGGTAGGTGACATATCCCCGGATCACACAGTATGTGTCAGACCTGGGATCTGAGTTCATTTCCATCTGACTCCATAGTCTACAGTGTTGATAACCACAATAATAAGAAAATTTTATCCAGAATCACATAGCTCGGCCATTGATATTTAACAAAGCACCAAGGAATGTCTGTATGCAAATATGGTGTCCGCAGATGGCAATACGCATGGAGACCTGCGTACTGTTTGACAGCTGTATCTCTAAGATGCAGAAGCTCTCACCACCGATTTCTTAGATCACCTTGCAAACATTCCCTATAAAGTAAATGCTTTACGTGGTTAATTAACTCAAGTTTGCTATTAAGATGATTAGATTCTGTTTGAAGGAGTGAAGTTGAGTACATGTCAACACATAAGGAAAGTGCCGTCAAGACCTAAACTGTCTGCACCTATACTGGCGAAAGCAGCGGCGCTGTGTGGGGTGTGCGTGTGATGTTTCTGCGAGGTCTCTCTGCTGCTGTAGATCTGTTGAGATATATAGCAAGTCTCACTAATGAAATAAAAATTATGAAAATAATTATTTTTTCAAGCAAATTTAAATATTTCTCTGACTTTCTATCTTCATAGAATGCAAATTAAGATTCTCTGGGTGCAAAAGAATATTTTACTATAAGTAGATATTTCATACCAAACATTTAATTCATAGAATTTCAAACTTTAACAAGGAATAATTTGGCCACAGACCTCTCTTAATCTGAACTTCAGGGGCTTCAGGATACCATTTTCTTCCCCTCACTACCAGTGACAAAGCCTGGCTTCCTTTAGGGCTTGTGATTATTATATTTCTATGGCAACTGACTTAGCATTTTACAGGACTCAGAAGAACCCATTTGGATATGTTAAAAGCACCAAACAGCAATTGTCATTTAACATCACTTCCAGTTGACCTCGACTGATGTTTTCTCTCTATTCAAACACTTCCTTCAAGTAACTCTTTACTAGTTTCTGAAAACACATCACAGTTTCTTGTTTGATTTTGTTCCCTTTTCTTAGAATGTCCCTTCTCTTCTTTTCTTTTATTGAAATCCTATCTACTCTTTCAGGAGAGCTACATAGTCATATATGCTGGAGGCCCATCCACTGGTAAAAAAGCCAGAAGGTTTTCCTACTTTTATAACATTGAGATTTTCCTGCTACTTAACTCATATATCTCCAGGTTGGTGAGCTGTTTGTGCATTTTAATCTTCCAGGGAGAAAAATTGTTACCCGCACATCTTTATTGCAGCATAGTGCCTAAGAAAGTCCTTCTTAATTGTATGATATGATCTTTATTTATTGCTAGTTGCTTTACAAATTTTTTTAAAGTATATTTTATTGATTATGCTATTAGAGTTGTCCCATTTTTTTCCCCTTTATTTCCCCCCTGCTTATACCCCCTCCCATCAGCATTCCCCAACCTTAGTTCATGTCCATGGGTCGTACATATAAGTTCTTTGGCTTCTCTGTTTCCTATACTATTCTGAACCTCCCCCGGTCTATTTTGTACTTACCATTTATGCTTCTTATTCCCTGTACCTTTTCCCCCATTCTTCCCCCTCCCTCTCCCCACTAATAAACCTCCCTGTGATCTCCATTTCTGTGATTCTGTTCCTGTTCTAGTTGTTTGCTTATTTTTTTTAAGATTCTGTTGTTGATGCCTGTGAGTTTGTTGTCATTTTATTGTTCAAAGTTTTGATCATGTCCTTTATCTTAGATAAGTCCCTTTAACATTTCATATAATAAGGACTTGGTGATGATGAACTCCTTGAACTTGACCTTACCTGGGAAGCACTCTTTCTGCCCTTCCATTCTAAATGAAAGCTTTGCTGGATAGAGTAACCTTGGTTGTATGTCCTTGCCTTTCATGAATTTGAATACTTCTTTCCAGCCCCTTCTTGCCTGTAAGGTCTCTTTTGAGAAATCAGCTGACAGTCTGATGGGAACTCCTTTGTAGGTAACTGTCTCCTTTTCTCTTGCTACTTTTGAGATTCTCTCCTTCTCTTTAATCTTGGGTAATATAATAATGGTGTGCCTTGGTGTGTGCTTCCTTGGATCCAACTTCTTTGGCACTCTTTGAGCTTCTGAGACTTCCTGGAAATCTATTTCCTTTGCCAAATTGGGGAAGTTTGCCATCATTATTTTTCAAATAAGTTTTCAACTTTTTGCTCTTCCTCTTCTCCTTCTGGCACCCCTATGATTCTGATGTTGGAGTGTTTAAAGTTGTCCCAGAGATTCCTAAGCCTCTCCTCATATTTTTGGAATTCTTGTTTCTTTATTTTGCTCTGGTTGAATGTTTATTTATTTATTCTGGTCCAAATCATTGATCTGAGTCCTGATTTCATTCCCTTCACTGTTTGTTCCCTGTATATTTTCCTTTATTTCACGTTGCATAGCCATTTCTTCCTTTATTTTGCATCCATACTCAATCACTTCTGTGAACATCCTGATTACCAGTGTTTTGAACTCTGCATGTGATAGGTTGGTTATCTCTTTGTCACTTAGTACTTTTTCTGGAGTTTGGATCTGTTCTTTCATTTGCACCATATTTCTTTGTCTTGGCCTACCTGTTACATAGTAAGGGGCAAAGCCTTAGGCATTTGCAAGGGTGCATCAACCCACATTTCTGGGTTGTGATGCAGTATGTGGGAGAGGGGTCAGAGAGGAAACAATGCCACTTGCTTGGCTCTGGCCCCACTTTTAATCACTTTCCCCACTACCCACAAGCGATTTGAGCCCTTCTGGTGCTGATTCCTCAGTTGGTGAGTTTGTGTACATTCTACGACTCCGTGGGTCTCTCCAGTGGACCCTCCTGTGAAGCTGGGAGTTTCTCCCACCACCACAACCTCCAGAGGTTTTTACAGCCAATGGTTTTGAGGCTTTGTTTCCCCATGCTGGAACCCTAGGTTACGTGATCTGTCTTGCTCCCCTTGCTCCTCCTGGTTTTCCACACATGAGTGTAGGACTGCCAGCCACCACCTTGCCTGCCAGGTCCTCTAGCTGCTGCCTTGCTGCTTGTCCTTTCCACCCCAGCTGCCCATCTCCACCCTTCCTACTGATTTTATGAATGTTTTTTCTTTAATTCCTTGGTTGTTGGATTTCCATGCAGTTTGATTTTCTGGCAGTTCTGGTTGTTATTTGTTTTTAAATTTGTTGTCCTTCTTTTGGTTGTGTGAGGAGGCAAAGTGTATCTACCTACACCTCCATCTTGGCTGGAAGTCCCTAAGAAAGTCCTTAACAATCAATTGTAGGTACCCAATTTAGGTTTCTTAAAAGAATAATAAATAAATGATAATTTGTTTGCAAACTAGACAGTCAGACACTGGCAGTGTAGCAAGAAAGCTAGGAAAGTCTGGGTTGGAGACCTGGGTCTGTTGATTATTAGGTGCCTGACTTGGGAAAATAATTTAACCTCTTTGAACTCAGTTTCTTCATATGTAAAAACCCAGGTGATCCTGCTATGTCCTAGCCCTGCCTACTTAGGGGATAGTCATGGGAATGGAATAAAGAAATATATGTACACACTGAAGTACACTGTACATGCTGACCTAAGCTATTAAATACCTAGACAGCTGGACAACTCAGCTAATGGTAGGCACCTTAACCACCAAGTTTATATACTATTATCTTACCTTATCCAAAAATATGTTATCAACTCTTTTGATATTATGTAGCAAAGATGGTTCATTTACTCCCTCAGCTATCTTTTTCTTCATTCATTCATTTAGTAAATATGTATGATGTGCCTACTGTATAATGGGCCCCAGGCTAGGGCTATAAACATGAAAAGATAGATATAGTTTGTTGCTCTCAAGGACCTTGCACTCTGGTGAGGAAAACCTAAAACAGACAGGCCTACAAACCAATCAGTCCACAAATAAGACAGTTTTAGATAGGTAGGGATAAGTGCCAGTAAGCAAACGAAATAAGGTAATGTGCTAGAGAGTGCGTGGGGGTGGTATCATTAGCATGGTCAGGAAAGCCTTCTCTGGAGTGACCAGCAAGAAGGGAAGGAACAAGCTTTGCAAAGGGCTGGGGACAGCAAGTGCCAACACTCTGAGGGAGGACCAGGCTTGGAATAGTCAGTAGAAGGAAGACTAGTGGGCTGAAGCAAAACAACCTGCAGGAGATCAGAGGTATTGGGTAGTAAAAAGATGGCCTATTTGCATAGAATGGTCAGGAAAGAGAAAAGAAATATATATATATTTTGTCAACAAAGATGAAAGAATTTAGGATTGGCTTAATTCTGGTGAAAATTTAGTTCATCGGATTGTATTTCAGGATATTTACATTTATATTACCGCACTGTTAGGAATGTTTGAGCTTCACTCTTTTTAAAAATTATTATTTTAAATATTTTATTTATTTATTTTTAGAGAAAGGGGAAGGGAGGCAGAAAGAGAGGGAGAGGAACATGGATATGTGAGAGAAACATCGATCTGTTGCTTCTTACATGCACCCAACCAAGCACCTGGCCAGCAGCCCACGCATGTGCCCTGCCCGGGAACAGAACCATCAACCTTTTGGTTTGTGGGACAATACCCAACACACTGAGACACACAAATTAGAGCTTCAAATTATTTTAACATGAATAAAAGCAAAGTGATTTTAACATGGTCCATGATTGTCAATATTTTACCAGGATATTATTTTTATTTTAATATATGTTGTTATTATTATTTTGGTGATTTGCTGCACCCTTTACTGTCATTTTGTTATAACCAATAATTAATGGAAAGTCTGAATGAAAATATTTTAAAGATATTTAATTTTATTATATTCACAGTATTTTTCAGTAGGAAATATTAGTCTCTCTGGAGATACTAGTGAAAGGGAAAAAACCCACATACACACAAAATTAAGTAAAACTGTTAACTGTGATAAGTGCTGAGAAAGAGAGGTTATATGGTATTGTGAGAATTCTTAATAGCAGTAATTAACCAAGTCTGAAGGGTCAGGGAAGGGTTAACCCACTAAAAAATTATATAACTAGCAGTTCAACTTTAATGAGTGGATTAGAATGATCTTAATAAGCTTCTATCCCTATTGTGCCTTACCTTTCCTTAGAGATAAATTGCATGTAAATAAATATATATTAAAGTGCTTCTAATTAATTTGGTCTCTTTAAACTTTTTTCTTCATAATCTACTTCTACTTTTAATTTGCTCAGCAAATCAATGTCCTCTCCCCACCTTTTCCATATTCACCAAAGGGATTGTGTGGGTGCACATACTGCACTAATTAACAATCACTGACGTTTGGCTTGTGAAGAGATTTATCCCGTGTCCTGTGAGTTTTCTTTTCCCTTTCTGCACACGCCGCCCTAGACATTCTGGACACAGTCGCCGAAAGCTGTGAGCACTCCAATATCGCCTTCCTCTCCCATCAGCTTTCACTCCATGCCTTCCTACCCATCGTCCCTCTGGTCACCAAGGTGCCCCGACCTGCCACAGTCCCCGCAGCTCCCTGATGCTGTAACCCACTCACGCGGACCACATGGCTCCCTCTGAGCAGCAACTCTGTGACAGGCATCGAACTTCTAGACTCATAACGTGGAATCTGTCAGGCTGAGAACATAAGTGCTCCAGCCCATTATTGGCTGATAGAAAGCATATAAAAAAGGACTTTAGAAACCAACGCATGAATAAATAATTTCATGAGCAAAGCTGCAGTGTGGCAGTCCATGGTTTAAAGTTGAAAGCCTTTCTAATGTATTGCCAGAGGATTAAATGCTATCACCATGTTTCAGGCAGTAATTTTTATTGCATGTTTCATTCAGGATTTGGCATTGGAAAAGAAAGAATTCTGCACACATCAAATTGAAATTAGAAGGCAGTACACTGTTATTTGAAGCTTGGATGCTATTGTTTCTAGAGCATTATTTTCTGTTGGGGTGTTTTTTTTCTTTGTACCCCTTGCTTCTCTCTCTCCCTCTCTCTCCATCTCTTTCTGACTCTGTTTCTGTCTCTTTCAACAGATAGTTACCACTTTCCAGTGCCCGATAAACCTTTCCACAATGCCTGGTACTTTTCAAAATTATTCTTCAGGACGACATTTGCAGCAGCAGGTTTGCAGTACCAGGGGAGCAGCAGCTTGTGTCACAAGCGCAGAAGGTCAGGTTAACGTAGGTAGAGAAAGACATCTGGGTCCACCGTGCCTTGGTTTCCAGCCCTGGATTGGTCATGCTGAGTCAGGGAGAGACTTGAGGGTCTGAGTCTCATTGAAAGTCATTTCAGATCCTTGTTGATGGACCCTTTGTGAGTACAGGCCACTCCCTAGTTTACCTCTGGGATGGCAAGCAGAAGTCCCCCGGCTCCCTTCCATCAGCTTTCTCCCTTTGTTTAATATGAGCTACCCTCATTTCTTTCCTCTAATAACGGAAACAAAATTTTATTTTAATGGCTGGCACCCAAATTCCTCTTTACAAGGTAACTCTCTTTGTCAGGAAAAGGCACCACAATATCAATAATAACAGTTATGGGTGGAAGAGATGATGCCAGGCTGGGGAGAGGGCGGGTGGCAGGTGCTGATGTGTTATCCAGGAAGGCAAGAGAGAAGGGGCCCTGGGTGGAATGAGGGGTTGGGGAAGAGGGGCATAGCGCCGTGCAGTCTGTCTGCTGGGAGGGTGGTGTGAAAGGCCCCAGCCCCTGGAGATGGAGGGGCTGAAAGCACACTTAAGAACTGCAGTGCCAGAGTTTCCATGGGACTTTCTGAGGTGGAAATACCCCCTCCAACTCCCTCTCAACACCTTCAGTGATGCAGATGCGTTCTTGCTCTGAGTGGGCTGAGGGCGGGCCAGGGATTCAGGGAGGCAGCAGCAGGAGGCCAGGAAGCCAGGGGAATGAGGCCCTTAGGGGACTTTGTGGAACTCTTGGGGGTGGAGCCTGAAATGCCCCAGGTTATGAAATCTGGAGATTTGAGCCAGTTTTTCTTGGGTCTTCAAAAGGGCAGGAGAACCTTCTATTGACTTTGGGTTATATTAGATTTTCAAGGGAGCCTACAATATAGTACTTTGTATTAAGTGTTATGAAAATGAGTGGGAGTAAGGTAGTTTGCAAAGATCTGGCTTGCAGCCAGAAAAAATGTGCTTAGTGCAAATAGGCAATTAAGAGAAGGGTTTTTTTTTTTTTAATTTATTTTTTATTCCAATGGTCTGGTTCATTGTAGAATAAAATGCTATACCATTCTGTTTATACAGGCACTTTCCTACTGGCATATATTAGAATTCATGGAAAATCAGTGAGGGGAAATCCAGTTACAACTCTTCATGGGCTCATGCTCTAACAACATTCTTAGAAATAAGACTGTCAGAAGAAATGGTGTTATATTTCTTATTCCACATACTTTTAGGGAACATTCTCCTGCAGATTGCCTCTCTCCTGGACTTCGCCTTGGAATCCTTTCTCCCATCCTTGGGCCCTCTCTCAGTCGCACGTGTGGGCAGCCCCACCTTACCTGTGGACAGCCACAGTGGGTGGCTGCCCCACTGTAGTGTGGGGGTGGGGTGGGGGGGTGGGGAGGATTGACCTCCTGAGCCCCTCCTCCAGAGGTTGCGGAAGGTGGGTAGCGGCCCCGACCTCTCCCTGCTATCTTCCTGACCTGCCTCAGAGTTCCAGCCTCATCTTCCTCCAGGCAACCTCAGTCACTCTTCACTTCAGAGCTCTGTCCAGCTTCTCCACTTAGGTGGAGACCTGTGTGAAGAGAAATTCACAGTAGCCCGAGGAGGCTTTTCTTTCACCATAGATAATAGAATATCAGAATGTGAGCCTTTTTGAATGGACTTTCTTCCATTCTGTTTAAGACAAGCATTTTTATTGTTAGCATACGAGGGGGTGGGTGTTGTCTTTCTCTTTTCATCTGAGTGAAAAATAAGGCAGGGTCCACCACTCTGTGAATGTGTGTGTGAGTGTGTGTGTGGAAGGATAAGAAAAAGAGGGGGCAGAAAGCTTAATGATGTAAGTAATTATGTGAGCAATTAGTGAGCAATCACTTTTCGTGCAGGACAATTAGGGACCTGATTTTAAACATATTGTCTTTGGAATCAGTACATACAATATCTACACAGTGCTTCGAGCATTCACTTTTTATTACCTTGTCACTAAAGGGTTTCCTTTTAGAGGGGGTCAAGTATCAAAAATGACACACAGCACAAACTGCAGAACTTGGTTATTATATTGCATCTTTGTACACTTTTTGTTTAAAGCTGGTAGGATTGAGAGAAGGGATTGGAGGAGGGAGTGGGGGAGGGTGTGAACTGGAATTAAGTTCAGTCACAGATTGGGCAGCGATCCTTCTGCGGTGGAAACCTGGAGGACATTTGAGAGAGCGCCCTGACAAGTATGGATTTTATATGCTCTGTGAATATGTGCCTTTTCTTTTTCACCCACAGCCTGTACCCCTAGGCTTCCTGTTTGCAAGCAACAGAAACTGGTTCTGTTTATTTTAAACAAAAAAGGGAATTTGTTGGAAGGATACTTGGGGGTCACTAAATCAGTGGATGCTAAAAAACAAACCTGAAGAGATGGAAGTGACCTAAGTCTCCCCAAGACCAGGCCTCAGAACTACTCCATCTCAGGTCCCTAGGGACAGGCACTCCACACAGCACCCACACAGCTGTGAAAACTCAATCCCATATACCCTACCTTTTCCTCACATGTTCAGGATCCAGGTTTCTGGGAGTGAACATTCACTCGGCTCAACCTAACCAAAGGCCTCCCCAAGAAGCCTGCCCAGAGAAGGGGGAGCAGGAGGGCTGGGCCACTTTGGCATCCAGTGTGGGTGGCAGTAGGTGGCAGTTTCTCTTCTCACTAAGACCATAAAAATTGAGAGTCTCCAAAAATGGAGATTGGGGTGCAGATAAGAAGAAGGTAGAAAGTTGAAGGCTGTTGAGCTAAAATGTAATTCAAGTCTATCTCATGTCTCCTAACTTGGCCAGAAGGGACGGGGAGACTATAGCCGTCCTTGTAGGACTTTTCCTGACTGGGGCCTCTTCTTCCCTCAACCCCAGACCTGGTCCCACATTTGCTACATTTCTGGGGGCAGCTGTCCAGGTGTCTTCTGTTTGCTTACCTATCAAATGAAGATAATATCTCAGGTGTTATTGTGAGGCTTAAATGGGAATTAATAAAGTATCTAGAACTGTGCCTGGCACTGAGCAGTGCTCAGCAAGGTTGATATCACTTCCCTCACTTTGCTGTCTCCCCAAAGACGGTGCGTGTGAATGTGTGCACCCACTGTCATTTTATCTATTCAGCAAGTGTTTATTGAATGCCACTGTCCTTACTTCTCTAAGTTTACCAAGAACTGGTGGAGACTTTGCTCAAGAATGTTACCACCCCCTAGCTGTGCAACTCTGGGTGAGATATTTAACCTTCCTGAGATGCAGTGTGGCAGTCCATAAAAGGGAGATAATAATTACACCTATGTTAAAGGATTCTTCTAAGCATTAAATGCGACAATCCATGTAAAGTAGTTAGCACAGTGCCTAGCAGTAGGAAACACTCAATACATATTAATTCTTAGTAAGAACCCAAAGGGCTTAGAGTTTTTTCTTTTATATCTTCAGCCTCTTCTATCAGGGTAATATATTCCACACGTTTACCACAGGTTCTTGTTCTAAATGCAACTTATTCTCTGAAGACCCAAGTGACCACCATACACACTAGAGCTGGAAGGATATTAGGAGTGCTGTAGTTCAGCCTCTTTGCTGTACAGAGGAAGGGAAGCTAGTCAGTGGAAGACTTGCTGGCTCCCAGTCTGGTGCTCCACCAGCCCCGTATCACTGGATTGATTATCATCAGTAGTGAAAGTCTTTGTTTCTCTTTTTATCCCACCTCAAAGCAAAAAAATCAGATGTTGATCTGAGGTAGGGTTCGGCAGCCATGGGGTTTGGCTGCATATTTGACCATTTGTCTTCCCACTGTCTGTGGTGGAAGTGGTCAGGCTGTGTAGTTATGTAAGGCCTGTCAGTCTCACCTTATCTAATCATTGCCTCTACAAATGGCACACTGCCGTGCGTGGGAAACGCACATGGCACTTGGAAGATTTTGGCCTGCTTTTATTTCCTATCATTCCTTAAGTGGTTACTTAACATTCTGTCTATTATTCCTTGGAGAGTCTCTTTGGCATTACCAATTGCCATGTTTTCTCATGGAATCAAATTAGTTTCAAATTCTTTTTCTCATGCTATGGTAGCTTGCATTTTTCTAAGCTGACTCTAGCTTATTTTCTGGCTTTAGATCTAATCCTTTCAGATCTTTGTGTGTTTGAGCACAACCTTTGCCTATTCAAAATAAAACTTCTACTAATATCAATAACCTAATGCTCATTTTCTATTCCAAGTTATTAATAAAATTTTTATTGAGACCAGAGAGAATAGACGACCTGCCAAATATCTTGTCTCAATTGGATACTGGGCCATTTATCCATTTCCTTTGTTTAAAATAGTTTAGCCAATATTTAATTTATTTGACAATGTTTATTTTCAAGCTAATTTAAATTTGCTTCAGATAGAAGTTTGTTAAATGCTACATCATATGCTTTATTTATGCCCTCCCTCATATAATTCTGTATTATTTCCTAAACAAACTTTATAAGTTTGCCAAGAGAAGTTATTGTATTTTATATGGGGCAATTTGTTTTAATAAATGCTTTATATTGTTTTGCTATTGCTTGGGATTTTAAAATTACTTTTCTTCAAGGTAATTGCTTTAAATTAATAATTGCATTTGGAGTAAAATTTTGAAGATTATAGTTTCCATTTTTCTTATGCTTTTAAAAATATATGAGCCACACAGTTCCTTTTAATCAAGAATTTGTGAATTACAAACATTCATAAATAAACATTTCCATTCCAAATTTAAAAATTAGATAATTCTTTAAAAATTGATATTTTCGTAGAGACTGTGATTTCTTTCCACAGTCTCTATGAAAGTTCAAAGTGAGATTCTTTTTAAACTTTAGGGACTGAGGATTTTTAGTTATTGCAATTTTTCTGACTCTGTAATATACTTCAAATTGCCCTTCAATTTGATTTTTAAAGACAGATTTAAAAATGACTGAACCTAGTGTATAAATTGTTAAAAAGTCATTCATTCTGTGCATGTACTCATTAATATTGTATATATTTTCTACAACTTCTATTTTCTGATTTACTTATGAAAAGCTAGGATTTCTTATGTGGCTCTCATCAATGTGAGACTTAATGCAGTTACCAACTACAGATTTTCTTTGGGTGTATTTTTGTGCTCACTGACTTGAGATTGTTCTTCACAGAACTTGGGACTTTGATACCAAGGAACGGGCCGTGAACAGTTTAATGTGTCCATTCATATAACATCGCGAGACCTACACCATCTATGTAGTCAGTCTCATTGCTCTCTCTCCCTGGGGGTGTAAGATCAGCATCTACTGCAGTTATCTTTCCCTGTTTTCAACTATATACTATCTTATTGGACTAGAGATCACTGTTTTCAAAATTTGTCCAAATCACCTCTAGACACTTTGCAAAATCATATTCCTTGTATGGCTAACCATATACTATTAATATAAAAAATCTTTTCTGTGTGCTATGCCATCTTTCAACTTATTTTGTGTTCATTATTTTAAATTTGGTATTGCTCAATTGATATTATATTTGTGATAAACACTCAATATTTAATCTGAATTGATTAGGTAACATTTTAAACTTTACATATAGAGCTTAATAAATTTCTCACATCTTTTATATATGAGAATATAATAACCTGGCATTTTTCTTTTCCACAGAGTTTAAGTTTCTTGATTAAGCTTTCTTATGCAGCATTAAATAAAAATATACTGAGATTTTGGAATTAAATATGCAGATGATCTTGTCTTTTATCTCTCACTTACATGGGGGTTGGCACTTGCTATGACTCTGTGCTGACCACTGGGGACATTTTGGGGGGATCTGGCTTTCTTTGATATCTGGTTCCTGTTTAAAAGTCACTGATTATCACCACATCTCAATATGCTACATTTTTTTTTATTGTGGTATAGTATATATAACAGAAAATTTATCTTTTCAACCATTTTTAGGTGTATGGTTCAGTGGCTTTAAGTACATTCACATTATTGGGTAGCCATCACCATCATCCATCACCAGAACTGTTTTCATCCTATAACACTGACACTCCATACCCACTCAACAGTAATCCCCAGTCCCTCCTTCCCCCAGCTCCTGGCAAGCACCATTCTGCTTTCTGTCTCTGAATTTGACTACTCTACATACCTCACATAAGTGGAATCATAGTGTTTGTCATTTTGGTTCTGATTTATTTTGCTCAGGTATAATTCTTTAAGATTCATCCATGTTGTAACATGTGTTAGAAATGCTTTCCTTTTAAAGGCTGAATGATGTGAAAATATATATACCACACTTTTTTATCCAGTCATCCGTCAGTGAACATTTGGGTTGTTTCTACCTTTTGACTATTTTGAATAATAGTGCTATGAACATTGGTGCACAGATATCAGTTCAAGTTTTAGCTTTCAGTTCTTTTGGGTATGTTCAGAAAAGGAATTGCTGGTGGACTTTCGACCAAGATGGAGGCGTAGATAGATACAGTTTGCTTCCTCACACAAACAAAACAAGGACAACAACCAGTTTAAAAACAAAAA
This sequence comes from Trachops cirrhosus, assembly GCA_028533065.1. Classification (NCBI taxonomy): domain Eukaryota; kingdom Metazoa; phylum Chordata; class Mammalia; order Chiroptera; family Phyllostomidae; genus Trachops; species Trachops cirrhosus. The sequence continues at coordinate 164,578,883 of CM052538.1, forward strand.
ACAACCAGAGCTGCCAGAAAATTGAACTGTATGGAAGTCTGACAACCAGAAAGTTAAGGAAGAAATATTCATCCAGACTGGTGGGAGGGGCAGAGACAGGCAGCCTGAGTGGAGATGGAATGGGCAGGCGAGGCGGTGGCTGGCAGATGGGACAGTCCCAGTCCCACACTCGTTTTTGTGGGTAAACTGGGAGAAACAACTGGGGAGTGAGACAGACCACACAACCCAGGATTCCAGCACAGGGAAATAAAGCCTCAAAACCTTCGGCTGTAAATACCAGTGGGAGTTGTGGCAGTGGGAGAAACTCCCAACCTCACAGGAGAGACTGTTGGAGAGGCCCACTGGGTCCTAAAATGTATACAAACCCACCCCCCTGAAAATCAGCACCAGAAGGGCCCAATTTGCTTGTGGGTAGCAGGTGAAGTGACTGAAAATGGGGTGAGAGCCATGCAAGCAGCATTGTTCCCTCTCTGACCCCTCTTCCACAGACAGCACCACAATGCAGCGAAGTGGGTTGCCCTGCCTTAGCGAATACCTAAGACTCGGCCTCTTACAATATAACAGGTACACCGAGACAAAGAAATATGGCCCAAATTAAAGAACAAATCAAAACTCCAGAAAAAGAACTAAGTGACAAAGAAATAGCCAACCTATCAGATGCGGAGTTCAAAACACTGATAATCAGGATGCTCACAGAAATGATTGAGTATGGACACAAAATAAAAGAAGAAGTGAAGGCTATGCAAAGTTAAGTAAAGAAAAATATACAGGGAACCAACAGTGAAGGGAAGGAACCTGGGGCTGAAATCACTGATTTGGACCAGAAGAAAGAAATAAACATTCAACCAGATCAGAATGAAGAAAAAAGAATTCCAAAAAATGAGGAGAGGCTTAGGAACCACTGGGACCACTTTAAATGTTCCAACATACAAATCATAAGCATGCCAGAAGGAGAAGAGGAAGAGCAAGAAATTGAAAACTTATTTGAAAAAATAATAAAGGAAAACTTCCCCAGTTTGGCAAAGGAAATAGACTTCCAGAAAGTCTAGGAAGCTCAGAGAGTCCCAAAGAAGTTGGACCCAAGGAGGAATACACCAAAGCACATCATAATTATATTACCCAAGATTAAAGATAAGGAGAGAATCTTAAAAGCAGCAAGAGGAAAGGAGACAGTTACCTACAAATGAGTTCCCATAAGACTATCAGCTGATTTCTCCAAAGAAACTTTACAGGCAAGAAAAGGCTGGAAAGAAGTACTCAAAATCATGAAAGGCAAGGGCTTCCATCCAAGATTATTCTGTCCATCAAAGCTATCATTTAGAATGGGAGAGCAGATAAAGGAAGTGCTTCCCAGATAAGGTCAAGTTAAAGGAGTTCATCATCATCAAACCCTTATTATATGAAATGTTAAAGGGATTTATCTAAGAAAAAGAAGATCGAAACTTGGAACGGTAAAATGACTACAAACTCACAACTACCAACAACAGAACCTAAAAACAAAAACAAAAACAAACAACTAGGACAGGAAGAGAATCACAGAAGTGGAGATCACATGGAGGGTTATTTCCGGGAAAGGGGAGGGGAGAGAAAGGGGAAGGGTACAGGGAATAAGAAGCATAAATGATATATACAACCCATGGACATAAACTAAGGGGGATGGGGAACACTGGAGGGAGGGGTGTGCAGGGTGGAGGGGAAGAAAGGGGAGAAAAAAATGGGAAAACCGTAATAGCATAATCAATAAAATATACTTTAAAAAAAGCAGAATTGGTTATTCTATGGCCTGAATTTTCTTAGGAAACCATGACTTTGATTTCACCTGTAAGATGACAATTTCTTCCTATCATATTCCCTGTTTAGCAAAATTTTACTCTTTTGTGACTTCTAAATTTTCTTTTTAACAAGTACAAAACCCTGGTTAAATAAAGGACCAGAATTTATGGCACTCCTGGTCTATTAATTTTTTTAAAAGGTATATTGGTATTTAAGAACAAGATATAGTTTCTCTTTGTAATAACAGTTTAGCAGACTAAAGCAAAATATTTTTTTTCAAAATAATAATTTAAAACTGAATTTTTCTCATAATCATCTTTTGGTATTTAAATACCATATTTTAATATTTATGGTAGTAAAATACCATATTTTAATATTTAAAGTTTTCTAAGTATTTTTTGCTATTCATAAAGCTACTTTGAAAGGAAGCAGGAGGTATGATATCTTGATGAGCCAAAATTATAGGTGTGCCTTTTTAAAACTCATCAATTGCTAAAGGTCTGAACTTACCAAACAAGTCCATTAAAAGATGATTATCTGCATTGTGAAAAATTCTTGGATTAATCAAAGGGTTTTTTTAAAGAGAACCCCCCTAATGCATTTTTTAAAAGGATTTGATTTATTAATTATTTGCTAAGAAGGCATTATAAAGACTTAATAGTAAAATTGCCTTGATTTATCATTAAGTAATTACAATTTGTGATATTTGTACAGGGGTCATGAAGTTGGCTTTTTTTGCAAAAGTTGTTTGGGGGAAAATAAAAGCCTGTTAACAAGACTATAAACAAAGTTCCAAAGGAAAATGATTGCCTATTGAAGAGAGCCAATGTGTTTTCCAGCATGTAAGAAATAGTAATTTAGGGACGAAGTGCCGTTTTAGTGTCATACAGAGGCTAACAATGCTTATGCCAAAGCTTCAAGCCATTCTTACTGATTAACGCATTAATGGGCTTTTTGCTAGGCAACATTCAGTTAGCACAGTTATACATGTTTGTATAAAATGGCATTTCTTGAATATCCAGTTTGGGGAAAGATAATGGGAAAAATTACACTTTTCTTGAGTTCTCTCTGGTACTATGCTCAGGTCAGTGCTTTTTCAATGCTTGAAATGAAAGCTTTCCTCCTGAATTATCAAAGAATTTCTACTTCATTTTCTGAATATGGTCTATAGTCATAGCTGCTGCCAAAGAATGGGGTCTGGCTGATGGAAATTTGAGAGAAGGAGCAGAGAGCTGGTTGGATTCCCTGTAGAACAGGATTTTGGGTTTTGGGAATAGACATTTACCAACATCTGTTTCAAAAGGGAAAATAAAAGCCCACCCTAGAAGTCTAAGGGTCATCAGGAAATAGACAAACATCAGGATATTATATTAAAGCACATCTGTCTCCACTTTGGCATGGAAAGCCTATATTTAGATATTATTTTAAGAGCTGTGTTTAGAAATGCTGATAAAGTGAATTCCACACTCGTATTTTGGTCAACTGTGTTTTTTTTTCTTTCACAGATGTGCACACTTGGTACTGTAGTCTGAAATATAAGTTTTACTGAGACTGAAGTTTAAAAAAGTAAAAATGTGGAATTTCTCTCTTTTACAGCCTGGCTTATAGACTTCAGAGCAGACATTGAATAGTTTATATATCCTTGGTGGAAAGTCTTCTCATCTTGATGCTACCTTGTGTGTCACTGAACCTCCTCTGTCCGCGTGCTGTACTGCTGGTCTTCAGTCACCCCGTCATTCAAAGGCTGGAGTAGCCCTGGAGGATTAGTGCCCATTTGAATCCAGTCTGATAGTGGCCTTTCCAACACTTAATTCTTTCAGCTGTGAGTTGTCACAGAAAAAGAACTGTTTGAACCTGAGCTCTAGGTCAGCTATCGTCAGCTGCCCAGGGTTCTGTGTAGAGATTTGAGCTGGTTGTGGATGTACCCATTGTGTGTGCTGAAGCCAGATTTTGGTACAGTCATGGAGACATGCCAAGCATCCTTCATTTCTCAATTCTAGACTTGAACAGTGAGTATAGGTTGGATTTACATTTATTATGAGACATTTAGTGTAGTTTTTGATTCTTCCAACATAAACTTTGTTTGTAGTTTTCCTCTTCTCTTCCTAGTCACTGGTTTGCTCTGTCATTTTGAAGAGGACTAAGAGGAAATGTTTGTCCCCATCATAATTTATTCTTGGAAGCCTGCTGAACCTGTTAGGAATAGCAAGAATTTCTCCATGAGGTTGGAAGAAACAATTAAATATGATGGGCTTTGTTGCTGAAAGGAAAAAAAAGTATTATTTAGTTATTAAAAACTGGATAAAGTCTCAGTTTGGTACTAATACTGTGTGTCTTTAACATCTTTTCTATAACCTTCTTTATAATAAAAAGAGAGAGTGGGACTCTGGCTCAGAGTTTTAGCAGGCAGCTGCTTCAAGTGAGAATTTAATAATATTGTGCTTTGATTTCTTATATTTTTCTTCTGTTTGTGGCAAATATTACAATTTTAAAAATTGCTGTTGTCCTACAGGTAGCACAGAGATTTATTATGCTCGATCCCCCCTGGCCCCAGACTGGAGGTGGTAATGTCATGTACTTAAATTCAGGATACTAATGTTATCATAAAGTCTTTTCCTCTTTAGAAGTGGGAGCAGGTTAAAATAAAGCTACTTTCCTACCAGCAGTGTGTTTTTATATATAGAAAGAGGTAAAATGGAAGAGAAAAGAGTACTAATATTCAGTGTAGTTTTTGTCACTCATAAGCTGAATCTCCTGGAAGAAGCAGAGAGAGGTCTGTGAGCCAGGGTGGAGCGCCGAGCGCGGACCTGGAGCGGCCCCAGGCCTTGGCGGCAGGTCCAGCCAGAGACCGAGGGGCACCTCTGCTGCTTCATAAACCTCACATCACCGCCTTAGATTAAGGTGGTGATTTTCAGATAGTTTTTTAGAAAATCAGTCACATGTGTATTTTTAAAAGTAGACTTTATTTTAGGATATTTTAAAGAAAAGTTATGAAGATACTGGAGAGTTCCCATATGCAACACAACCGCTTCCCCTATTATTAACATTTTGTACTAATAGAGTATGTTTGTCACAATGAATGAACCAGTTAATTTCTCATTGTGCAAAGTCCATACTTGACTCAAATTTCCTTTGATTTTCCCCCCTCTAGTGCCCTTATTCTGTTGCAGGATCCCACCCCGGACAGCACATCACATTTGCTTGGCAGGTCCCCTCAGGCTCCTCTCGGCAGACAGTTTCTCAGACTGTCCTTGTTTTGGAGGAGAACTGGTCAGATGTTTTATAGGGTGTTCCTCACGTGGACTTGTCTGGCTTTTCAACTTTATTGTGGCATAATTGACAAATAAATACATTTCTTAATATATATTATATAAAAATGAAAAAAATTGGAGACTTTCTAATTTTTAATTAGAAAGCGGGGAGAGTACAGAAATTTGTCTACTGATGTTTAACTCTAAACTGCCCCCACTTCCTTGCTTTGTCATTTTAGGCAGGTTATTGAATCTGAGCCTCAGTTTCCTCATCTATACAACAGTCACCTCATAGAGTGGTTGTGAAGTTAAATGTCCAAATCAATGCGGAATGCTTAGAACAGCACCTGGTACACAGGACCATTGTTTCACACGGTGCTTTTCCTTTACTGGAAGAACCACTGAGCTGATTGATCTCTAAAGTCTCCAAATTCCAATTTTTATGATACATATTTCTAGAGTGTAACTCAGGAAGCCAAATGTAGCAAGAACTCTTAAATTAACATATCTAGTAGTGTATTTTTTGCTTGCTTGCTAACGTTATGATTTTTTAAATTAAAGTAGAGTTGACATACAGTATTATATTAGTTTCGGTTGTATAACATAGTGATAACACATTTATATACCTTGTGATGTGATCACCTTGATATGCATCGTAACTGTCACCATACAAAGTTTTACGATATTATTGACTATATTCCCTGTGTTGTACCTTTCGTCCCCGTGACTTATTTATTTTATAACTGGAAGTTTGTACCTCTTATTCACTAACTTCATGTTTTAAGTTCTAAAAAGCAGTGTTGATAAATGTATGCCTGTCACTGTTGTGTTCTTTTTCTCACTGGGATTAGTCTCTGAGAGGCTGAATAAAAACGTTTTGGAAATAACACCAAAGAAAATACGTCTAGGCTTTGTTGACTATCCCTGTTTGTTGTGAAGATGTCCAACAAATAGGGATAATGCCTGCGTAGAGAACCCTCTTTCCTTGATGCCATATATTGTGCTGTTTATTCTGCCTTGGAAACAACAGTGGCTACACCGCCTTGCATAGTACTGTAGTGTTTAATTAACTGAAGTCTCTTGATTTCATCAGTACCTGTGGGTCCTCGACCCCTGACCTTTTTGGCTCCAGAAAGGCTGCAGGTACAGGTCTATTTGCCTGTCAAGAAGCTGATATTGAGTCTCCTCTGCCCTACTCCTACCCCTTTTCTAAACAATTCATTCTAATATCAAATAGATGGGATGATAGCTTATCAAGGAAACTGCCAAGATCCCAGCGTCTCTGTCTCCTTGGAAAATTATGAAGCCACATTTAATACTGTAGACATCAACTTCCTCAATCCCAGAATTAGCCTGCCCTTTAGTTATTAAGCAGCACTGCTGATATGATCTATGTTAAAGGCAGTAAAGAAATGAGGATTTTTATCCCACTGTCTTAAAATAAACACAGGCAAATCTGTTGGAGAAATTCATCACATTTAAAATTCAGAAGGATGTGAAAATAAGCACAAATAGATAACTGTGAATGCAGAGAGGATATATGCCTTTGGTGCAAATTCTTCATTAAATAAGAATTAGAGTAGATACTAAGAGACTCAAGATGTTATATATACTCTATCTCAAAAGTTAATTACAGTTTTAAAGTAATTCAGCAGAGTGGCTAAGAGTGGCTTTTGAAGCAGGCTGCCTGAGTTGGAATCTCAGCTGCACCATTAATTAGTCATGTGATTCAGAACACGCTACTTCACTCACTGTGATTTTGCTTCTACATCTGTATCTATTGCTGCACAACAAACTACCCCAATATTTAGTGGCCAAAGCAACGAGTCTCATTAAATCTCATGATTTTGTGAGTCAGAAATGTAGGCAGGACTCTCCTGGCAATTATTCTGCTCCATGTGACACTGACTGGGCCATTTGGTGGTTTTCAGCTGGCAGCTGCTCTGGTCTGGATGGTCCAAGAATTCCCTCATTGTCTGGCACCTCAATGGGCTGAGCTGGAAGGCTGGGCTCAGCTGTGCCCCGTTCCCTCCTGAATGGGCTTTGAGACGCTCCAGGTGGCATCTCCTGCAGAGCAGTTGGGCTTCTGACAGTGGCAGCCCAGGGCTCTGAAAGTGAGTGTGCAGGAGACAAGAAAGGGCAACTCGAGTTTTGGGCCTGGAAATTGTCACTGCATTCCTTTCCCCACAAACCCCTGGCCAAAGCAGTCACAGAGCCTGCCCAGATTCAACCTCACCTGGCAATGGGAGGTGTGTCAAAGAATTTGTGGCCCTTTTTAGACACCCATCACAGGCTAAATGTTCAGTGTTAGATGTTATAACATATGCCCATACTATTACTGCATACAAATGTATGTATGTATAATTTTATTTATAAAATTTATGAAATATATATTTGTGTAGTATCTGACCTATACACAGGGTATAGATAGATATATATCTATGCTTTATCTCTGTTTCATTACATTTATATAATTATCAAAATAGTGGCTGATGTGGCTATTAACAATCCTTAGGTTATTTCAAATTTCAAGTTGCTTAGTGTTTACATGCAGAATCACTTCCCTTACTGTGAGAAATAAAAGAATCTCTGCAGGAAAAGTTCTTTTATTTAGATGTTGTCTCTTAAATACAACTAAACATAACTCAACACTGAAGCAACTGACCTACTCCGGTGTTGGTTCCTGAGTAGCCAGTGGCACTCAGGCTTCGAGAGAAGAGCCAGCACATCAGGTGATGTGCTTCGCAGAGGACAGAGAACACTGGGAGAATTACTTTACTTTAGAAATCATTTTACAGTTTCGCACTTTCAAGTCTCCACTTTAAGAAGACACAATGTAATCAATAACAGAGGGTAAGCTTCCATGACGAAAGGCTGGGAAAAAGAAGGTGGTGGTTCCCCAAGAAGAAAGATTTTCAAGTACAAAACAGGATCACATGTAAAAAGGTTATTGTGACAAATGTGCCCAAGTGTTATACAGAGGCAAAGGGTCTAGAAAATAATTGGAAAATCCTGGACATAGAAATATCAGAGGCAGCCTCTACTTTGAAGAAAAAGGGTTAGACTGAAGAATGAGGACGAAGAACCTTAAGAGGTTTCAGGAAGAATAACTGCCCCGCAACAGAGATGCTACTCAAAACTTGTGACATCGCAAAGCTGTTAGCAAAACATTTCTGTGCATGGGGTGGAGCACTTGCCAACAGAATGGTACGGGAAGGGAGAGACTCAGTCAGGTGTTGACAGCAACTATACCAGGGTATAATTCTGTTTCCCCCCCCCCCCCCTTAAAGTGGAAACCAGAAAGCATCAAACTAAAATGTCATTCTGGACAGTGATGTAATTCTCCATGTTTCACACCTAATTTATCCAGGTGAGTTTGACTTAACTATACCATGCTGATGTAAGCACCATCCAATTATCCTAGAAAACAAAGCACAGAGAGGCTGTGGGTTGTGGCTTACGGACTTGCACGGTGCAGGAGCCGTGGAGGTCCGTGTGCTGCCGGGTCAGGTGTCTGGTGCTCCGCTCCTCTCTGGCCTCCCTGAGGTCCTGCCTGATGGCTGGGACTTCTGTTTCTGCAGCGACTGCGGAAATGTATAGGATACTAGAACTCCATTTCTACCAACTGTGCTCAAGATCTGATTGCCTTATTCATTTTATTGTTCACTTGGGATGTCAGGTGTTTTCCCTAATTGATGTACATGAACTCTTTGTAAATTAAGGAAATTGGCTCTTTTTGTATGCAGGAGAGGGCAAAAGTAGGTTTACAGTTGTTAGTATGGAACAACTAGTTGTTAGTTGTCAGTACTAATAACACAATGATTAATAAATAGCAATAAGGAATAAACTCCGTGTTTTGTGGACTCACAACTGTAACCGTTTTGCCCCACCCTGTGTGTTGCAAGTATGTTCCTCGTTTGTCGTCATCTGACTTCATGATATATTTTTTTCCAAACAGACGTTTGGATAGATTTGACTACATAAACATTTTAATTTCCCTTATGGTGTCTAAGCTGTTGCCTAGAAAGCATTTCTTATTCTAAGATTATAAATAAATTCATCTATGTTTTCCTTTACTCCTACAATGGATTTATTTTTTAAAAATCTCTGATTGGTCCTGGCTGGTGTGGCTCAGTGGGCTGAGTGTGGTCTGTGAACCAAAGGGTGGCAGTTTTGATTCTCAGTCAAGACACATGCCTGGGTTGCGGGCCAGGTCCCTTGTTAGGGGCTCATGAAAGACAACCACACATTGATGTTTCTCTTCCTCTCTTTCTCCCTCCCTCCCCCTCTCTCTAAAAATAAATAAAGTCTTTAGAAAAACAAAATCACTGATTAATCTGATGTTACAGTTTAAACATCTCTGATTTGGATGTACTTGCTATAAACACTGAGGAAGACATTTATCTTTTTGGAAATGGGTAGCTAGTTTTCATATTGTGATTTACAGATTCATCTTCCCATTTTGATTCAAATGTTATAAATTCCCATTTGAATTAGAGTCTATTTCTAGGCTCACTATCCTATTCTTCAATCTTCTCATTTTCTCTTCAGCAGCAAACTGTTACTAATTATTGTGGTACCATAACACATTTTGTTCTCTGGGAGGCCTCTGAGCTTTCCTATACACAAACAAAATCAATTACTACAATGTAATGGAAGAAAAAATCTCATTTACAATATTAATAACAAAGAAGTCTGGAACAAACTTTACAAAAAATATGCAGACCCATATAAAGAAAAAATTTTAAATCATGGTGAGAACATAAGAGGAAACTTAAAGACATGCCTTGGTCTTGGATATAAAGGCTCAGCAGTGTGAAACTTCTGGTCTCCCTCAGCAAATCTGTAAATTTAATACAATGCCAATTAAAATACTCACAACATTTTGAGGAAAGCTTGATAAATGTTGCCGATGTTCTCCCAGAGGAACAAGCATTCAAGAATGGCCACAAAACTCCTCTTCATTTTTATAACCGTATTAATTTTCTCTGTTATCCTCGTCTCGGCTTTTAAAGGCTTACAGAGGTGACTCAGGCTTGTGGTGAAATGACTCAGACATCGCCGAGGTGTAGGAATCACACTGGCAGCTGGCGGTGAAGGAGAGGTCTAGGTGGTAGGCCCTGCTCTGAGAGTTATTTGGATGAAATGTTCATGACCTCATTCCATCCTCATGACGGCCCTACCAGGCCAGCATTCTCCTTTTCCAGATGGTAAACTCGGCACGGAGAGGTTAAGTAACCAGCCCACGGTTACTTTAGTGGTTGACCTGCAGGTCGTAGGTTTTTACCCAGGGTACCATTTTGCCTTGTTCTGGGTAAATAATAAAGAAGGAAAAATCCCTCCCACACTCTGGCCCCATTTCCCAGACTCTTTGCTGTGTATCTGGTTCATTTATGTGCCTATAATCATATAAACTATTCTCATAAACTGGGGCAATTTAATATACACAATGTTCTGCACTTTATCACTAAGCACCATACAAAGGGTTTCTCCATGTAAGCACGCACAGAACCACTACATCCTTCTTAGAAGTTGGTCAGGATATGGATGCGCCATAATTTATTTAACTAACATCCTTTACTGATGGGCATATAGGATGTGACCTCAAATTATTAGCATGTTTCCTCTTTCTTCGAGCAGCTATTATTAACTCTCGTTATTTCATTGTGGAGCTCTCTTCCATCTTCTCTTACATCTCATTGAAGGCAGGACCCTGGACATTCTCAGCTGTCTTGTAAGAGCCCAGCAGTGAGTGTGCTAGATCCAGGGGTCCTGTCTCTCCCTCAAACAATTTGATAATGCAGCTCATGTTTGGAGCTATATTTGTTAAATAAATTATTTGAGAGTTGTCCTTGCTTTATTGATTCTCAAACATTATTTCACATTTCTATGTGCATTTCTTGTACTTGTAATAGCTCCTCAAAGACATTCTATGTACTGTCTGCAGATTCTCTTTCAGTGCTGTTTGCTGGTTTTAATCCTAAGGTTATCAGAAATAATTGATCAACGTCATGAACGTGTATGAACTCTTCCCCATGTGAAAAGCTCCAGACTCATTATCTCATTTTATTTCTCATAATAGCCCAGGCTAGAGAAGGTAATATAAGTATAAAAACCCCCCTTTCTCCAATTTTACACATAAAGAGAAACTGAGGCACAGAGAGGTTAGGAGAGTTGCCTTAAAAATACAGAAACCAGAATGTTGCCTAAGACGTGGTGCCAAGACTAGAACCCTGCATGTCTAACTTTCAAACCTAGCTTGCTAACCTCTGTCTTTTCTTGCCCCTCTTTTAAGCCTTCACCACTTTCTCTGTTTTTTGAACATTAAAATGTTCATAGGAAAATTTCACTTTCTTGATCTCCTTTTTCTTTTCTCATTACCTTGACTTTGTAGCAGACATTTCTCATTTGGTCATTTATTTGTTTTGTTGGCTTCAACTTCCATCCTTTTCCTCTTTCTCTGTGCATTTCATTAGCCATTCCCACAGCTGGGAGCATTTATTTGTTTTTTAAAAAGACTCTGGCTTTCTTCCTTCCTTTGAGTTTTCTTTGAATCGTTTTTTAAACATGTCCTGCCATTCTCTTATCCTTTCCAAAGCCAGGAGGGCTTTCATCAACTGGGTCATTCCTCTTACATATTTATTTCTCCTTGTTTGAAGATAATTTGATCATCTGCCATATACCTCTGTAAAATATCCCTCATTTTGATAAATTATTTTTAGTTATTTCCTTATCATTAATAAAGAGGCTTTATTCCTTTCATAGCTCTTAAGCTCCCTTGGCCCGGTGCCTTTTTTGTCGGACTGTTAGCATGTGTGTTAAATAAGTAACCTTTAAGTTATCTGTTCTCATTGAGGGGTTCTAAATGGTTGGAGTTCGGGTAACTTTGATTTACTTCCAATGTCATCACCTTTTCCAAAATCTCATTTGAAATCCCTTCTTGCTGCTGCCGCTTTGTATTATACGTAGGAAATGAGAGTTGGTGCTTCTTTCACTTTCTCCTCCCATGCGTGTTCCCACACAAATCTTATCTTTTAAGCTTCCAGATCATATGTTTAAAAAGAGAAGAAAGAAAGAAAGAAAGAAAGAAAGAAAGGAAGAAAGAAAGAAAAGAAAGAGAAGAAAGAATGAAAGGGAAAGAAACCTTTCTGTCTCGTTCTCCTTCTGTATTAACTAGAAAGATGTTCTTTTTCTAGGTCTTTCACTGACAATACATTTTCCCATGTACATTTAGCCCTGCTTTCTCATCTTCACATTTATGTTGTTGGGGAGCCATGTGATATCCTGGAAAAGATCAAAGCTTTGGAGCAAGACACAAATGGTCTTGAATCTGGCTCTGCCATTTACTATCCTATGTGATCCTTGAATAAACTACTGAATGTCTTCCAGCCTATTTTTTCATCTTACTGGTAAGAAACCGTACCCTGTGGTGGTCGCAAGGTTCAGAGGAAATGAAGAGAAAATGCATAGCATCCCGCCTGGGTAGAGCAGATGTTCTGTAAATGGGAGCTGCTGTTATTCGTGTTGTCATGATTGTTCACTACTAATGGCCTCCTGGATTTATATCCTGCGACTTAAATTTAATTAGTTAGATTTTTCTATTTTTGTTCCTTTAGGCTGTTGTTTGCATTTGCTTTGTCCTCCTCCCCACTACCCTTTTATTCTTTGCATATAATCTTTTACATATCAGGTTTTACTTTTGCTTTTTCAAAAAAGCCACTTTACTGAGGTACAATTGACAAACAGAAAGCTGCTCATACTTAATATAGACAACTCGATGACTATGCACCCCTGAGACCATTGCCACAACCTATGCCCTAAACACGGCCCTCACTTGCAAAAATGTCTTCCTGCTCTCTTTGTTTATTATGATTATTGCTTTTGTTATTATTTTGTGGTAAGGCCACTTAACATAAGATCTGTGTGGCTTTAAAACAATAGATATTTATTTTTGTGCAGTACTGGAGGGTAAAAGTCTGAAATCAAGGTATTGGCAGAACCATCTTCTCGCTGTGCTCCTAACAAACATTTATATTTTACTGTTTTCTTCCCATCTATTATGATCATATAATTTTTTTCCTGCATTGTTCTTCTATTACCTTTTCTGGATGCTTTCTTTATTTCTTTCTCTATTTCTTCCTTTGTGGACATTTTCTTTTTTCTCAATGGGATTAACAACAATGTTCTCCTAATAAAATAATACATTAAAAAATGTGCCAGAGTCTTCAAACAATTGAGTGAGCAAAGAGACCATGCATGCCTGCTCTGGAGAGCAACCGAAAAGTATATGAAAATGATCTGAAAGGAAGTGAAGGGAAGCTGGGCAGTAGTGTGATTCTGAGAGCATTATAAGAGAGTGCTTAAACCGTGTCATTCTCTGTTTGAAAAAAGACTATGAGCAGAAAATGGTGAATGGCCTAAGAAAATGTATCTCAAATGCGGTCCATGGACTTACAGGACAGAAAAAGTAAGCCTCGAGCTTCTTATTTCTGGACCCTACGTGAGATCTACTAGTCAGAACTGGACAGGTTCTGTTGTAATAACAAACAACCCCTGAAGAGTTCTAGTTTAATAGAGCAAAAGTTTATTCCCTGCCCACCCAAACTTAGAGGCATGTCTGGCAACTGTCCAGAATTGCCTAGTGCCGTGCAGTGACGCACTGGTCTATGCTGCAGTCATGGGGCCCCTCCACAACTGCGACAGAGGGGAAGAGGAACAAATGGAGAAATGCACTGGGCTTCTCTCTTCCTCCACCTTAATGAGACGCACATGTCATTTCTGATCACATTTTATTGTCTAGAACCCAGGCATGTTGCCCTGTTCAACTCAAAGGAGTAAGTGTAGTGTCTCTTCTGCCGGGAAGGAGGGGGGAAATGGATATGTGGGTGAGCACCGGTAATGTCTTCCACTCCGACTGAGTCTGAACATTAATGTGTGAGTTTGGAGGGAGGAAATCTACATTTAAACAAGCTCCCCAAGAAAAGGGAACCCTTGTGTACTTTTGGTGGGAATATAAATTGGTACAAGCTACATGGAAACAGTATGGATGTTCCTCAAAAAATTAAAAATAGAACTACTATATGATCCAGCAGTCTCATTTCTGGGCATGCATCCACAAGAAATGAAATCAGGATCTTGACAAGATGTCTGCACTCCCATGTTTATTGTAGCATTGTTTAGTCAGGATATGGAAACACCCTGATCATCTGTCAATGGGCGAATGGGTAGAGATATATAGATATAGATGCTGAAATATTACTCAGCCATGAGAAAGAAGGAAGTCCTGACATTTACAACAACGTGGATGGACCTTGACAGCGTGATGCAAAGGGACATGCCAGACAGAGAAAAACATATACTGAATGATCTCACGCATTGGTGGAGGCAAAGGAAGCCAAATATGAAGAGACAGAGAATAGAATGGTGTCTGCCAGGCGCCGGGAAGTGATGACATGGAGGAGAGATGTCGGTCAAAGGGCACAAACTTCCAGTCATGAGATGAAGAGATTCTGGGGCTCTAACATACAGCTTGGCGGGTATAGTTGACAATGCTGTATTACAGTGCACATGTACTTGTATAACACTGTGTCATGTTGGATTATATACTTGAAAGGGGCTGAGAGAGTATATCTTTAATGTTCTCACCACAAAAAAGAAATGATAATTATGCAAAGTGATAGAGATGTTAACTAACTCGAAGGTGGCAATCATTTTGATCTGATAAACTTACATAGTAAAATATATGTTTATCACAGCAACACACTGTAAACCTTAAAGCACACAATGTTGTATCTCCACTATATATCATAATAAAAAATAAAATAACTCCCCAAGTGACACTGAAAGTTGGAAACCGGTCACCTAGAGGAACCACGTGAAAATGCCAGGGTCAGCGGTGGGCTGGCCAGCTGCAGGTGCTATCCAAGGCAGACGTGACTGTCTCTGACCTGGCATGTGGGAAGTGACCTGATGCAATGGCAGCCACCAAGGGCACTGCCACGTGGCTACACGAGGGGTCACAGAACAAAAAGGCTCACAGACCAGATTAAGGCACTCTAATAGCCTGTTTTATTTTTATAGATTAATTTGTCACAACAAAAGCAGGTATCTTTGTTTCCTAGGGCTGCTGTAACAAAGTCCTACAAGCTGTGTGGCTTTAAAACAATAGATATTTATTTTTGTGCAGTTCTGGAGGGTAAAAGTCTGAAATCAAGGTGTTGGCAGAACCACCCTCTCTCTGGATACCCAAGCTCAGGGGGATTCTTGCTCACCCTTTTCTAGTTTCTGCTGTTTTTTGACAATCATTGGTATTCCTTGGGTTGTAAATACACCGCTCCAATCTCTGCCTCCATCCACATGTGGCATTCTCCCTCTGTATTTGTGTCTCTGTATGTCTAAGGACACAAGGCTAGTGATTAGATTTAGGGCCCACCTTAATCCAGCAAGACTTCATCTTGACAAGATTACATCCTCAAGACCTTATTTCCAAAAAGAGTCACATTCACAAGTACCTGTGGTTAGGACTTCAACATATCTTTTTGGGAGGCAAAGTTCAAACCATTACACAAGAGGGAAAGAAATAGCATAAGTTAACACACTTAGATATGGTGTGAGGCTGGTGCAAAGCCCACACCACCAGATTCCTGGTCACATGACTGTCCCGCTCTCTGCTTTTTCCTCTAATGATGTAGTTACAAGGAGAGAGTTGAGGCTTGAGTAAGGTAAGGAGGTCCAATCAGACAGAAGGTGTCTGGGCTCAATGATAAGTACTTGTTTTATTAGAGAGACACAAGTGTAGCTTGTCAGTTAGCCTACTGAGCAACTATGGGCGAGGACGCAAAGGGCGGGAATGGCTGTCACCAGTGAGTGGTCACACTAGCCCTCAGGAACCGGGAGTCCCATGTCTCTCATGTTTTAGTGGATCATGACTATTAATGCTGCTTGGTCTTTCCATCTTTTTTTATCTTCTGTCCTATTTTTTCTTTTTATCTAGGAAACATAAGTAGAGCATATTGAACACTCACTATGCTCGACTTATGTTTTCTAGATCTAAATATGTCATCCAGATTACTAATTTATATAGATGCTTAATACATCTTATCAGTTTCATGCATCTCATTTGTTTTCTTGTTTTTGTAGCAGTGTCGAATATTCTCCAACAATACTTCGAACACACATTACAGGCATTTAAATAACAGAAAACCATTACTGAGTCCTTACAATGTGCCATCAGCACATTATAGGTATTACCTAAGTTGATCCTCACAACAGCTCAGTAAAGGTGTAGTTATTAATGGAGTCAATTATAAAATTATTCATAAGAAACCAAGATGATTTGGGTACCTGGAGGTGGGGTGCTGTATATCAGAAACTTAAACCATGCGGAATTGATTTGAGACCAGGTGGAGGGTAGAAGGTGGACTAAGCCTTAGGAAGGTGTTGGCAGATGCCTGTGGAGCCTGGAGGAGGCTGCTGGTGAGGGCCGAAAGGAAATTAAGGAGAATGTTGTTGGAGGCTGGAAGTAGTGGTGGAAGGTTCGGCAGCACTGTTGCCAGCAGAGGTGTGGAAAATAGGAAATGCACATAATGAATGCTCTGGCCAAGGCAATATTCAGGGAGAATATGAATAGTGCTACCTGGTTTCTGCGCACAGTCTATAGTGAAAAAATGAGAGGAGATACAAGAGCTAATGAATGAGCTATTTTTGAAAACATTTAAAAATTGTTTATGCTATTACAGTTGTCCAAGTTTTCCCCCTTTGCCCCCTCCCTCCAGCCTGCCCTCCCCCATTCCCACAGTCAGGCCCCACGTTGTCATCTATGTCCGTGGGCGATGCCTATATGTTCCTTGTCTAGTCCCTTCCCCTCCTGTCAACCAGTCTCCTCCTCCCCCTCCCCAGCTCTCAGTTGTTCCATGTTTCTTTTGCCTTGGATTCTATTTTGCTCCTTAGTTTATTTTGTTCATTAGATTTCAGTTGTAAGTGAGATCATATGGTATTTGTCTTTCATTGACTGGCTTATTTCACTTAGCATAATAATCTCCAGTTCCATCCATGCCGTCACAAGAAGTAAGATTTCCTTCTTTTTTACTGCTGCATAGTATCACATTGGGTACATATACCACAGCTTTTTTTATCCACTGATGGGCACTTAGGCTGTTTCTTGGCTATTGTAAATAATGCTGCTATGAACATAGGGATGCATATATTCTATTGAATTGGTGTTTTGGATTCTTTGGAAATATTCCCAGAAGCAGAATTACTGGGTCAAAAGGTTGTTCCATTTTTAATTTTTTGAGGCAACTCCGTATTGTTTTCTGGAGTGGTTGCACCAGTCTGCATTCCTACCAACAGTGCACTAGGGTTCCCTTTTTTCTACATCCTTGCCAGTACATGTTTGTTAATTTATTAATGATAGCCATTTTGGCAGGTTTTTTTTTTAATGAATGAACTATTAAATATAAAGAAGCCAGGACTTGCTGGATTTGAAAATAAAGCTTTTTTTTTTCCTCCCAGCTTCTCCAGATGGTATACAATTGTCAAATTACAAAAGGGCCCCAGGCCACAGATCAAATCCAGGATGGGACCATCAGGTCCTTCGTTAAGACTTCAGGAAGATCTAAGGCAGTGCCTGGGAGAACTTTTCAGCTAGACCGAAGGTCCTCTCTGGATCTGAAGGGATGGCTCTTAGATGCTCTTCAGTAAAAATCAAGGCTTCTCAGTATCTTAAATATGTTTTTTACACTGTGGTCTCATAGGGAGCCCAAGTAGAGAAGGACTCATCTCAAAGAGATTTGCAGTTGTGACTTTTGTCTAATGGAATGAACTCAGTATATTTATACAAAACCCCCACAGTTTTTAAGAAAATTATTCTAGTGGAATCATCACCAGCGTGTCCTAAAGAGATAGATAGTACCAAACAAAACCATAAAAAGCTTGATGATGTCAGGGGGGTCTTGGGAGAGTGGGTGCATTTTGCATATGGGAGGAAGGTAAATAATTTGTGGCCAGAGGGCAGATCCTTGCAATTTTAAAACATGACTCCACAATTCTTTGACACATTCCTCATTGACAGGTATGCGTGGACCTATGTCCCCTCCTTTCAAACCTGTGCCTGTGGCTGCTGGATCAATAGAATATGGCATATGCCGATCTCTGGGCACACGCCTTAAGAAAGTGACTGTCTTCACTTTTTGTCTCTAGGGGCATTTGCTCTTGGAATCCAGCCACCATGGTTAGAGGAAGCTCCAGAAACCTATGGGAAGTCACACACTGAGGCACCAAATCCCATGCCCACGGTCCTGGCTGAGCCCCTAGACACCAGTCACTAACTTGCCATCTTATAAATGGATCCTCCCACCTCCTCACTGGGCCACCCTAGCTAATGCCATGTGGAGCATATTCCAGCTGTTGCTATTACGTCTGCTCAAATAGCATATTTGAAAGCAAAAAATGATTTTTATCTTAAGCCGCTAACCTTTGCAGTGGTTTGTTACACATGAGTAGATAATTGGAATGTCCCATTTTATAGATGAGAAAATTGAGAAACAGAGATTACATCACATGCCCAAGGCCATATAGTGACGAACACACGTGTCCTATAGTCTAGGCTTTTCATCTCTACACTTCAAAACTTCATGCCAGTGCCGCCTTCATCAAGTGATTGTCCAAGTGTTATTTGCTCTCCTCTGGAGACCGCCTGTGGGGAAATGCGCACTTATGCGTGTCTACAGTGACATTCTGGTTTGTATATCTCTGTGAGCCTGGGCTCTGGACCCAGTCCCAGTGCTGATAAAAGCCAGCTTTTGAGACTGCAAGGCGGAAGGCCAGCCCCTGGAGCTGGCAGATCAGCACATCAGCACATGCGAAGGCTGCACAGGCAGGCTGGCAGCCAGAGCCCTCTCCGCCCCGCTGGCTGGCACGGTCCTCAAATAAAAGGCCCTCACTTCTACCGTAGGCATTCGTGGGTCTCCTTTTTGTTTCCTGAGCTCTGTAATTTTGCCTTGCCCTTACTAGTTCCTTATTAGTCTACCTGTTTCACTCTCTGACCCCTTCATTCTCACTCCTAAATCCTAAATTTATTTTTCTCATTTTCTTCTGGAAGCATCTTCTTCTCTGGCTTGTCCTTTTACAATCTCTGGAGTCTTCTCTAAATTCATCTTGGCAGATGTTACTGGCTCAGTTGTTCATTCATAATAACTGGCCCGCCTATGTAGGCCTCTTCTCATTTCAATGTGAATTGGACTGTTTGCACAAATAAGTTTTCGTTTTGTCATTACAAAGATTGTACAAAATTCTACTTTTAAAAGGATGTAAAACTAGGGACTTATTTTCTTAAAATACCAAAATAACTTTTTCTGCACATTTCCCTGTCTTCTGGATTTATCTTTTAATCACTTGACCCACTTACCTATCCATCCATCCATTTATCTGTCCATCTTCATTCATCCTTCCGTCCTGAAGCCTAGCTTTCCCATCTCGAATTGGAAAGTATATCATGGGGATTTCACGCCCCCATCTTGCTAGAATTATTTCTCATATATATTTTCTGTGTACCCAATTCAAATGTTGCTGTTGTGTTTCTTGCAGCTGTGAAAATGTCACAGCGCCTTTTTACCCAAGCACCATTGCTTGCTTCCATTGTCATTTTTGAGCAACTACAACTTCAGCCTTGCCCTGGTACACAGAATTGCCACAAAATTACTTCTGCAGACCTAGTCTTCTTCTTCGAAATAGGTTTTAAATAATCTAGTTATGTCAATGATTTGAAGCTCTTCTATTTCCTGGAATTGAAATTATTACAAATGACACCCCTCGAGTTCATCCTGATTCCATTAATAACTGGAATTACTGCTTCACTATCTCTTTCTGGGAAGCTGCTCTCATCAATTTTGAGTGAATCCACACCACGGTTCTCCCCAGAAAGGCCTTCCTGCTGTCCTTCCCGCACTGGCAGGCCTTTCCTTACCTTCTGCTGAATGAAGCCTCAGTGCAAGACAAAACCGGCAGACCAGCCCGTTCCCTCTGGCCACTCTTCCTGGGTTGGCCACGCCCCTCTTTGTTTCTTCCCTTCTACATCCTGCCTCCTTTGTCAACTTTATCCAGGCTCTCCGCTTCAGAGTTCCCGTCTGCTGCTGGCTGTGGAAGCTTTCCCCTCCCACAGGGCACTGGGCAAAGGCAATATTTAGCCCATCTAAACTTTCACATCCTTCTTTCTACTGCTGTCTCTCAAGTTCTTACTTTCCCACTCAGGTGTTCAGGTCTTTCATTCAGAGCCTACTTACACTGTCACTCTCCCTCTCCGTTAGCTGGTGTTGACTGCTGCTTTGAATCTTATATTAGCATGTATGCTGTAAATTATTTTCAACTTCCTACCGTCACCAAAATTGGAGGCCAGTTCATGCTTCCTGACTTCCTTATATATGTGACAATCCATATAGTAAATTTAATCCATATGCAGATACCCATGTCTAATTCTTTCCAGTGCTGTGGCCCATTTAGGATCATTCAAACTATTAGGGCTCCATTGGCTTTGCCTTGAGATGAAGGCATTCAACTTATTTATTATTAAGTACAACTAATTTTTATTACTTTCTCTGTCAGTCTTGAAAGTATTTTTAATTTAAAATTTATTTTTCAATTACAGTTCACATTCAATATTATTTTGTATTAGCTTTGGGTGTACAACATAGTAGTGAGACAATCATATACTTTAGAAAGTATTCCCTCCCCCACCCCGATATTTTCAGCACCCACCTGGCACTGTACATAATTATTACAGTATTACTGACTACATTCCCAATGCTGTACCTTACATCTCCGTGACTATTTTGTCACAACCAATCTGTACTTCACAATCCAGATTCATGCAGTCCTCCAACCTCCCTCCCCCTGTCCATCATCAGTTCATTAAAGTATTTTTAAAAATAGAAATAGAATATTTTGAAATTACCATGTAAGACTAACTTTGTCACAAATGCTTGAACAGAAATTCCATTTGAATGAACGTATTTTGATTCTGTATGATGATTGGGGTAAGGATGGTGAGTGACTCCTGTGGATATTAACTTGTGGAAGATAATATTTTACTTTTTTATTCATGGGAAAAAAATTAAGGGTAAAAAGAGATATTTTCCTTCCCTGTTTATTTTCACTGAAAGCTATGCAGCTCTTTTAATTTGTAAGTAATGTACTTTTATATGACTAACCCACTGATACACTGGCCACTGTCTTGAGAAGGATGTATAAAATTCGTTCACAAAAGAAGAAGAACTTTGCTGTGAGTGCTACAGGTTAAATACACTGCTGAGAAAGAGTCTCACAGAGAGTAATTCATCCTGTCTTATCCCTGGAGACTGGGCATATGCCCAGGTGTGAAACTGAGACCAGCGAGCACTTTTTCCTGGAAATTGAGAAGCAGCTTCAGTTGGCTGTGTTGACAACAAAGCTGGAATCAATAGGCTGTTTTATTAATTTATTGTAGGGTGAGATGCTTTTGCCTCTGGGCATTCCTATGTTCAACTGGGCCCGGTGCCAAAAAAGCCAGAACTCCCTTAATCTCTTCTTTCCTCATTAAACTCACAGCTTTGGTTAGTCACAGATCTCATGGGTCTGGGCTGTGCTCTCTGCTCCTCAGTTTTGTCTCAGCACCATATGGCTTTTGACAAAGTCAGGCCGCAGCTCCAACCTAAACAGTTTAATGTTATCAAAGTCCCGCCCACTGAGGAAATCACCCTTGTGTGTTCTTGTAGGTGATCCAGCTGGTTGCGGGGATGGACAAGGCAGTCAGTGCAATGGCCTGAGGGATGAGGAACTGTGAAAGTGGGAAAGAAATGAGGTGGGTGCAGGGTACAGAGGATTCAAATGGACAAGATGTGCTGGTTATGAGCAATATTTTCCAAGTCCAAGGAAAACACTTTGCTCACATTTATTTCTTTCTAAGGATAAGGAACTTTCACCTGGATTGAAAAGAAAGGAGGATCCAAAGTCTGGTTTCAATTAGGATGTTTTAGAATACACAAGGAGTGTTTTCCATATTGTTTCCATAGCTTACATTTGATGTTTAGGACATAACTGTATTATGTATGCGGGACGTGGGAATGTGAGTGTAGGAATACTCAGGGCTGGGGTGGGGGTGGTGGCTGTTTGCCTGCACTGGGGTTCTGTGTTCCAGACCTCACCCAACTGCGTGCTATTTTTGGCTTGCAACCTCCTTCCAGGCAAGCTTGATGAATATCTAACTTTAGGGAAAAGGGAGAGAGGAGCCAAATGGAGCCAAGTATCTCCCTACCCCCTACATTGTTTCACTTAACTCTATAAGACCTAGATGCAAGCTTCAAACATTCCCACTAATACCTACAACAAATTGTCTATCCTGGACCAAGATGAACCCAATGGCATCTAGAAACCAAGAAGGCCAGATACATCTTTTTTCTGGTCTTGTCATGAAGAGGCAAATAATGCATCCACCCAGGGTATGATTTCATGAACTAGTGGGATTCTTGGCCTGACATAAATATGAAGCTCACAAAAGCCAGAAGCAGAGAAACCAGCAGAGAAAAGCAATTTTAATGTTTAGGTTCACTGATAAATTTGAAGTTGATAAAAGAAAACCCGCCGTAAGAATTATTTTTATCCAACTAAGATAGAGGCGTAGGTAGGCACACTTAACCTCTTCATGTAACCAGAGAGAGAATTACAACTATATCTCAAAACAAATAACAACCAGAACTGTCAGCAAACTGGGCAGTATGGAAGTCCGACAACCAAGGATTTAAAGAAGCCTTAGTCATGCAGCCTGCTATGGAGATGGGCAGAGAGGCAATGAGATGCAGAGAGGGGGTGGCAGCAGTGGCAGAATGGGTAGTCCCACACTCATATGGAGTGTATAAAAATTGGGAGGGTTACCTTGGGAGAGAGCTATCCCAGCCCTAGGCCAGACCAAGAAGCCCAGGGTTCCAGCACTGGGAAGAAGAGTCCCCATAACTTCTGACTATAAAAACCAGTGGGGATTGGGGCAGCAGAAGAAACTGCCAGATTTTCAGGGAAGTCCATTTAAAGGGCCTGCACAGACTCAGAATGCATGAAAACCCACTCCTTGTTGGATTCACCACCAGGGCAGTTGCTGGCAGGCGTCAGTTGCATATGGGAAGTGGGCAAAGTGACTGGAAACAGGGTGAGTGTCATGAAATCAACAGAAACCAGTCAGTGACATTGTCCCTCTCCAAGTCCTCCCCCGACATGGACCCACAAAGCAGTGAATTGAGTTGCACATTGGCAATTACCTAAGGCTCTGCCCCACGCAATTTACAGGTGCCTTTTCTAAGAGAGGGAGTCAAAACAGCTCTGCCTAATACATAGACACAAACACAGGGAGGTGGCTGAATTGAGGAGACAAAGAAATATGGCCTAAATAGAAGAACAGAACAAAACCCCAGAAAAAGAACTAAGTGATGAAGAGATAGCCAACCTATCAGATGCAGAGTTCTAAACACTGGTGATCAGGATGCTCAAAGAACTCATTGAGTACAGAAAAAAAAGGGGGGGAGGAAAGAAAAATCTACAGGGAAACACAACAGTAGAGAGAATGAAGCCAAGAATCAAATCAACGATTTGGAACACAAGAAAGGAAAAAGCATTCAATCAGAACAGCAGGAAGAACAAAGAATTTAAAAAAATGAAGATAGGCTTAGGAACCTCTGGGACAACTTTAAACATACCAACATCCAAATCATAGGGGTGCCAGAAAGAGAAGAAGAGCAAGAAATTGAAAACTTATTTGAAAAAAATAATGAAGCTTCCCTAATTTGGTGAAGGAAATAGATATACAAGTCCAGAAAACACAGAGAGTCCCAAACAAGGTGGACCCAAAGAGGACCACATGAAGACACATCATAATTAAAATGCCAAAGGTTAAAGATAAAGAGAGGATCTTAGAAGCATCAAGAGAAAAGCAGAGAGTTACCTACAAAAGAGTTCCCATAAGACTATCAGCTAACTTTTTAAAAGAAACTTTGCAGGCAAGAAGTGACTGGCAAGAAGTATTCAAAGTCATGAAAAGCAAGGAATTACAACCTATATTACTCTATCCAGCAAAGCTATCATTTGGAATGGAAGGGCAGATAAAGTGCTTCCCAGACCAGGTAAAGCTAAAGGAGTTCATCATCACCAAGCAATTATTACATGAAATGTTAAAGGGACTTATTTAAGAAAAAGAAGAAGGACAAAACTATGAACATTGAAAAGGCAAAAAAATTCACAACTATCAAAAAAACAAACTAAGTAAACAAGAATAGGAACAGAATCATAGATATGGAGATCATTTGGAGGGTTATCAGGGAGGAAGGGGGAAAAAGTACAGGGATTAAGAAGCATAATAGGTGGGTACAAAATAGAAAGAGGGATGTCAAGAATAGTATAGGAAATAAAGAAGTCAAAGAACTTATATGCACAACCCACAGACATAAACTAAGGGGGAACTGAAGGGTACTGGGAGGATGGGGTCAAAGGGGGAAAATTGGGACAACTGTAATAGCATAATCAATAAAACATATATATTTTAAAATAATTATTTTCAGTAAAGTTGTAATAATGAACTAAGCTGCTTTCCTTACAAGCTAAGGACTGGAACTGAATTTAATGCTGCTCTTTTAAACTGATAAGCAAAGGACTTGGATTTCCCAAAGTTACCTTTAAAAGCTCAAGTCTCAAACAATGCACCTGTCATTCAGTTCAGGCCATGCTCTTTCCCCGCTTAGAAACCTGCAGTGGCTCACTTTTCTCCTGGACTGAGATGGACTCACAACCTCTGGCTCCAACCCACTTCTCTAACTGGATTTCATACTTTTAACTCTTTCTCCTCTCTCCAAGGTCTATATATTTAAGCCACATCGGCTTACTCACTGTTCTCCCAGGGTACTAGGACTTCTGCTCATACTTTCCCTCTAGAATTGGAATGTCCCACCTCCTACCTCATTCGTGTGGAGGTTTACCTTCCTTTTAGGAACTAGACCATGGCTTCCACAAAGCTTTCTCTAGTTGGCCCATCTAGTCTGAAGTCTAGCACAGAGGGTAAGAGAACAGTCTTGGACTAGCTAGGCCCAGAGTCCCATCCTTTCTCCCTCCCTTACTGTGGTGACTCTGGCAGGTACTTAACCTCTCTCTGATCTTCATGTCATCTGTAAAAAGGACAATAAATTTAGAAACAACAAATAGTGCTAATAAAATTGGGATAAACTCAACAAATTTCAATTTAAATTCCAGGAATAAAAAGGAACTTCATAAAAGCAGCTAGACTTCTATCTTTTTAGCCTATTTCAGAGAAAAAATATTAGGCCTATTAAAATAATTTCACAGCAATTCCATTTAGTTCTATTTGTTTGTAGATTGGTTTAACAGCCATTGGTTTAACAGCTACTCAATAGAGTAGCTAATGTATGCTAAGTATAGTACTGGATATATAGTACTATGTAGTAATGGATAACACTTACAGGTTATTCTTTCATGGGGTTTATAGTTCAGTGAGGACTCCAACATTGAAAAAAGTGCCAGATATTATGCAAGAGAAGTGCAGAGTGTTTAGATAATAATAAAAGGGCGTGCTGAATATCTTGGGTTCAGGTTATGGAAATAATCTCCTCATGGACCTTTCTGCCTCTTGCTGCTTCTCCTTTTCATTATTATTATTATTATTATTATTATTATTATTATTTACTGCTATTATTATTTTAAAGCTACACTGAAGCCAGAGTGATCCTTCTCAAGACAAATCTACTTAAAAACTTGCCTTCTCAAATCTTCCCATGGTTTCCTAATGCTTGTGCAAAGCTGCCTGTGAACAAGACATGACACAGAAGTTCCTTCTGCTTTTCTCCAGCAAGCCGTCTTTTCCCGCGTTTCCCCTGGTGGACCTGACTAGCAGAGGAGAACAATTGCAAGCTCTTGGGGGCCTGGAGGTATAGCTGTGCTACTTCCACTTTAAGTTCTAAATGTCACTGAAATCTCTTGAAAAGTCACGCGAGTTCTGCAGTCCATTCACAATATCTGAGTTGGTTCTAACAGGAAAATTATGGTCTAAGTTGTCATACTTCCTGTTGTATAAACTTGTGTCTCAGGCTGGAAGTGTCCCTTGGCAGGTCCTCCCAAGGCTCTGGTTGTGAGAAAGGGAGACTTTACGGGACAAAGTGTGCACTTGTAAGCATGACATGTGCGCGATTTCATGAATCAGTCTCTGCTGGCATTCCCTGCCCCGGTCCCCTCCCCCACTCCCGACCCAAGGTACAGCCTGCCTGCCTAAGAGGTGTTCTCCACACCTTGCTCCTCTCCAGGAACTCTCCCAGTAGTTGCACTGCTTCCAGTGCCCTTCCTCTCCTTTTCTGCTTGTCACTCTAACGACTCAGACTCCCAGAATATTGCAGCTTTCTCCAGCATCTTCCGACAGAATTAACTACTTCCTTCTTCAGGATCCCATTGCGCAGTCTTCATGTCTACAGTATCACACTCAGCATGCCGCTCTAATGATTTGTTTACATTCTCCTTCTCTCTTCAGTGGGAAACGTTTGGAAGCCAGGGAATGTGCCTTCACGTCTCCAGTTTCCAGCCAGTGCCCTAGTACACAGGGGTAGTGATAGTAGCTGGCATTTATTGATGCCTTAGTTTCCAGACATTGTTTTATGTGTGTTTCTAAGTGAATTAAATAAGTCATCATGGAAATCCTCTAATGTGTTATCTCTATTTTATACATGATAAAACTGAGGCACAGAAGGACATATATCTTGTGTAAGGTCGCACAATAAGGCTTGAGGCTGGGGTTTGAACCCAGGCAGTCTGACTTCCAGTGCTATACTCTTAACTAAATATTTTATCAAATGGAGTAGTTATTTTATGAATGAATAAGGGTAAATTATATAATTTGTAATTCACGCTAGAAGTATTAGGTATTTATTTCACTCAAAATAGACTTTGAAGCTTAATTATTAAGGAAGGTATGTTTGCATGTGGACTCCTTACCCACTTCATAGACGGCTGGGGAATCTGCTCCATCCAGTGTAAAGCCAGCGATGTCTGCTGAACGGAAAAGACTTGGACAGGAAAATGGGGATGGGCTACTCTGGACCTGCAGGGCTCTGGGGGCACCAGCCTGAGCTCTTTCCATTGTCTCAGAGGACCTCAGGCCAAGGGAAGTCATATTCTCCAAAGAGTCTGAAATAGCCTCTGGAGGAATCTGCTCACCTCCATGGTTCTCCCAGGAACCTGGACTGGACTGGCCCTTGCTTTGAACTTGGCTCATAGAACCTTTAAAAACAGAATGCTGTCTTCAACTGTAACTCACCTTGACCCACAAACATCCACTACCCCAAGGTGAGTGATCACAGGCAGGCTTGGAGTCCCCTTCTGTGACCGGGGAACCCCTGGGCAAAGCATGATGGGATAGTGTCTGCTGCATGGAACGTCCACCCCCTTTGAAAGCCAGCGCTATGTCACATCCGTTTAGTAATCACAAGCACTCATTTTTGCTGTCTGTAAGTGTGGTCACCAGTGTGAGAGGGAAAAATGATAGACTACCAGAGTATTTATATTTGACTCAGGGGTATATGATTTTTATTTTTTTAAAAAAGATACATTGAATCACTATTAGTAAAAAGGGTAAATTGATTTATGTTCTGGAAAGCATTTTGAAAATATATAATTCCACTTCTAGGAATTTCTGTTAAGTAAAGAACAAGTGTGTGAAAATTTATATTCAGGGATAGTCAATAAAGCATTATCTATACAAGCAACTCAAGACTCAACAACAGAGAATTTGGTTAAATGAATTCTGGTTTAATTATATAATATGGACGATACAACAACTAAAATAACTGCAAAGGTGAATATTATTGACATGCAAAGATATTCACAATATTCTTTAAAAAAGAAATAGAAAAATTCTGAACAAACATACACTTAAGTGGATTACAAATGTTTTAAATTTTCTTTCAGTGTACCTGTATTTTTTAATGTTTTACAATATCCAAGTACAATTTTTGATTATAATATCTTAAATTAAAAAAAACATGGAGTAAACATCAACAGGCTCTGTCCTGTATGCTTGGTGACCAGTCCCCACCTCCCTGGGGCGTGCTCTGCCGTTGCTCCTTACGGGAGAGGTCTGTCCATCAGCAGGGCGTGAGCAGCAACCCTGGGCTGGGAGGCCTTCGCTGGACGATGAACAGGCGCTTGTTCTGCTCTCTAGGATGTGAAATGACGCGTTGCAAGCCTGTAGAAATTCCTGAAAGCCTTGCTTACAGAGGGTTGGAACCTTGCCCCATACGTCTGCATCAGGCACTTTTCCTTTTCGAATATTTATAATTTTATTTAATCTTGAAAAACAAGTCATTATTCATAAAAGACTGCCCAGGGCAGGTCCATATTTGTTCCAAACAGTGATCTTCAACCTTTTTCATCACATGGCACATGTCAACTAACTACTAAAATTCAGTGGCACACCAAAAAATAGATGACATGTTTTTCCAATCTGACCAAAAAGTATGTATGATTTTGATTCATTCACACTGAATTGCTGTGTTGGCTGCTGTTGTTTTTTAATTTGACAATCTAAGGGAAAAGAGGTCAGTGCTCCTGACGAAATAGTCAGGCACTGCATGTTTAAAAAATTCTTGTGATACACGGTTGAAAATCACTGGTTTAAAGAATCGGACAACATCCATATTGGTTATTCAGTATCCTCAGTCACAAAATGAATTCTGAAATCTACACGGTGAGCCCAGTGGAGGAAAATAATGTGGCAAGAATGTAGCAAGTCAGGAAAAGGTTTCTTTCCAATCAGCAAAGATTTCCCTGTGCCGAACACTGTGCTGGGTCTCTCAGAGCGAATAGGCTGTGACTGTGACCTGAGCCTGGAGAGGGGGAGGGGAGAGTTTACCGCTGTGCTCACCCGCTTCTGAGACATAGCAAATGCACTAGGATTAGATAAAGGTGACATTAGGCTCTGGCTGTGGAGAAGCAAGGGGTATTCTGCCCCTAGGTCATATGCTTTGGGGAAGGTTACTGAATGTCTCTAAGCCTCAGAACTATGACAATAATGTCATGTACTGTTGTGGAGTTTTGAGAAGACCAAATAAGACAGTGCACGCAAATTGTATTTTAATGGCATTTGGTATCTGCTCAACAAATATTAACTGTAATTAGCATATTATAATTGTGGGGGGG
>CM052538.1:164608613-164636897 GCA_028533065.1 Trachops cirrhosus
TTCAATTAAGTTAAAGAACTCTGAAGTTTTAGCCAAAGAACCAAGTTAGGGAAGCTTAGTCAAGCAGTATTTCACCACAGTGAAAAGTGCCAGCTTTTAGTAAAGAGTCTCCCTTACAGATCTTATTGGCTATCAGCTAAAAGGGGCAGTGGGAATGATCTTCCCCCGGCTTCCCTTGACATCTCAGCAACTGGTTATGTGACGAATACAGGGACCAGTTGCCACAGCAACAGCATCTTCCAGCAAAGGTGATGAGAGAAATCATTTCTCTCTGAATGCTAATGGGTTGTCACTTTCATCTTAAACCGGCTGTTTCCCACTGTTTTCCTGATTGCCATGAAGCCAAGGAGATTATTTACAGATTAAGGGCTGCTACTTGATTTGATCATCTATGTCCTAATTTATGCTGTATCTTTCAGGAGAAGAAAAAGGTAATAATTTGTAGCAAACGTTAAGGGAAATGTTTTCAGGAATTTAAGGTTTGACTTTTACTCCAGAGAAATAAGACTCTTCTGTGGTCCCTGGGAGGTCATCGAAAGGAGTCCAGCCGTTGTCTGTGAATGACCAGCCCTGCAGAGGCGGGCCCTGGCTGCCCGTGCTGAGCTTGGGGACCAATGTCAGGGTGAGCCCTCTTACTAAAACGTAGTGTGAGGTTGTGAAGGAGATCATCCTAAGACAAAAATCTTTACACGAGACCTTATTTTTAAATCCTGGATGTCACTTGGAACAGGAGTTTAGTTTTTCTCATCATTCACTCCAAAATATGAGGTTATTTACTAACAGAAGTAGAGGATTATGCAGGTTTCTCCCACTTCATGGCTTGTTGGATGAATAGCTATTGTGTGATGGTGACCAGGAGTTCACTGCTGCCTGGTTGGCCTTTCCATTTTCTTAGAAAGCAGAAATCGTGGTTGGGAAGGCGTGAGATGAATTGTACACAATGTCCAATTTTTTTTGATCAGCGAGGGCTGAGCTGTAGGTCTGTCACAAAATCTCAGTTTCCGTATGGGGGAAATCAGGATAACAGCAATCTTATGTTAAAGGGTGTTGATGAATTTAGAGGAGATAATGCACGGGAATTGCTCAGCACAGTACCTGGCACATTACCATTTTCACAACAGAAAACATCTCTGAGGGCCTCAGGCCTTGGATAAAAGACTGGTTCCA
This sequence comes from Trachops cirrhosus, assembly GCA_028533065.1. Lineage (NCBI taxonomy): Eukaryota > Metazoa > Chordata > Mammalia > Chiroptera > Phyllostomidae > Trachops > Trachops cirrhosus. The sequence goes on from CM052538.1 coordinate 164,609,781, forward strand.
GTACAAAATTGTGAAGAGGGGTCTCGCAGCATCTTCCCCAAGTATCAGGCTCCACCAGAGAGCGGCAATGTCTGACCTGCCCCTCTGCTCTCCCCTGTGAATGGCTTGCCAACCGTATGACAGCTTAGATGGATGGAAATGTGGCTTTAAAAGTAAATTTGTCCTTGAATACTGAGCATCCACTAAAAATAATGTTGAGAATTTTTAATAAGTGGGAAAGTGTCTGTGATACACTTTTAAGTAAAAAACATGGGTTACATGGCAGCAAGTACAGCATGATCTTGTTCCAGGGTGGTGGAGAAGAAAAGGATATATGTAAAGAAAAATATATATGAGGTCTGTCTGGAAAAGGTCCAGCCATCATTATATGCTCGTGTATGTGTTTGTATGCATACTCGTAGGCACACATGCGTGCATACTCTGTGAAAGAATACTCTCAGAATTATTAACAGATATCTCTGGGTCTTGGGATCATGAGTGATATTTTTCATTTTCATTTTTTATTTATTGTATATTCTACAATGAACACGTACTATTTTGTAGTTAAAAAAAATTGTCACCTAACAATGAAACTGGAATTGACCCTAAAATGTGAGTTAACTGGAATCTTCTTGTCTTTGCTATTATTAAATCACCCCTGTGGCCTGGAGAGCAGAAGCAGAAATCCTCGTGGGGCTTGCAGACTGGTCTGGTGCCTCATTAGAGTCATCTCCTATTTTCTGGGAACCACTGAACTCAGCTGCTCCTGCTCTTGGGCTCAGGGCCCAGGAGGACCGAGTCACAGGTGTTCCCTTGTCATCCTGTCGTTCCTGAATGTGCCTTCTTCAGGCAGGGCCCCATTTGTACTGACGGCTGTATGGGAGCAGCGGAGTCATGGCCCTTCCCGACTGCTCGCCAGTTCTGTGATTGACTATTTCTGAGCCCAGGGAACTCTCTCAGCCCTGGCTCCACAGCCAGTGAGAATGGAGCTGCTAAGGCAGCTGGAAAGGGGTCTCCTGTCCTTTCATTCCTGGGTCCATGTGGTTTTCAGCAGAGACTGGAAGCACTCCCTTAAGGGGAAGTAATGCCATTAGAGGCACACTTGGACATAACAAGAGATTACCTTTCCAAAGTGGCACTTGGGGCTCCCTGCGTTGAAATCCAATTACTTGCTACTGGTGACCTACATCTCACCACGGAGGGCTGTGAAACTGCAGCCTGCGGCACAGACGGAACGTCTGTGTTGGCTTGGGAAAGGTGAGCAAACCTGGAGTTAGTTATGAACCCAGACGTCTGCTAATGAGACTGAGCAATTGGTACATTGTGTTAGAGAAAATAACCTGGCCCACTGCGTCCAGTTTACAAATGTTTCCCCACGATTGCCAATTACTGCAGTTTTTATAATCTCTCCTATTGAGAAAACGTAACCACAGACGTACACTTTAATATGTAGACGCCAGTGGGATGTTGCTGTTGAACCATTTTAAAATTTAAGAAAAAAAATTTAAGAAAGAAAAAATTTTCTATTCAAATAGGAAATTTTGTTTCAGCGTGGACATTTCAGAGAGCCATGTTTGAAATGGTTTATTTTTCTTCTGAAGTTGCATCATCCTACAATCTTTGACGTGCTTCTGTGTTATAGACAGTAACAAATTAAGTGAAGAATAGCTCTTGCCCAAGAGAACTGCAATTGATGTTTGGTGAACTGCTACTGTCTTGCTGCTTTGGCTGCACCTTAAGATGACAAAATGGGAACATTGTCAGGACCCCACTGAAAACTGCTGCCCTGGGAAGTGGAAGGGTAACACTGGGCTTCAGGGAAGGAGGTAAGCAGGTGTTAGTAAGTGTGTTGCTGGGAGTCCTGGAGGTGACATGAAGTTAGGGATTTGTTTAGTGCAGAGCTTGCTGGAGGGACGGGAAGGAGGGAATGGAGGTGAGAGATGACACGCAGTTAATGGGGTGTACTCCACATGCTCGAGCAGCAGACGGGCTGTGCAGTTGCATTGTTAAGAGGTTTGTGACTGTGTGAAAAGTAATAATCACAGAAAGGGGAAGTGTGTAGGCAAAACTGGTTTGGTTGAGAGGCAAAGAGAGGAGAGTTTCACATCAGACTGCTCGCTTTTGGTGATAGTGAGATAACCGGTCAAAGGTCTCTAGAAGTCAAACTGAAAAGGTGTGTCTGGGATGCGACACTGGTATAAGGAAACATTTGCGCATCATCCATATGGCAGGTGAACAGGTGGAAGGATGTGAAAATGTCATGCAAAAGAGTTTAGAGAATTTGAAAAAGTCAAGAGAAAACTTTTGTAGTAGGAGATGGGAGGAGAGCCTAAAAATTACCTCTAACTTTCAGTTACTGATATAACTGTTCAACTAGTATCCTAGATTTAAAACTTTAAATCAGTTTTTACTGTTTGTTCTCTCCAAATTTTCATATATAATTGGTCATCAAGTCCCATTGATTGCACCTCTAGGTGACTCTTGTATTATTTTGTTCATGTCACCCTTCATTTAGTTAGGCAATGAGGGAAATCAGGCTGAAACACTGGCCTTAGATTTGTAAATCCTAGAACGGGCACCAGCTGGGATGTATTTCTGCATTCTTTCTTTCTACTCATCTTCTATAACATCTCCAGAATTGTCCATCTAAAACATAGCTCTTACGGTGTTCATATTTTTCAGTAGTTTCTTCTTGGTCTACAAAAGTAAAATCTAAACTATTGGCATGCCCTGTAAGACCCTACATGGTCTGGTCCCGGTTCACCTTCCCAACGGTATTTTTACCACTCTCCCACTAGTCTGCTACAACCACGCGGAGCTTGGGGCCTTTGCTTGGGCTGCACCAGCTGCCATAATGCGCACTCCCTGGCCGTTCACTCCTGCGCATGTTCCTCCTCTTCCAGACTCAGGGCAGTGTCACCTGCTTTAGGCAGATCGCTTTGACCCTCATTTCTTTCCTTTCAGAGAGCTAATATTTCTTCTTCTGTGTTCCCTTTCCATTCATTTCATTTGGGTATAATGAGTCAAATCCATAAGTTACCCTCCCCCAAGACTGAAAGACTCACAGGCAGGAGCCCTGTTTTCAGCGTCCTCAGAGCCTGGCACACGACCTGATTCATGGTTCATAATTGTGTCGTAAAATGCAATGCTGCTTAAGACCAATATACCTCTTAGTCCTTCCAGCATTTGGGTTTGTTTTTTTTTTTTACTAGGTATTCCAATACCTTGTAAGAGACTTTATAGTTAGTGGCTTATTTAATTTTGCATCTCACAACAACAAAAGTTTAACATTACCCATTTTATTTGACATTAATGAGAAATGGTAGAGTTTCAGATAAAGATTATATATATATATATATACACATATATATGGGTGTATATAACATGTATTTAATATTAACTCAATGTACATGTGTCCTTGGCAAAGAGAGTACACCTTGATATATTGATAACTCAAGATCATTATCATCAATATCATGATTTCCCTTAGAGGCTACTGAGGTATGTGAAATTGCTCCAGTGCTAAATGCGTTCCTCTGTCTGACTTCATAGGGGAGGGTGAGCACTGAGGCTGTTGAGTTCAGAGCACGCTGTTATTAGCGGTTGCTACAACACACAAACTTCCTCCAGCAGCCTTTGGTCCTCCCAGCGTGCCATGTCTAACTGCAAGGGGAGGGGACGGGAGAGATGTAGCCATTATTCTGAATACTGTGTGTTCCAATAAACACTGGCATTGGGGGCTTTAGTGATCATTTGTTCATTCACAAAATTTATTTAGGACCTACTGTACGCCAGACACTCCATTAGATGCTTGGGATACGTCACAGACAGAAATCTGGGAGTTGTCAGCCTACAGATAGCATTGCGCCATGAGCCTGGGTGAGAGATCCCCAGGGGCTGAGTAGAAGAGGTAAAGAGAACCAGAGTCTGAGCTCTGGGTGCCCCTATATTAGAGGTAAGGGGGACCTGAAAGAGCCTGCCAAGGACACTAAGAAGGGGGGAGTAGTGAGGGAAGCCAGGGGGAGAGGATGGACGCTAGTGGACAACCAGCAGTTTTTGCCATAACTGAGAAACTAGCTATTGGTACGCTCATCAGTAATGAGTGCAAAAGTTCACTGGAGCCCACTAGGCTGTCCCTTGGCTAAATTTGTAGAAATAGTAGTTATAGCAGTAGTAACAACAGTTGTAAAAATGATAACAATAAAATTCACAACAAAAACATTTATTGAGTATTTTTACTATGCGCTTTATATTTATTCCTTTATTAATAGCTGAGGAAACTGAAACATGGAGTTTATGGAACCTGCCCAAGGTACAAATGTCTTGGGTTACACATCTAATGTGATTGGTTGGGTGGGGCTGCCTTTTTAGGCTCAAGTCCCTCAATTATATCTGAATAAGTAAGATTACTGGGTGTGATTCTCAATGAGATGATGTACTTCTATGCAATATTTTTTCTTTTTTCTTTCTTTCTTTTTTTTTGCCTGTTAACTCAATAAGTAGACCCACATGCTGAGTGATTAGTTTTTATGTTCAAGTGACTCTGTTGGAGATTTTTTTTTACTTGACAGATAATTACTTTGAAAATTCCCCCTAAGATAGTCCCCAATTAGGACACATTCAACTCCCTTCTGTCATCGTCTTTTTATTTTCTTAGTTTGATCTTAGTACCTTTGAAATAGCTGGTAAGTGTTCTTTCATCTGGTGGCAGTTACTAATATTCAGCCTAAACGTTCCCTTTACTCTGAGCCCGCTCCCAGCTGTCCCTTGGCATCGCCTCTGATCATATCACTTAGGTGTGATGATCATTTCTTCTATTACCTGGGGCTCCGAGGATAACAGCTCCTGAGAAGTGGGATCTGGGGGTGCTTGAAGTGCCTGATGCATTTCTCATACATTTTTTTTCTTGACCATTCCAATTTATAAGGTAATAGGGTCATCCCAATATTTGGGGGCTTTAGGGATTTTTTTTAAAAGAATTTTATTTATTTATTTTTAGACAGAAGGGAAGGGAGGGAGAAAGAGAGGGAGAGAAACATCAATGAGTGGTTGCCTCTTATGCGCCCCCAACTGGGGACCTGGCCTGCAACCCAGGCATGTGCTCTGACTGGGAATCGAATCAGTGACCCTTTGGTTCACAGGTCAGCACTCAATCCTCAGCCACATCAGCCAGGGTGGGTCTTTAGGGGTTTGATGATGAGCAAAATACAGGACACAGTTGAAGAGATTTTTTGGAGTGAAAAAGATGAAGATTCATTTGAAGTGTCATGACAATAGAGTGGAGGTTGCCTTTTAAATTGTTCTGCAGAAATGAGCTTCTCTTGAGTCCTGGTGTATGTAAGAGTCTGATTAAAGGCCTTAAGAACAAATGAGGCATGTGCTGTACTAATGAAGGCAAACTCGACTCACATCTGCCAACAGCTTGAGAGGCAGATTCTTGTGGTAATGTCTCAGAATTGTAAACAATGCCATAATAACACTTGTAATTTGCGATGTCATCAGCTAAAATAAGAGACAATTATTGCTCTCTAAATCGTTTTGCTAATATTTTTGAGAAACTGGAATCTAATATTGCTAAATCAAATTCCTATGGATTCCACAGGGCACTGAGCACATTATAAGATTTCACTGTGCTCTGAGCATGTCCTCATTAAGACTGCTGGCTACTGCTTTTTTATCACTCCCCTGGGAGTTTTATTGAGTTCATGCCACCAGTAAGAAGTAGTGTTTTCCTAGCCTCCCTGGTATACCAGCCTCCAAATAGGTCTGTAGCCAATGGATGTGCAAAGTTAGGTTATGGCCACATGTCTTTGGCACCTTCATGAGAAATGAAGGCAATAGAAGTCAGTGTGAAATGTGGTGTGGCTATAAAAAAGTATCAATACCTAAATAATCTTACCACAATGAGGGATGCTACAATAGACACAGAATGACAGTACTGAAGGACAGGAAAGAGAATGGCATTAATATTTTAGGATGATGTTCCATATAGTTTGTGCTTTCCTCATTAGCACCACTGTTATTTGCCATAATTACTATTATCAGCGAATGACTATTGAGCACTTCCTGTGAGCTGGGCACTGGGCACAGTGCTCTACTTGTGTTATTTGATTTTATTCTTATCAAACCTTATAAGTGAGGTACTATTATTGGCCCCATTTTACAGATAAGAGAATGAAAATTTCTAGCTGTTTGCAGACTATGCTTATAGTCACATTGTAAGAAGAGGTTGAGCTTAGATTTGAACCCAGGTCAGCTGGACTCATGAACTTTCATCAGTAACCATTTACATACTGCCTACTTTATAGAACAGTTATAAATCTGAGGAGGAAAATACCTCAATTTAGGATGGTTATAACATTTTTGTTCATTCATTCTATCTAACAGTTTGAAGAATTAAAAACAAAGGAAAAGGCCGCAGGTGGTGTGGCTCAGTGGATTAAGTACCGTCCTGCAAACTAAAGAAGGGTCGCTGGTTCAATTCCGGATTGGTGCACATGCCTGGGTTGCAGGCCAGGTCCTGGGTTGGGGGTGTGTGAGAGGCAACTGATCAATACATCTCTCACACAATGATGTTTCTCTCCCTCTCTTTCTCCCTCTTCTCCCCTTTCTCTAAAAGTAAATAAAATCTTTTTAAAAAACTAAGGAAAAGAGTTGAAAAATATTAGAATGTGTCTTTTTATGAGTGCACAATGTTTTTTATTAAATTGTTTTTAATTGTTACTCTATTACGGTTGTCCCAATTTTTCCCCCTCCCCACTCTTCTGCCCCTGCTCCCACAGTCAATCCCCACACTGTTGTCCATGTCCATAGGTCATTCATAAATGTTCCTTGTCTAGTCCCTTCTCCTTCTTTCTACCATGATCCCCCCTCCCACCTCTCCTCTAGTCACTTTCAGTCTGTTCTATGTTTCCATGTCTCTGGTTCTGTTTTGTTTGTTAGTTTATTTTGTTCATTAGATTGCTCATAGGTGAGATCATATGGTATTTGTCTTTCACCAACTGGCTTATTTCGCTTAGCATAATGCTCTCCAGTTCCATCCATGCTGTTGCAAAGGATAGGAGCTCCTTCTTTCTTTCTGCTGCATAGTATTCTATTGTATAAATGTACCATAATTTTTTGACCCACCCATCTACTGATGAACACTTAGGCTGTTTCCAGCACTTGGCTATGATAAATAACACTGCTATGAACATAGGGGTGCATAAATTCTTTGGAATTAATGATTCTGGATTCTTAGGGTATCATCCTAGCAGTGAAATCACTGGGCCAAAAGGCAGTTTCATTTTTAGTTTTTAAAGGAAATACCATACTGTTTTCCACAGTGGCTGCACCAGTCTGCATTTCCACCAACAGTGCACTAGGGTTCCCTTTTCTCTGCATCCTTACCAGAATTTGTTGTTTGTTGATTTATTAATGATGGCCATTCTGATCAGTGTGAGGTGATATCTCATTGTGGTTTTAATTTGCATCATATCTACTTACTTTAGGGTATTTTTTTCTAAGCTTCATAACAAAATTATAAGATAGGTATCATTCTTCACCAGTAAAGAAACAGAACTGGTGGTTATTTAATTGCTTAAGGTTATCCAACTAACAAGCAATGGAGCCCAAATTGGATCCCCCATCTCTGTAATTCCAAATCCTGGGCTCTTTCAACTACCTCCTATGACATCAGTTCTGTGTATGTTCATGTGTAAGCATGTATGTATACATGTGTATATGTATTATTTGCATCTCTGAGAGTAGTGGGTTATAAGAATACATATAGGCAAATTTCAACACTGTTTAGACAGCAACTACACTCGTTTTTCCTGTTTACTGAAGTTCACTCGCTGAGTCAGTTTATCCCTGCTGTCTTGCAGGGTAATCATTTTCATATTATCTTGATGTTTTTGTCTCCTACTGGGGTCCTCATTGCTCTGCACTGAAACTGTATTTGTCTGGCTTGTTTCATCCCTTGGGCTGTGAGATCCTTGAGGTTTGGTCACAATTGTGTGCATGTTGTCCAATGCAGGGTCAAGGTTATAGTGAGTATTCAACACACACATGTTGAACAAAACAGAGCGCACCTGGTGCACGCTGCAGGGGGGAGGCAGGCTCTTCTGTAGGACAGGTAACTGGCTTTGGGAAGCATAATTTTCCATGTAAAATCTTGAGCCTGCTACTGGTTACTGGGAAACCGACTCAGTGACTGGCATCTTGCCATGCTTTGTAATCCTCTGGAAATTACATTTTGAGAACACAATCTCCTCTTTGTGACAGGCAATTAAATACACATGACTAACTGAATATAAATTATACATTTTGATTTTAAAAATGTTAGGAGTATTTTCAATTTAAAAATATTTTTGATGTTTATGACACATTTATGTTAGTCCACAAAGGACTAAATTTCTTCCTGCTTAGTTTTATTCATGAACCAGGACTTGGTAATGGTACTGGGTGTGTAGGATCTGGTCTCTGCCTCTCTCCTAAGGCTGGGCTGAGAGCACCAGTGTGGAAGTCATGGTGTTATTATCAAAAGAGGTGATGGCCTTTATTTGAAATCAACAAGAAACCCATGGCCAAAGAATTTGGGTCAAAACCCTTCTATTTGGAGAAAAAAATACACTTCTTCCTCAGAGTTCTTTAATGACATGTGACCTAATAGTGAAAGTGGAATTGGAGGTTTTATTGGCATAACCAGAGTTCTCTGTGGTCCCAATCATATACCTGCCCCACCAGCTTCAACACCACTGTATACTGAATCTGCCACATTTGTTAAGATTTTATTCTTTCCTATCAATATTTCAGGGAATCAGAGTTGATGCTTTCATCTAATAAAGCTCTGCAATGCCCATCCTCTCTAAACAACGCTGGCTCTCATACTGGTTTGGGGAAAAGAGAGAGAGTTTTGGGCTTAGACAAGGAAGAGTCATCAAGGAGGTTGCAGACATATTTGAGCATTTTAATACTCTCAGAATGGTACTTTAATAGAGAAATGTATTTATTTTGGCCACTGGGTTTTCTATACTACCTAGATAAAAGTTAAGGAATCTTTGTCTTTGCTCTTAATTTCCCTGTAAGTTGTTTTCCAGACTGCATGGATTTTCTGAAATTTGTCTTCGTTGTCTCCCCAGACCTGAGCATGAAGGAAGACTCCCATTCAAGTCCTTTGTTCTCTGGTTCAGCAGTTTGGTGTAACAGTCGTTGCAACGTATGTGGTCAACTACCACATGTGACATATGCTGCAGAACCATACTGTGAGTTCCAGGATAATCAGTCTTTGAATCTCTACTTCATTAACATATGTGAGAGTTCCAAGAGTGCAATTATATCTGAACACATTTTAGAAACTTTGATTTGTGTTTGCTTGCACCAAGAGAAGCTAGAAAATGTGGCCAAGAAAAAGTGCTAATCTTTTGGAGGCCAGTGGAGTTTGATGGCAGCAGAAGTATTGATTAAGTTAAAAGTCCAAAGGCAAGTATTCTACATTTTGTAATTCAACAAATTACATTGATTTATGTGCTTGGGATACAGACATGGAGTTTAATTGCACGGGGAGACAGATAAGTAAACAGAGCAAAACACATTAGTGCGATGAGCTCTATGGTAGAGATCAAGTCTAGGAATATGTAAAACAAGGACACTTAACCCAGTTGTTGGTTTTAACAATAAGCTCTTATTGAGTGTCTGTTATGTGCCAAGCATGGAAGCACTTTACGTATACTATATATAGTCTTCACTACAGCTGTATGTACTCATTTATTTCATGGCCAATAAACTTGGTGGGGGCATGGACATTACCATCAGATTTGAGTGCCACTTTTACTGGCATCCTTTTACTTGCCAGCTTTTACTTGCCATTTATTGTAAAGTGAGATCATAGCCATGACTCTCTGACATGCAGGTTGGCTGGAATTAGAACCATACTTGGTATAATTCATTTCCCCTGATCCAGACAAAGAAGGAAGGTATTACAATAGGTCTTCTGAGCTAATTAGTGGCAAGCTGTGATTCCAAAACCACAAAAGAAGAAGGCAGAAGAAATTTTAATAAAAATATGCTTCAGCATGGCTTTGGGTCATATGGTATAAACATCTGCAGGGACCTTTGTTTTGCAGTCTATGCTCCATGCTTATTCAGAACTATCTGGCACACACTGAGAAAAGGAAGTACATACCCAACAAAGCATAGAGGCTGAGCTGCCCACCCAGACAAGCCTTAGAAACTTAATGGGCGAGTGCAACTGCATGTGTCCCCAATGTGGAAGCCATTCTTAGTGTATGTGTGACTACATTTACACATGAAGTTGGTTTCACTGTCAGTGCAGTATCCAAAATGCCAAACAATAATATGCATGTTATAGCCTATCAATAAAGGAATGCATTGTCTTACTTTTTTGTTGTAGTCACTGAAAGTGAACAAAAACTAAATCCCTGAAAGGATCCTTGCATTTCAAAGATTTAATTTTGACAAGTATCCAAAGGCCAGATCCCAGGGATTTTGAAGGTGTTTTATTTTCTTCCAGATCTCCCGTGGCCACCCACCTTTTCTGTGATTCCGTTCCTTCCTTTCAGCAACATGGTGTTTTGGGGGGCCAATAGAGCCCATCCATTATTGACATTGATCAAAATGTACCTATACTTCACAACACAAGTAGAAACATACTTAAAACCTAATAGTCATGTTGACAGTCTGTTAGGCAGAATTTCAATTCCTAAGAAGGACAAAGCAACACCGAATTCTTCCTTTCTCAGATGAACACCGTAACACAAAACTCTGAGCAAATCCAGTAGTAGGTAGGAGTAAAGAAATGGAGATCTTCATTTTTTCTTTTCTTGTCTCCTTTGTGTTTTAGCATTTCAGATATCCTGCCTCCTTTTTCTTACCTCCTAGCTATAGTTGCTGGTGCTCATTTCATGGAATCCTAGAGGTGTAGGATTCAAAATAACTTAAAGAAGATAGTCCTCCTTTGATCCCTACCCAATCCACACATTCACTGGCCCTTCTATGTCATTCCTGACAGGTGGCCGGGAAACATCTGGCTAAATTCTCCAGCTGAGGAGGGAACATAGAAATACAGTTCCCGATATGAATAACTTTGTTTGTAGGGTCTTCCTTCTGCTCAATCAAATTTGCTTCCTCTTTACAATCCCTTTAAAATATATTTGTTGATCCTAAGTCACCTCCCTGGAATCAATTCTACTTAAACACCATAGCTAATCTTCCAAGTATTTAAAACCAGCTCTTGTGACCTCTCTAGTTTTTTGTTTGTTTGTTTACTTACTTGATTTCCCACCTCGAGGCTAACTCTCCATTTACCTGGGCTTCTTTCATATAATACATACTCTAGCCTCTTCATGCCCAAGGTCTTTCACGTGCTCTACTGCCTAACTGGGCTGTCAGATCTCTGGTTTTGCTCCAAAGCTTAGGAATGTACCCCTTCCCTACCTTCCCCCTAGAGCCACAGCTTGTCTTTGTCTCAGGTAACTTTGTTTCAGGAGGCCTCCTAGGTTCCAGTAGCATGTGAGCTACTTTGAGGCCCCACGTGCATGGCTTGGCATCTTCTCTATTGTCTTCTTTCTGTGTGTCATTCAGGCTGTCAAGGTTAATGGTGGTTTTCATTTGAATCTTGAAGCAGTTGCTCCCTGTGTCTTTTATATCTTTATCCAAGTCTGTAAAATTACAAAACAGGACTGAGTCAAGAGCAGAAATGCGTAAAAACCATTGGCTGAGAGAGCTGGCTCACAAGTCTGACAGGTCTGGGGAGGCTTGCTGGCTCTGCCCCTTGTGTGGCCATGGCCACACTAAACTTCAATTTCTTCATCAGCAAAATGTCAAACCTCTCAATGCTTCCATTTTCTCACCTGTAAAATGTTTTCACTAACAGTTCCTCCTTCATGATGTGGTTGTGTGTATTGAATAAAATAAAATGCCTGGCACTGCATGGGGCCCCAAATAAGAGCTCAAAAATGCCGGCTGCTCTCTGTATTTCAGTAGCACTAAATACCTTCAATGTGGGTGCAGTTTTCCCTCATATCTATCTTTTCTCTGGCCTCCATCGCATGGATGGAAGGCAAAGAGCAAGACATCCTGGGGCTCCAGGGAAGCTGCGGAGATAAGTTGAGGTTGAGAGCAAGGGTCTGAAGCCCACGCACTGCTGTTCACTGAGTGACCTGAGCAAGACACATAGCCTCTCAGTGTCCCCATGTGCTCATTTGTGCAATGGGAGTGGCAGTGGCACTGACCCCATAGGTGGTGGTGAGGACTTAATAAGTTTATAAACGTTGACCAGTACCTGGCATATTAGAAATACTCAGTAAATGTTCATTGTTCTTGTAAAGGCCTCATTGTGGTCATATTTCAAGATTCCTACCAACTGCTTATTTTGGGGACAAGCCAGTGCTGGGGTGTTGAGGTGTTATACTAAGCTAGATCTTCAAGTGGCCCACAGATTGGGATAGAGTTGGACAGGATTGAGTAAAGATCATCTTTAGTCTTAATATAGAAAACTTGATACCTGGTGATGTTTTTAGAGTGGTGGTATTACAACAACAACAATCGCTATCAATTTTTACCCAGCAAATTTGAATTTCCAATTTTTATTACCTTCTTCATCGGGAGCTTCTACTAGAACACTATTGACTGTCCTGGTCGGTTTCCCTCCTTTCTTCCTTTTTACTCAAATTTTCTCTCGATTTCCATCTTTCTTTTATTCTTCTGATTTTGTTTAATTTCCTCCCAATGAGTCCTCTAGAGTCATTCTCTATGACCCATGCCTATCTCTACTAGGAGTTATCCATCAGTTGGTTTCCAATTATATTGTATTTTCCAAAAATGTATATAGATCTTTTCTTGTCTATATTCCTTTTATGGGCTGAATTGTATCCTTGGAAAGTTCACATGTCTTAACCCCAAGTACCTCAGAATGTGACTGTGTTTAGGGATGGGGTCTTCAAAGAAGTCATTAAGATTAAATGAGGCCATCAGGGTGGCCCTAATCTAATATAACTGGTGTCTTTATAGGGAGAGGAAGTTCTGACACTGAGAGACACAGAGGAAAGGCCATGCATGTGAAGACACCGGGAAGAAAAAGTTATCTATGAGCCCAGGACAGAGGCTCGCACAAGAAGCCCACCTTCCTGACACCATAATCTTGGACTTCCTAGCTTCCAGAACGGTGAGGAATTTCTGTTATTTAAGCCATCCAGTCTGCGGTAATACCTTTCCCATTCTTGGGAGTTTTATAAGAGAGTTTCTTCTGATACTTCTTTAGTGTGATTCAATAAGAGTTAGAAGGGGGAGTTAATGTATATTTTCTGTCTTCCATGTTGAACTGGAAGGTCAGAGTTACTTTTGAGCTGCTTTCCCTGTGGGCGATGCCTGGGTACAGGGAGGTAGGGTAGGAGGCCTGTGGTTTGTTTAATTCTCATGGGTAAATCTAGCTATAGCTCTTCTTTCTTAAATTTTTAGTATGTGCCAGGCCCTGTGCTAAGGTCTTTACAAATATCATCTTATTTCATTATGCAGTCATCCTAGAGGGAGAGTGTATTTATTACCCACAATTTGCACATAAGAAAACTGAGTCACAGAGAGAGTGAGTCATGCTGCCTAACCGGCCTGGCACTCTGATAATTGAGAAAATTCACCCCAGTGTGTCTTCTTGATTAGATTTTTGCAAACTTTACATTTTGAATCTATCTCATGTTTAACAAAGGGTCATTTAAAGGGAGAAATTATTTAAGTGATATTTGAAGCAACCTGTCATTGATATCATCTCTACTGCTAAATTAATTGCTTATCTCCTATTTGCTTGAACATTTGGCTAGCCTCCCTTGGAACATGAATTGGACAGGTTTTCATTGACTTGCTTTTGATTGACAGTGCTGGCTTAATGGTGTGTATGAGTGAAAGGAAGTAGGCAATTCTCCCTTATCTTTCATTCAGTTCAACAAAGTGTCATCTATGTACAAACCATTGTGCTAAAATGAGTGTGGCACAGTTCCTACCCTCCAGGAAGATAGGAAGTGCACCCAAAACCCTGGGAAGAGAGATATCCAGTATCGTTTCCTTTCCGTCTGTTTCATGATTCTAAAGCTAGAAAAATAATGAAAACTTTACTCAGATTTCACAGTTTCTTGACCTTCAGCTTTGTTGACTTTTGTCTCAATTCCTTTTTAGTTTTTCAGTCCTGTGGACACATCCTGCATTCATCATCTCCAGTAATAGCACCACATTTTATGTTTCAAAAGCCAATCAAGTGTCTTACATCCTCTTATTCCACTGAACCTTCTTTTTGACTCATGAAATTCTCCAGCCTTGTGAGGTATTGTCATTCCGTCTGTCTCGGCTTAGCAGTTTTTCTTGAGGCTCCCTCTCATTCCCAGTCTCAAGTCTCATTCACTTACTCAATTCCCATAATTTTCTTTTATGTTCCCTCAGTTCTTTCCCATCCCAATGCTTCCATTCTATACATCCACAGCTCATGTAACTTTTATGATTTTCCTTTTGCATTTCTATACCCATTAATGTGTTTGTTCTTTTAACAGCTATTTATTGAGTATCTACTCTGCACCAATAGCTGGCTACAGAGGTGAACCAGATCAGCACAGATCCCACTCCCAGGGAGCTTATATTTTTGTGATGGGAGAGGGACAATGCATCGATCATCCCGGGCTGGTGAGAGCCAAGCACACAGCCAGACAGGTGGTGGCCTGCACATCTGTGGTTCCCAGTTTCACTGAGGCCCTCCCTCAGCGATGCCCATCTATTTAAATTGTCTTTGGTCAGTACTATATTCTATTCCTTTTGGCAACTATTGTAAATGACCACCCCTCTTATCTTGCCCCAGCACATTTACTATCAGATCATTTCTGCTCATACTTCCCTGAGCAAGCGAAGTTTTCAGTCATGGACTCTCTCCATTTCACAGCTTCTCTCCCTCCAGAGGCAACTTTCTATATCAACTCTTGTCCCTCACCCCTTCTCTCCAGTCTGGGGCCGTGAGCTTTCCTTCTTCTTGGTTAAGACCAGCTTCTCCACCCAGCTGCTTGATCTTGTTTACTCTGGTCACAGGACCTTTCTTTATCATTTTTCTCTTCTACCTTATATCTTAAATCCCTCTTGCTTTCTTTTTGTCAGCCGAGAAATATAATCAATTTCTCATGTTCAGTTTTTAATAATAATGGCTATCATTTATAGAGCATATACCACATGCCACACACCTTCTATCCTTCATCTAATTTAGTCCTCATAACAACTCTGCAAGGTAGTTATTACCATCTCTATTTAATAAACTTGGAAAAAGCTGCAGAGAGAATTATACTTGCCCCCTGAACTTACTCTGCTTTTATACATAAGTTTCTTAAAAGAATGTCTCCATTCCTACTCTCTTTAATCAGGCTTTTGCCCCACTTCTCTATGGTGCTTGGGTCACCATCATGCTCCCAATTCCTAAACCCAGTGGACACTCTCAGTCTCAGTCCTACATGAACACACATGGTATTATTGCCACCTGGAATTATTGCCTCCCTTGACTCCCATAATGTTGATCCTGACTGGTTCTCTTCCTGTCTCATAACTGTGCCTTCTCAGTCTTCTCAGTCTTCTCTCATCCACCCCCCATGCTTAGTATTCTCTGAAGTTCTTTCCTAGGTGTTCTCGCTCTACCTCTGTCTCTTTCTTGATATTCAGGATTCTCCATGAATGATCCTTAGTCCCATTTTTTTAACTTCTAAGACTATTTCTAGCTCTGGCACCATTTATAACGAAGACTGAAAGCCATCCACAAGAGTGACCACTGTGGAGGTCTATGTTGACCTCACCAAGTGCTATTTTGGTGCAGTGGCAGGACAGGAAGTGAGGGCGCAGGCTGACGAGAGGGAAGGGCCTGAAGGAAGGGGAAAGCAAGGGTAAACAACTATTGACCAACCTGACCATGAGGGAAGGCTGTCTCTAATGTAGGGTAACTTTTTTTAAAAACTGGGGAAAAATGACAATATTTATATACTATTGGTATTTTAAAGGATTTATTAGCAGGAACAAGCCAAAAATGCAGGCATAAGAAGTGAACTGATAGAAGAATGGACTCCAGAGAAGAAGGAGAAGGGTGGTCCTTAGAGGGGGGTACTCCCTTGACCAGGAGGAAGGAAGATGGTGCAGAGGTGAGCACATTTGCTGCAGATGAGGGGTTCCTGTCTATGAGGCAAGGTCCCATGATAGGAGTGGGAGATATTGCTACAGTCCTCTCTGGAAAATGCAACCTCCCACAGGGGTTCAAGGCGAGACATGGCATTGGAGAGCAAATAGCACACCACCGACACTAGGTGCTTGGTTTATGAAAGAGCCTCATTTGTGGCAACAGGCATCCCTGAGGAAGTGTAGCTTTTAGTTAAGGCAAGGACATGGAGGAAGCTCTTGTAGGGGAGGTTGAGGTGGTAGGAAGTCGTCTAATAATAGAGCGAAGACTCAGGGAGCTCAAGGGAGGAAAAAGTTAGGTTACCAGTTTGAGGATGAGGAAGGACAGAGTATTACGATGACAGTAGTGTCTGGAGAATAGATTCAAGAAGCAGGAAGCTCAGTCTTTGGGAGGTAACTGATAAGAACAGAGATGAGAAACATGGAAGGATTTAGTCTTGACAGTCCCTTGTTGGAAGGTGGGCACTGGACCCCAAGGGTGGGTATCTTAGCTCCATGAACTTGAGGTAGTTTCAACCTGGTATCAGAGATTTCAGGGTAAAAGTCTTAGAAAGTATAGGGTTTTATGGGTCTGGAGTCTCTTGGAGCCTCAGCCTGGTCTTGCTGTGCCCTGGTGACTGAAACATCTCCCAACAGAGGGGAGCCTTTGAGGCTAGGACTATGCCTTACTCACCTTGGTATCCCAGCTTCTAGCACAGTGTCATGTGTATCCAGACACTTAAAGACAGTTGGGTAATTTAAAGAATTAATGATAGAATATGGACCCATACCCTAGTCTGCTGAAGCCAAAGCCTCCACTACAGCACGCCACCTTTCAATTCTCTGTTCCCAGGCCCTCAATCCAGAGCACTAAAGGGACAAGTCCTCCTAGGCTGTGTGTGCATGACACCAAGTGTTGATAAAACCTGGCAGTTTCCCAGGGAGTTTGATCAACATAAACATTCAAATCAGATATTTCAGGCCAAATTTAATCTACTCAATATAATCACTTGAAATCTACTCCATTCCATGCTGCCTAAGGCATATGGCTTCCCTTCAAAATATAAAAAACCACAAACCT
Organism: Trachops cirrhosus; assembly: GCA_028533065.1. Classification (NCBI taxonomy): domain Eukaryota; kingdom Metazoa; phylum Chordata; class Mammalia; order Chiroptera; family Phyllostomidae; genus Trachops; species Trachops cirrhosus. The sequence continues at coordinate 164,627,002 of CM052538.1, forward strand.
TTAGGATGAATGCTACAGTAAGGGATTTGTGACAATGTGCCTGATTAACAGCTGCTACCAATTAGACAGATATCTGTGAAAAAGATAACTTCCTGAGAGCCAGCCCATGCATATAAGACATGCCTAACAATCTGAGGCTATGGGAGCAGATGGGCATAGGCTAAAAATGTGTTTCTGAGAATTTATTTAGGAGAAAAAAGAAAGTTGCATTGGTATCAATTGCTACTCTCATATCATTGCCTGCAGTGCAAATAAAAGCCGCTCATGAATATATTCAACTCTTCATACATCTGTCAAAAGTAAACTATTACAAAATAATATTTTCCTATTGATTCAAACTTTGGGCAAGCCCTGTGGTCAGGAAACACAAAAGTCCTAAATCTGAGACCATAAAACCCCTAAATAGAGAGTGATTATTCACATTACCGAAAAGGATACACATATATGAAAGATTTACACTGGCTTCATTCCTTTAATAGTGAGTTACCCTCGTGTATTTAAAACACAGCTTGATTTATAAAATTTAAAAAAATTCTATCTATAAAATTTTACAGGAGACACATTAGTAGAAAGTGAAATATATATGCACATTACAGTGAGAACCACATGATTTAGTCAACAGCCCCCCACTAGTGAAATTTATTAGATTCACTTAGATTTTTTTCATATCACTTCCAGGGCCAAAAATATTTTTGGTTTGCTTAAAATTCTCCAACTTGAAGATTGATAACTCTTAGAATTACCATTATTCACTGTGGTAGCATCTGATCTTTTAAAATATAGTTCCATGCTGGAGATGTGATTTATCCCAGTAGATAAAATACCAGTCTGGGAACCATAACAACCAGATCTGCTTGCGTCTCCTTCGATAACTGCTCAGTTATCTTTGGCAACGCACCCCACTTGTCTGCATTCAATCTTCTCGTTTAGAGAAGGGATAGTAACTATCTGCCAGTTTCTTGCTTTATAGGAGCGTCAAGCTTTGGAGAGATCACAGCTACTCGTGGGCCGTTACATGAGAGCAATCAGATGCTTTGTTCTGTTAGGTTTCCAGAGTGAGAAACTGAGACCCAGGTGATCGGAGCAGTGTCTTGAGGCCTCGGAAGATGTAAATGGAGATAGTTCTTTAAGTTGCCTAAGGAAAGGAAGAATGGTCTTAACATTCCAAGAGAACAATGTAGTTATAATAATATTTGAAAAAGTGCCACAAAGTAGTATAAGCATAATAGTGTTTTATTTTTGATATTGAACAACATTCTCTCTTGCTCAAGAATAATATTATATGATCTTTTGGACTGAAAGAGTAAAGTGACATAAGCTTTTTGATAAATATTATGATTTCTGAGGCTGCTTCAATATGCTCCAGTGTTTTAGCTCCCTGGCTACCACTGCAGATTTCAAGTCCACCTTTAAAACGTCGCTGAACCTGATTTACTTTAAGTCCACAATGTGTCCTTGTATGCAGCTGAATTGCCCTCTGTGAGATGGAAGACCAGTAGCTTAACCACAGTTCCTTTTAATACTTCCTTTAACAAGGCTTAGGAGGCAAGAACCCCCACTTTACCACCTCAGTATAAAAGCCTCATAAAACTTTAGAAAAGTCAGGAATCAAAATATAGAAGACAAAACTCACCAAATACTGACAAATCATAATGCTATTCTAAGACCTACATTCTCTCTTCTTTGCGTATGTCCATGTTGAATGATTCTGAACTCTCCTGGGAGACAGTCTGCCACACCACAGCGGAGGGGTGGGTTTGAAACAATAGCTTAAGATGGACACCGTGCTCTTTTTCTTGGAGGGAGGTTGAAGGGTCCAACGAACATCTCATTGGCCAGCCAGTGATTGACCCCACATGACTTACCTGCTTTTTGGCCTCGTGGACTGCTAAAACCCTGGTGTGTGCTGGTGAATGGGACGAGGAGGTGTAAAGGGACTTGGCTAAGCCTTAGCTCGGCTGACTAAATCACTCACAGGCCCTCGAAGAACATTCGAGTAGTTTTTTGCTTCAGATTCTAGCCGCATGATCTGACTTGTCTGTGTGTGTTGCCCACAGAGGAGGGGCCTCTGCTCATGGACTCTCCAGATGCCTGAGGTGGCCGCTCCGCTCAGGAGTGGACAGCATCCACTTTGACCCTTTCCCTCACTCCTTTCCTGCCTCCTCAGCTCAGTCCCTTGGCCAGTGGTCAGTTCTCTTCCCTGGAAGTGTCCCCGTCCTCCTCTGTCATATCCTCTGGCCTGGGCGGTCATTCTCTGCTGTGAGGCTGGACAGGGCTATGAGGAAACTCAGAGAACAGGAATGAGCAGGCTCTCTAAAGGAAAGTCAGATCGCTGGCATAACGTTCTTCTCTAGCTTGAGTTCCACCCAAAACTTCCCATCCATTTACTTTATTATAGGATTGCCCAAGCTCTACAAAAAGAAAGAGGAAGAAAACTTCTATCAGCCCAAGATGATAACATATTTCATAGCACTTCACAAATGACCAAGTTTCTCCCTAAATATACTAGGTACCTAATAGTATCTGTTGGACTGAATTTAAAACCACTTTCACGCATCTCATCTTGTCTTGGCGTCTAAAGAGCTTGTGAAGTAGGCAGGACTGCTTATGGATCTTCTCTTTATGAACTCAGGTTGTCGTTTCCCCAAAGTGACATCGCTATAGAAGGCAAAGCTGGCACTGGAACTCAGGCCTTTGAATTCTGTTCAGTGTTGTTTCCAGTTTTGTGATTGGCCATATATCCAGGTATTTATTAGTGATGAGTTTCTCTTGTGTGGGAGACTGATGGGAAAATTTTCGGTACCAGAAATCAGGCTAGCTTTTTTTCTCCTTTCAACCTCATGTTCTTCAAAGTTTTCTCCTCCAGATTTCAAGTTGGTGCATTAAACAGTGTTTTGCACGTCATTTTATTAGAGCCACCGTCACTTTTCCTCACTAAGACTATTGTCATACCTCCAAACTGGTGCCTATTGGTTCCTTAATCATGATTTTTCTTAAAAATAAGTTTGACTTTAAAATCCAGGGCATTGTTCTGGCTTGTGTGGCTCAGTTGGCTGGGGCATCACTCCATAAACCAATGGAATGAAATGGTTGCAAGTTCAATTTCCCGTCAAGGTACCTGCCTAGGTTGTGGGTTTGGTCCCTGGTGGGGGAGTGTACGTACGAGAGGCAGCCCACCGATGTTTCTCTCTTGTATCAATGTTTCTCTCACTCACTCTTTTCCTCCCTTTCCCTCTCTCTAAAACCAATAAGCATGTCCTGTGATGGGGATTAAGAAAAAAGTCTGTGACATTAAATTTTTCAGTAGGCCCCTTTCACCTACAGCAGTGTCCTCAGACCCCTGGAGTGACGTTCTTGAGGGAAAAAGGATGTCGTGCTTACATTGCCCAGGAGTTTCTTTGAATTTTGTGTTTTAATGCCAATGGGAAAAAATGTTTAAAAAATACGTATATTCTGGATCTTCTAAATGACTGTCCTATCACACTCATAAAATTTCACTCAGTATGTCACAGATACCTTTTGATCTTGTTGGCACCAAGTTATAGGACTTTAAATGTCATCATTAATGAAAAAGGGATAGAAGAGTCTTAATTTGCAATGATGAGTCTGATGTGTGTGAAGGCCAGACTCTCAGACAGTAAAGGCCTTCAAACGGTTTGCTGTCACAGAATCTGGTGACCATGTACATCGTAGACCGGGCACGGCTGACTGAACCGCGAACAGCAGCAGCAGCAGCAACAAAGCCAGACCAAAGAGAGCCTTAGCTCTTTGTAACAATTTTCTCATAGCAGGTGGTATTTTCATTTCAGTAAAACATTTAACACAAGAAATGAATATTAATTGAACTTTATTGGTTTTATATATTTCTTTTGGAATTAATTATTATGGCTTTAGATTCACATGAAATCTATAAGCAAAAAGAGTGTAAGCCTAGTTTTCTATTTCACATATACCTGCTCTTGTTTTTCAAAAGTATTTCCTGTCTCTCCCTACTGGTTACCCTTCTTGTGTGAAAATTATACTTCCTACCCTCTTGACTTTACCTTTGGCTGTGCCACTGGGTTTGCCAAATAAAGTGTGAGTGGATGTAATGTGGGGTTTTCTCAAGGGGAAGCTTTCAGAGCCACTGCGCATTGGACTCGCTTCCTTCTTTCTTTCTGGCATGAGCCTAGCAATATCCCAGAAAGGAGCTGCTCCTTCAGCCTGGACACCAGAATGGAAATTATACAGAACCAAGAGCTTCAGCCAACCATAAAGGACACATAACACAAATCGAAGATATAAATACATATAAATACAGCCCTGGCTGGTGTAGCTCAGTGGATTGAGCACAGGCCTGTGAACCAAAGGGTGGCTGGTTCGATTCCTAGTCAGGGCACATGCCGAGGCTGCAGGCCAGGTCCCCAGTAGGGGACACATGAGAGGCAACCACACATTGATGTTTCTCTCCCTCTCTTCCTCCCTCCTTTTCCTTCTCTCTAAGAATAAATAAATAAAACCTTTTAAAAAGTACATATAAATGCACAAGCATACATGTATACATACACATACACACATGTGGAAAATAGATGTGTATATGCATGTGCATGTGCGTGTCTACATATGTGTGTGCGTGCCTATATCCAATGATTTATGTTAACACTGGGTGTCTGAAGTGATCATTTCCTTTAAAAGGGGACATGTAAACCACTTAAGAGACTCTGGCCTACAGAAAACATCCATTTCTTTAGCTTCCTAAGTGCTTTTGACATCAGATCTAGCCTGTCTTTCCAGGGTCATTTCCTATGTGCATCTGTCACCTCCATTGTTCCTAATCATGTTCTGTTCGTGTAAGCATTTCTACCTTGGTATATCTGTTTTCTTATGGGAGAAACTTGGAAACTTCGCGACAGTCTGATCAATTTTGTGATACTGCCTGAGCTGAGCAGAGCTTGCCGGGGTCCCAGAGGGACCGCACTTGTTTCCGCTGCCATGACCGCATTTCCTCGAGTCGCTAACAAGGGGTAACCACGGTGTGGGTGAGTGTCCCCACCTTCCCAAGCCCAATCTAGCCTCACACAGAGGTGCCAGCAAGTAATGAAGTCCCCAGACAAGAGCACCAGCCTCTGAACAATGGAGAATTTGACTGTATTCTATTTCTGAGGCCCTTATGAAACGTCTGCTGGTGAACTCTGTCTTTGATTTCCCACAAACTGCGTAAATAGGAGGTTGTGAGTTATCACATATGAAGCCTGCTGCTACGTTTCCAAATTGTCTCTTTCTTGGACAGCTCAGGGACTGTGGTTAGGCAAATGAATCCTAGGAGAAGTTAAGTAATTGTAGTCTTAGAGAAAAGATTCTATGCCCTCAGGGCCTTGCAACCACACACATCCAAATCTCGCATTTAATTTAGATCAAGCATGGAATTAATAAGAGTCGGTGGTAATAAAGTGTCAGGGCAAGAAATGGAAAATAGATATCATAAAATATTTATGTAATAAAAAATAATCCCCTTTACTAATATAACCCACATTTTTTTCTTGATAGAACCTAGCAATAAAAGCATTTAAATCACTGCAGGAGGGAATTACTATACTCTGCATGAGACATGAAAGACCCAAACACAGTTCACTTATCAAAACCACAGTGTCTTGAAATAAATCATCTCTGAGCAAGAATAAAATGTGCTGCTGGATACTTGTCAATTTCTAATGGTAAATTCAACATCTATTTAATAAATTGTCTTTCCCAGATCATTTCTGAAAGTCTGTAATGAATGCAGCTGGCAGAAGAATTGAAATGTAATTGAGTGACATCTTCTAATCAGATATGCGGGTTGAAGGTGGGGAATATAAACAGGAAAGGCGGCACCGGGATTTCTTTCCCTCTACTCATGCTAAATGGCTGGCTGTATTGTTTCAGCCACTGCACAGACCCATGGAGGTTTTGTATGAAGGTGAGCTGGCTTTTGTCTTGGAAGGAGCGTTATAAATGACACCTTTGTATATTCAACAGTGAGCTTCCTGCCTTTCCGCTGGCATATTATGTCATTTTCATTTTTTAGTAAATCTTCTCTAGAAAAGCTGTAATAAAATCATCTCTGAGTGGAAGAAATATGATTAGGGAAGGAGGAATCTGAAACATCATTTAATTACAGGAGTTTGGAGAAGCTCCCTTTTGCGTGCATTTCACCCACTATATAGTTTGTTTGGTTTTTTTGATATATGACTGGAACTTAAATATTAAATGCTTATATCAGTATATGACATTCTCAAGTAAGCACCTTTGGTGATATTTTCAAATACTCAGTTTGTGTATAAAAAATACTACTGCTTTGTCTAGATGCTTTTCCATTTTTAGGTTATTGAAAGAGAGTTTTCTATAATTGAGATATAGGAATAGAGATGTTGTGATTCTGGAGCTGTCATCTTCCGTGCTCTAATTTTTTTGCGGTCGTTGTTGCCAGCCTTTTGTTTCAGGAAATTGCACTTGTCCTTTCATAATTCCCTGTGAGTCCGCGCTGCAGAGCAACATTCTAGCAAGATGCTTTTGATCCTTTGATAATTAAACGCTCCATTGGGTGGTAAGAGAGACAGAGCTGCCTTGTATTAAATTCTCCCCTAAGGAGAAAGGAGGTTAATGACACCTCCAGATCGCAATCGGTGGTATTTTTATGAGATAACGAGCTATTTGCCACAGACTGAATTCTCATGTCTTTATACCAGGAATGCGCAAAGCACATTCATAGTTCAAATTTTGCTTTTAGAAAGAATGTAAGCATGTATAAATCTGTGAACTGTTTGCTTTAAATTGTTTTATTTGCAGGTACTAACTACATTACCATACAGATTTTACTATAAAAATAGTATTCTGTAGATGCCTCAATCCAAGCCTATGCCTGTAGAGTAGATGTTTACCTAATTGCTCTGGCCAGAACGGGTACACCTCTTCAGAAGCTCTGACCTCTCAGAGGTACTTTGGAGGAGGAGGAAGTGTTGGCTTCATGGGTCAACTTGGCTAGGCTATAGTCCCCAGTTATTTAGTGAAACGTGAATCTAGATGTTGCTGGGAAGGTATTTGTTGATGTGTTTAATATCTATAATCAGTTGACTTTAAGTAAAGAAGATTACTCTCAATAATGTGGGGTGGGGGTCTTATCTAACCAGTAGAAGGCTTTAAGAGCAAAAACTGAGGTTTCTTAGAGAAGAGAGTCTGTCTCAAGACTGCAGCATCAGTTCCTTGCCTGAGTTTCCAGCCTTCTGGCTTGCTCTGCACATTTTGGACTGGCTGGCCCCTATAATTTTGTGAGCCAATTCCTTAAAATAAATCACTTTTGTATATGTATATAGGGTGGACAAAAGTAGGTTTATAATTGTAATACAAATAAATAATATGATAATCAGTAAATAATAATACAAGAATAAATTGTGTTTCACAGACTCACAACTGTAAACCTATTTTTGCCCACCCCATGTATATGTATTCCAGGTCTGTCTAGAAAAAGTCCAACCCTTGTTAATATAATGAAAACAGTTTGCATGACATTGATGTAACCTGGCAGCCAGGGAGAGTGGGCTGGAATGCACGTACATGAACAATGATGACTCCACTGTACTAGTCAGTGGGGGCAGTAGATGCTGTTGAGTGAGTATATGCACTGTGTGGTTGTCACATTTAGAATGACTGAGCAAGAAAAGCAATGAATCTGCATCAAATTTTGTGTTAAGCTTGAACATTCCTCTGTGGAAACAATTCAGATGATTCAGAAGACAGCTATGGGCAACTGGTGATTGACAGCCTGATCACAACAACACACCTGCTCATGCATCATGTCTCATGCAGACTTTTTGGTGAAATGTCAATCACCCAGGTGAGTTAGCCCTCCTACAGCCCAGATTTGGCACCCTGCAACTTCTGGCTTTTCCTAAAACTAAAGTCACCTTTGTAAGGGAAGAGATATCAGACCATCGATGAGATTCGGGAAAATATGAACAGAGTAGCTGATGGCACTGGGAGAACTATGTGAAGTCTCAAGGCACCTACTTTGAAGGGGACTGAGATGTCATTGTGCAATGTACAACATTTCTTGTATCTTGTATCTTCTTCAATAAATGTCTCTATTTATCATAGCTGAATAGTATACATGGCTGAATACTTTGTGGACAGACCTAGTCATACAATCCTGATCATTGTTTCTCTAAAGAACCCTGACTGATACAGGTAGTAAATGAAAGATAGAAACAAATGACTTGAAAATCACAGGAGAATTTGTTGGGCCCTGGATGTAGCAGGTATCATGGACTGAGCCAAACCTAGCAGCCAGGAGTCCGTTTTCATGATACTCTCCTCAGTGCAGCATGTTTATTTAATAAGCACCACGCAATTTAAATCACCTCTTCACACACCTTGCTCATCCCATTATAAACAACATGCTCTCAGATAATTTTACCACCAACTTGGAGGTGCTGGTGTGCAGTGTTCTCATCCATGGCAGTTATATGAACCAGTGGTCATTCCATTGAAGAGAACCAGTAAATGTTAGATGCTTACAAATTCTCAACATAAAAGGCCTGGTTAGAATCAGTGTAGTCTCCAATAGCTGTCTTGTCTCTTATCTCTGCACAGCTAAATGTCTTGAGAGACTTGCTTGCATGCGTGGTGTTCATGGCCATATTTGCTGCTCACTCTGGTACCCATGGCAGTGAGGTCTTAGTCCTCACCACTCTACACACACAAACCTTCCTGCTGTTAAATCCAGTCTTTATCTTATGTATTGTCTTGACTGCATTAAGTCACTACTGTTGACCATACTCTTTTGTCAACCTCTTCCTTTGGCTTCTGCAACCAGTCTTCTCATGGTTTGCATCCTATTCATATAGATAAATTGCTTCAGCGTTCTTCAACCAAAGGGATCTGTTGTGGGTTGAAGAGTACCTCCTAAAACATACGTTGAAGTCCTAACCACTGGTACCTGTGACTGGGACTTTATTTGGAAATTGAGTCTTACTAGATGTAATCGAGTAAAAATGTCATTATGGTGGGCCCTGATCCAATGTGCTTGGTGTCCTTATAAGAAAAGCAAACACCCTGTGAGACACAGACACATACAGAGAAGAAAGCCATATAATCGTGGAGGCAGAGGGTAGAGTGATGTATCTCCAAGCCAAGGAACACCAAGGGTTGCCAGTGAGTACTGGAAGCTATAAGAGGTCAGGGAGGATTCTCCCTTAGAGATTTCAGAGGGAGGATGGCCTTGCCAACACCGTGAGTTCAGACTTCTAGCCTCTAGAATGGAGACAATTTTTTATTGTTTTAAACCATCTGGTTTATGGTACTCGGTGACAGCAGCCTTAGGAAACGAATGCTTGGTCTCACAGGATGCTTTGAAAATCAAAGTACTTTTAGTACCTTTTCTGTTGGATGTTCCTCCCTCAGGCTAATGACATCTAGGCTGATGTGTTGTGAACCTTAGAGGAAAGAGGGAAAGCATGCTCAGTACAAGCTAACGCATGCGTAGACTGTGGTTCTCAATCTCATTGACTTGTGTTGAGGAGACGTAGTATACAGCCACTCAGGCCTCCAGTAGTCCCCCTGCCTAGCTGTCTGGAGTGTTCCACCCATGCATTTGCCCTGAATGGGGCACGTCAGTCTGCTTCTTGTTTGCTTATGGTTCTTAAGAATTTGACAATGAAGAAAGGCCAGCATGTTTTCAGGAAAGACTCTCACAGATACTTTCTATTCTTCAGCCTTTCTAGCTCAGTCACCTTCTGCAGCTGAATTTCAATTCATAATACATTCCATAAGAAGCATGTCCTTGGGCAGCTCTATCCCCAGTGGAATTGTCTGATGAAGTGGGCTCTGTTAACCACTCAGGAGGCTCTGTAGGCTTTGATTACTGCTCACGAGGTTTTCATTTC
>CM052538.1:164637397-164715164 GCA_028533065.1 Trachops cirrhosus
TAAAAGGTGTAATTTCTGGGGCTTGTAAAGTATGTGATGCTGAATATGCTTTGAGCAGAAATTAATTTCAATGGTCAAAAAATGATTTTGTAGCCTGAAAAAAATGTCTGCATTCATTTACTTTTATCCAGACATAATTACAGAAGAAAGCGAGTCTTTTTAGTCAATTCTAACTTTTTAAACTTGTTTATTTCTCTCTCCACAATTCTTCCTTGATTTATTTATTTACTTTTGGCTCTTGCATGTAAAAGTACTTTTATAACTTAAATGATTCTGACCGAATTGATGGTTGACAGCCAAGTGTTTCAGTAAGTTTCCCCCTTAGTCTGACGACAAATGCATCACCGGGTGCTTGGCTGCCTGTCAGGTCACTAACTGTGGTGTCCATTTCTCTGAGGAGGTGGGGGATATAAAAAAAAAATGCAACCAGAACACTATAAATGAAATGGCAGATTTAGCGGATGCAACATACAGAATACTAATGGGACGTGCACAGGCAGCTGGGCCTGCCATGCCCTCGTGCATCACAAGCGGAGAATAATGACCTTGCTGCAGCCTTAAGCAGACAGTCAGTGCAGTTGGGAACAAGCAGATGTCTCTGATTACACTCCAGCCACCTCCCCTCCCTTGGGACCTCCCTGTCCTAGCTCTGCACGTGAAAGCTACCACCTCAATTCAGGGGAGGCATTTGCTCACTTGGGGAATGGGGCACAGACTAGGGGAGAGCTGGGGAACAGCCCTCAAAGTTCACAACAGTCCAGCTTCCAAATGCCTGATTCTGTCTGACAGATTCTTGAAATTAGTTTTTTAAATTAAATGAAACACCTTTTTACTACCTTCCCTTGCTGCTCACAGACTTTAACAATTAAAAATCTCTTAGGAAACATCTGCCTTCTATACAAAGCAAAAAGAACTAAATAACTTCCTTAAAGTAAAAGAAGAGGAAAGAGGGAATGAGGTTGGAAAAATTTTCTAAAGCCCCTTTGCTCCATGTGGGTACAGTGCAGAAACACAAAGCTGTCATTATTGACAATGATTGCTCTGGCTATAAGCCCTTCCCTGATTTTCATGCAGCAAAAGCTCAGAAGTTGCTATTATTTATGTGCCCATTTTACGGATGAGGAAGATGACACTGTGATGCTCAGTTTGTCTAAAGTTAAATAGCAAGTGAGGGGCAGGATTAGGATTTACACACAGGCCAGTGTGACTATGGATCTGAAACTTATTTGCTATACTTCATTGCCATTCTGTATTTCAAATGACTTTTGCTATTAGGAAAAATGTTATTCTTTTCCCTTGGAAATGCAATTCAAGAAAAAATATACCAAAAATTCTAATGATGTCAGCGTGACTAATTTACTGTCTTTTGGCCAGTAAAGCTGCTATGAAGGATCAAAAGCTTATTTGAATTAAAAAAATTTTTATGTTAAGACAGTTATTTTGGAGGATTGTATTTTAAATGCTTTTCCTTGGATATCATCGTGCTGCTGGTTAAGATGTAGAAGAATATGAAAGACCTTAATGGCCCTGAAGCAAGAAGGAATCATTGGATAAACAAAGAAACAAATCCCACTTTCTGTAACAGCTGTTGTAGGCAGCCTCCAGAGTGGCCATCAACAATTCTTGCCGTTTAATGTTCTTTCCCTTACAAGGTTCCTTCCATATTTTATAGGAGTTAGTTGGTAGATATAATGGTATGTCACTTTTCAAGAAAAGGTTATTAAGGACTATGGGACTTCCCTTGAGGTTGCTGCCCTGCACTCTTGCTCTCTTTGGTCTTTCAGTCTGGGTGAAACCGGCTGCCATGTTGAGAGCAGCCCAATGAAGGGGCGCACAGGGCAAGGATTGAGACCTTTAGCCAAAAGCCCACAAGGAACTGAGGCTTCCTGCAGACATGCCCAGCCCTCCTCAGGCTATCAGGTTACTGATGACCACAGCCTCTGCTGAGAGCTTTGCTGTAGCCTCCCAGCTGAACCACACTGTCCCCACCACCCGCCCCCGCCCCACCCACATTCCTGACTCTCAGAAACTGTGTGAGATAATAATTGCTTGTTGTCTTAAGCTGCTAACTTTTGGGGGTACTTTGTTATACAGCAATAGATGACTAACACAAAACCCAGTGAAGTCAGGGACACAAATGATCTGAAGAAACTAAAATTCAGAGGCCAAACCCTTCTTAGGGAAGGAAGAGAAGGACGACATTTGTTGTGACTAAGACAGTGTGATCGTATTCCTTAATTAAGAAAATACACAGTAATTTTTATTAGAAATGAAAGGAAATCACAACTAACTTAACTTACATATAAAATATGCATCTTTTCCCTTTTGAAGGGAAGATTTTATATCCTATAAAACTTCTAACAATTAATCAAGGAGCTAGAAAATAAGTTTAAGTTCGGCTTCGCTAGTGACTGCTGTGACAGCAGCTTTCATAATATTCTTGAGTATTTCAGAGGATAATGATGCTAATAATGCCGGCCTCCTTCTTCAGAGTGATGTGAAAAATTAGTAATTATTGTTAAGCAAGTTACCCCAGAACAGTAGAATACTCTATAAGTGCTAAATAATAGCAATTAGCAATGCTACGATTTTGCAAAGTTGGTAAAATGTGCTTCAACAATGACGTCCAGCATGATAATTATATCTGCTGTTGTTCTTCACACTCTGGGCCAGGCCTAGACAGTAAGTCAAAGGATGACTAGGAAGGACTGTGCTTGTTCTGCCATGCCTTTTCTTCTCAGATCAGGTCATCCCTGAGAAAGGTTAGCTTGAAAATATTTTCAGGCTCTGGACTCCTCTACCGTCATAGCAAATGTGGATCAATTGCGTGCTGCAGCTTACGATTATACAGAAATAAATCATTGTTATTGCAGCCGGCTCAGTGACTGCCTGCTGACAGAACCTGGTCTCTGGAGATGGTTGTGCCTGCTTGGCCTGTCTGCTACTTTGTCACTTTCTTATCAGCCTCTGTGCCTAAGGCCACCTGTAAGGCTCCCCTTCCACCTACTGAGATTTGAGCAGGGAGGTGTGAAGAACACTGAGACTCTCTATCCTGTGTCTCTTCTTTCTGCCAGAGCAGCTTTTGTACTAGAAGCTTTAGCATAGGGCTATTCTTTGGGGCTGGGGATTTGTTGCTTTAGAAGGTTACTTTCAAGGGTAAATAAATCCATGGAAAGTGTGTCTGTGAGAAACTGGGACACACACACACAATCTGATCATAAGAGGCATTTATGGCTATTACAGAAAATCTGGAATAAGAATTCATACAGGAAATAAGCACAAAAAGAAAATAGACACTATTCTACTTCCTTCATTACAAATATTTACTGTTAAGACATTTTACCATATTTCCTTTGAATAATTTTCTTCACATTTTAAGAAGTTTTACACACAATTTTTTAAAGATAACACATTGCAAGTGCTTTTCCATGTCATTGAAAATATGATTTTTAATGAGTGCAAGGTATTTTATTGTATTGCATTATCATAATTTGTTTAAGCAATTCCTTATTATTGGATATTTATGCTATTTTTACTTTTTTAAAATTTTTTCCTGCTAAAATAATACAGCCTGAACATTCTTATGTACATAAGAAATGTTTACATTTCTGAGTATTTCCTTAGGAAGATTTCCAGATATTGAATTTTGAGTCAAAAGATAAAAATTTGGCGGAGGGTGGTCTTGGTACATATTAAGAAAATACTCTCCAGATATTTTCATTCTCATCAGCATATGTCATGCTGATTCTGATGACAAATAAAGTCAGAAATAAAGGAGAAATAACAACTGACACCAAAGAAATACAAAGGATTGTAAGAAAATATTATGAACAACTATATGCTACAAACTGGACAACCTGAATGAAATGGATTAAGTCCTAGAAACATACAATCTTCCCAAACTAGGTCAGGAAGAATCAGAGAATCAGAATAGGCAGAGTACACCTAGTGAAATTGAAGCAGTAATCAAAAAACTCCCAACAAACAAAAAAGCCTGGGACTGGATGGCTTTACAGGTGAATGTTACCAATGTTCCAGGAAGAACTAACACCTCTCCTTCTCAAACTATTTCATACAATTCAAAAGGAGGGAAGGCTCCCAAACTAATTTTATAAGGCCAGCATTATCTTAATTCCAAAACCAGATAAAGACACTACAAAGAAAGAAAAGTATAGGCCAATATCCTTGATGAATATAGATGTTGAAATCCTCAACAAAATACTAGCAAACCAAATACAGCAATGCATCAGAAAGATCATACACCATGATCAAGTGGGATTTATTCTGGGAATGCAAGGTTGCTACAACATTCACAAATCAATAAATGTGATTCACCACATAAATAAAATGAAGGATAAAAACCACATGATCATATCAATAGAGGCAGAAAAAGCCTTTGATAAAATCCAGTACCCCTTTATGATAAAAACTCTCAGCAAAGTGGGATTAGGGGGAGCATACCTAAACATAATAAAGGCCATATATGACCAACCCTCTGACAGCATAACACTCAATGGGCAAAAAACTACAAGCATCACCCTTAAGATCGGTAACAAGACAAGGATGTTCGCTTTCACCTGTCTTATTCAACAGTACTGGACGTCCTAGCCACAGCAATCAGACAGGAAGATGGAAAAAAGATATCAAAATTGGAAAGGAAGAAGTAAAACTGTCATTATTTGCAGATGGCATGAAACTGTACATAGAGAACCTCAGAGATTCCACCAAGAAACTACTAGAACTGATAAATGAATTCAGCAAAGTAGCAAGACACAAAATTAATATCCAGAAATCAGTTGCATTTTTATATGCAAATAACAAACTAACAGAAAGGGAAATTAAGAAAACAATCCCAATCACATTTGCTTTGAAAAGAGTAAAATACCTAGGAATAAACCTAACCAAGGACATGAAAGGCCTGTACTCAGAAAATTGTAAGACACTGAAGAAAGAAATTGAAGAACAAACAAGTAAGTGGAAGCACACACTGTGTTCATGAATAAGAAGAATTAGCATCATTAAAATGCCCATATTCCCAGAGCAATGTATACATTCAACATAATTCCTATCAAGATTCCAATGACATATTTTACAGAACTAGAAGAAATATTTCAAAAATTTATGTGGAACCACAAAAGACCCCACATAGCAACAGTGATCCTGAGAAAGAACAAAGTTGGAGGAATCACACTACCTAATATGAAACTATAGTATAAGGCCATAGTAAACAAAACAGCCTGATACTGGCATAAAACAGATACCAGATCAAGAGAACAGAATAGAGAGCTCAGAAATAAACCCACCCTTTTATACTCAATTAATATTTGACAGAGGAAGCAAGCGCATGGGCTAAAGATAGTTTATTCAACAGAGGTGTTGGGAAAATTGGACAGATACATCGAGGAAAATGAAGGACCACCTTCTCACACCACACACAAGAATAAATTCAAAATGGACCAAAGACTTAAATGTTAGACTTGAAACCATAAAAATCCTAGAAGAGAACATAGGCAGCAAAATCTCAGACATTGCTTGTAGCAATATTTTAACAGATATATCTCCCCAGGCAAAGGAAATAAAAGAAACAATAAACAAACGGGACTACATCAGACTAATAAAAGGACAACCCACAGAACGGGAAAACATATTTGCCAATACATCTGATAAGGGGTTAATATCCACAATTTATAAAGAACTTACAAATCTCAACACCAAAAAAACAAGCAACCCAATTACAAAATGGGCAAAGGACCTGGATAGACACTTCTCCAAGGAGGACATATAGATGGCCAGTAGGCATATGAAAAAATTCTCAACATCACTTATCATCAGAGAAATGCAAATTAAAAACACAATGAGATATCTCAAGCCTATCAGAATGACTATCACCAATTAATCAACAAACAGCAAGTGCTGGTGAGGATGTGGAGAAGGGAATGCTTTTGTACTGTTGGTGGGAATGCGGACTGGTGTAGCCACTGTGGAAAGCTGTATGGAGATACCTCAAAAAATTAAAAATGGATCTACCTTTTACCTTGTGATTCCACTTCTGGGAATATATGCAAAGGAACCCAAAACACTAATTCAAAAGGACATAAGCATCCCTATATTCATTGCAGCATTATTTATAGTCACCAAGATATGGAAGCAGCCCAAGTGTCCATCAACAGATGAGTGGATAAAACAACTATGGGACATTTACACAGTGGAATTCTACTTGGCTGTAAAAAAGGAAAATATTTTACCCTTTGCAATGGTATGGATGGACCTGGAAAATATTATGCTAAGTGAAATAGGTCAGTCAGAAAAAGACAAATACCGTATGATTTCACTCATATGTGGAATCTAATGAACAAACTGAACTAACAAGGAAAATGGGGACAAACTTGTAGATGGAGAGCAGGCTGACAGCTGGCAGGCAGGGAGGTTGGGGGGAGGAGGGATTGAGTAAAAAGGGAAAAGGACTCATGGACATGAATGACAGTGTGGTGATTGCTGGGGGCAGAGGAGTATAAGGGGACTAAATGGTAATGGGAAAATATAATAAAGATTAAATTAAAAATATAAAACTGTTTACATTTTGTCTAGAAATAATGGTAACATTAGGTTAATTTTAATTTAATCATTAGTGAAGTTAAATTTTTGATGTGCTTATTGATAATTTGTTTATCTTAATGTAAATTGTCGATTGCCTTTCTTGCTGGTTTTTCATGTGACTAAGCACAGCAGTCTGGTGGAATAATTCTTAGGGGTCAAGAGAAAATAATCTGGCACAAGAATGAAGTGGGTTTCTTTAACTGCACTAGTTTCCTCAAAATTAGATATTTACATGTTGTTTGCACCTCAGGGCTTTCACAGAAGTAGCTGATGGGGCTCTGTGGGTGGTTTTCTAATGCCAGAGAGAGATCAGCCATCATTTAATGAGTGAAGGGATGGTCAGGGGGAGGAGTGATCTATGACAACAGCTATTGACTACTTACTCTGCTATTGAATTCTTTACATAAATTATCTCACTGAATTTTCCCCAAAACTCAGAGAGGTATTTGCATTCTTATCCCCAATTGATAAATAAGGAACCTAGGCTCCAAAAAGTGAAACAACTTGCCCAAGGTCTCAGAGCTGGTGAGAGATGGAGCCGGAATTCAAACCCAGTTCTTAAACCCACGGCCTTAAACCCAAACTTTTAATCAGGCAGTGGGGCCAACAGTGGGGCCAGCAGTGGGGCCAGCAGTAGGCTGAGCCAGAACCAAATGCATGCCATTTCCTGTGACAGGATCTGCTGGTGTTTTGTCATGCTCTCTCCTTGGTCAGAAGCTCCACGATCCAGGTGGAAGTGCAGAAGATGTTCAGAGGGTCTAGAGGATAAAGGTCATATCAGTTGTTAAAAATGGTACTTGAAAGGAACTGGGATCATGCAGATCGTGGAGGGGAAATGCTTTGCCTGGTTAGGTGTTTTGCAGGATAATTAACGGTCTTGGGCTTTAAAGCATTCTGCTTGTCTTTCTGAGACTCTTGGGACTCTTCCAACCTCCAAGACTGTGGCACACACAGAGTTGTACATTTGGGGGTTTATGCAGCCAGGTCGGGGCAACCTCATAAAGCATGCTGGAATGAGGGACAGGATAATTCCCCTGGAGTCATGTACAAGAACTTCCACAGAAGCAATAGTCTCTTTGATTATTTTTTTTCCATAGCTGGTGAAAGGAATTCTATGTTAGAGTTAAGCATGTGGTTGAACTGCTATTGAAAATATGTTAAGCCACAGAAAGTAACTTGAGTTTGAGATGTAGGAACACTGTCTAGTTTCTAAGCTCTTTGTAACAGCTACTTTATCATTATACTGCTTGGGGAGTGTCTGTGTTTATGGAAGATTTGAAATATCTTTTTGTGGCAAGTGAAGGGCTGCATGTCAAAAAGGAAAAGCAGTGTGAACCTGTAATGGATCATTCTTGCCCTGAGCAATATATTGAAAGGAGCAAAGAAGAAGTCCTTTTTTTTTTTTTGCAGATACATTTGGAATACTTCAAGCATGGCACCACTGTGTCTCTTGAATATTCCTGTAGAGTCTAACACTTTTCACCACCTCGCATGTGTTAGCTCTGGACATGGCACAGACTCACAGCTAATGTATTGAGTTGCTGCCATCTCCTAATCTCCCCACCCTACAAAAGCAACACTTGAAATTTGTTAAGCGATGTTTGACTTGCCAAACTAATGAGCTTGGGAAAAGATGAGTTTTCAATGCAAATCTTTCATCGAATTAAGTATATTTTCCAAAGTCAGTCTGTTTTTATGAATATACTTAATAATACATGTCTTCTTAGATTTACCCTATGAATCTTAACACTATATACATTTAACTGTTTTGTACACACCATGCTCTATTCTGTCCAGAGAGACCCTTCATACACGCTTTGGGCAACTCATTGGCTCCCCCTGATTGGCCACTTTCACTGCCTCCCCACTGTCCAGTTGCAGTTTTCTCTTGCCCTCCTCTGTGTTACTCTCTTTGAGTGGGACAGAGAGACCTGTCTGGTGAGCAGAGGCACTGCTCTTCCTGAGATGGAGTTCTCGGGAGTTGTTTTAGTAAACAGCCAGCTGTTAGTGAGTGCTGACTGTGTTCTAGGCACTAGACTAAAACTCTGTGTGGATGCTCTTATTTAATCCTCCTAATATCCCCATGAAGTTGGTCTTGTTAATATACATAGTTTATAGATAGGAACACTAGAAGTCAATCAGGAGACGTAAGTGTTACTGGTCAGAAAAATGCTCACCAAGGGCCAGGATTTGAACCTCTTAGGCCTCTCTCCAGATCCCTCCCTCCCTCCCTGGGGAAGGAGTAGGGTGGGGAGTCCATTTGGGCTTGTTGCCCTAAGGCATATAGGCGATGGAAATCACAGGGATTGTGCTCAGGAGAGGGAGAAAGGGGTTTCCTGACTCCTGGGTCAATCTTCTACTCTCAAAGAAGATTCTGGACATAGGGTGTAGTGACTTGAGTGAGTGTTGCCACCGCCTGGACCTTGAGAACTCAGGGGAGTCAACACTCCCTCACCTGGCCCACAAGGGGCTGGATGTTGCCCACCCACACAGAGGAGGGCAATCTGCTTTACTCAGTCCACCAGTTCAGATACGAAGCTCTTCTGGAATCACCCTAAGAAACATACCCAGAAATAGTGTTGAATCAGATCTCTGGGCGCCTGGTGGCCCAGTCAAGTTGACATATATAATTAGCCATCACAAGTCCACCCCTTGTCAACTTGGCACCCATACACATCTCTGTAAACCATACTTAACCTCTAAATAAAGACAATAACAAGATTATAATTCTGCCCAACATGATACAACTATCCTGCATACAACCGGAAGCACCACCAATTCCCTCCGCAGACAAGGAGGTAAAGTCCTTGAGTGATACTTACTTTTCTCCTTGATATCCTGTAATTGAAATACTATGATGTAAAATTAATAATACTTAAGTGCTCTGACACACAGTCAGTACATCTTATGTTGCATGATAAAAGAGTGAAGAAACAAATATAAGTATGTCTGCATGTACCTGTACACATGTATATGAGTCCAGAATATGTATTCTGGATATGCAAAACTTTGTGTTCTGAAAGCACCCGACTCTAGCATGTCACTGGTTGATGACTTTTGGGATTGCTTTTGAAGTGATTGGTTATTGCTTTGGACAAACACCATGTGCATAAAATTATATTCTGGCATTTCTGCATTCACCGGCCAGAGTGCCATCTGTTCTGGTTGTAGCTTCCAGGTGGAGTCATGCGCTGAGATGAATCTCAGGGTCTAGAGAACCATGGAATCAGCGTTCTGATAGGGTTTAACGTGTCCTCAGCTTCCATCCCCCAAAGGCATGTTTTTATCTCTTCCCAGTTTGCACTCTGGTCTCCTCTCCCCAGGGTGGGTGAGGCCAAAGGCAGAATCCCCAGGAAAGCTGAAAAACAGGCAGACAACATTTTAGCTCATTTTAAAATTTTCTGGATACATCTCCTGAGTTTCCCTCTCACTGTCTAAGTTGTTTCTTGCTAATCTTGGCCATCTTTTATGTCATATTATTGTTTCCCTGAGTCACAGGCATGCCTCCTGCTAGAAAATTAACTGTCTGTTATTCCAAAGCTGGGTGGTGGTTCCTTTTCCTTGAAAGAAAGTTAAGGTGAAGTATTTAACTTAAGTTAAACCTATACACTTGCTTTCCGGTTTCCCAGTCTCTGTAGTCACCTGTCTTTTTCTTGAATGGTTTACCCAATTTTCCTCCTCAGTAACCTCCCTCACCATTTGTGCTACTTTTACAGTTAATGAAAAATAGAATAAGGATGGTATTTAATCAAAATTGTATTGAGATGATTTGCTCTGGTGCTTAAAACTGATGGAGACAGGGAAGCAGAAAGGTATAGTGAAAATGCAGATTCCGCAGGTAATATTCCCAAGTTCCATCCTAATGCTAACCTTGCCTCATCCTGTGTGTGTACGATGGGCACCTTTCCATTGTGTGCCTTAGTTTCCCAGCCTGCAAAAACAGTTTCTCCCTCTTTCTTTTCTCTTAGGAATGCTGTGAGGATAATGTGGTGGCATATTTGAAGGAGCTCTAAGTGCTTAGCAGGAAAGCATCATAATCTGTCTTCTATTGTCTCATGTTATAAAGGGTATTAGCTAGCATAAGGAATAATTTAGGACCACAGTGCTATAAAAATAACTGCATATATTTACTCATTGAACCTGTGTCTTACTATTCCTTGTATATGCCTGTTCTATTAACGTCTGTCCTGGAGGGGGTAGATAGGATGGAAACACTCCTAGACTGGTTGGCATGGAAACTAATCCTGGCACATGCAGGCAGTCCTTGGACCCAGCTGTGTGGCAGGTGTGACAAACACCCTTGCCCCTGAAAAATCACTGTGGAACTAAGGAATGTCTAATTTGACTAGAACTACAATAATAGAAAATAACTTGAGTTGTAAATATACGCCATTATTCCTTCTCTTATTAAAAAGAAATGGCACTAACATACCTTCTGACAGGATGGATTTTAAATCAGTCTCTCTTGGCACAACACAATCTGCCTTATGAAATTATTCTCTTAAAGAAAGACTAACCAGGGCTGGCTGTCTCCTGTAACAGATGCCTTTGGGGATGCCCGCTCTTCCTATACCGGCACCTTTCCCTGCACACTCCTTCCATGTTTGCACTGCGCCGCCCTGACTGGATGAGAATTGGGCACCCCATTCAGATGGACAATTAGGTTTTCTCTCCCTGGAACTGGGAATTAGAAATGATGGTTTAACAAAATTATTTGTCAGACATTTATTGAGCAGCTTCCAAGTCATGCTGTTCTAGAACGGGAGAGAGACGGGATGGCACAAACATGGGTTTGTTACTGTTCTGCAATAACCATGGAAAACAGGCAGCAGAAGACGCCACGCCCAGAACTGAGTTCCAACGCTGCCTCCCGTGGGGACCAGCTATGTGGCCCTACGTAGGCTCCAGTGCTTCCAAGCCTTTATTTCCCTAAACTAGGTTTATTTAAGTTTTTTCTCCCCAGTTTTATTGAGATATAACTGAGTAAGTTTAAGATGTACATTGTGTTGATTTGATTCATTTATTTATTGCAAAATGATTGCCCCCATAGCATTACCTGACACCTCATCATGTCACGTAATTCCCAGGTCTTTTTTGTGGGTAGAAGAACAATTTAAGATCTGCCTTTTTTAGCAATATCCAAGTATCCAATACAGTATTATTAGCCATAGTCAATATGCTGTACATTCGATCCCCAGAACTTGTTAATGTTCTAACTGGAAGTTTTGTGCCCTTTGACCGGCATCTCCCCTTAGAAATGATTCTATTAATCTAGTCTGGACTATTTACTTAAGTTATGCTATGCCCAGGAAGACTGCCAAAGATTAGTTTGGTGGGTTTTACTGTTAAGTGTACAAGTTTATAACCCCCACTACTTTGTGAACTTGTCAGCAGTAAGAATTTAGCATTATTCCTCCGACTTCAGCTGAACCCACCGAACTGTGATCTTTGACATACCAACCACAAGCTGTGAGAGCTATGAACCATTTGGGGGGTTCCATCATTTCTCCTGAAAAACTGGGGCCTCCAGATTACATGGAGAAGAAGTCGCAGGAGTTGTGAAAAATGCAGTTTATGTGAGGGAGGTGTTTAGTAATTATATTAAGATCCTAGCAGGAAACAGTTGGCACACTTATTGCATAATGTGAGAATTTAATAAAGGCACTATTTACAAAGGGTATAGTGTAGGAAAACCACAGGGGTAGTGTAATACCCTGTAGGCGGTGAGTTTTTGTTTATCACTGCCATGCCTAAATGGGGAAGGGCAGGGAGTGGTTCTGGGAACCAGGAGGAGAAGAGAAAGCCAGAGCTTTAGGGAAGAGAGGAAAAACAGGAGAGCTCTGTGGATATTGGACCCCCCAACAGGAGTGTGAAGCCAGCTCTGGGTAACACCACAGGCAGGGAGCTGGAGAATAAATACCTACAGACCTTGCTCACTCAGGTCTTCCCCAGTAATCTCCTTCTACTGCTCCTCATTGGCTCAGCCCAGCTGGAGGCCAGAGGACAAGAGAGCCCATTCATACTATCCAGGCAATGCAGCAGAGTGGAGAAGGGCGTGGGGTAGATCAGGGGAGGAAACCGGAGATCTGCAGCTCAGCGGACGCTGATCCACCCACTCTAATTGAGGCTCTCATGTCCTCCGACCTAGACATTTGCCATAACATCACCTCTCACCAGGTCTGATCATGTGACTCCCAGCTATCTCTGTCCTGATCTTGGGCCTAATTTCCCGTCTCCCCACACCGGCACCCTGAACCTTTACACTGAACTGCAGACAGTTCTTCTTCACGTCTCCCTTTATATTTTGTAGGCTCTGTATACTCTGCCAAGAATGCTCTTTGTAGCCTTGACCACCTGTCAAACTTCCGTTCTCCCTTCACAAACGAAAGCTATTGTCTGAAGTTTTCTGTCCATGTCCAGCAGGGTTGGGCATGTTCTTTACTGTCCTCCCAGGTCACCCTGTGCCCTCCTCAGGTCACACATGTTGCAGAGCACTGATACCACCGGTGCATGTCTCTCCCTCTGCTGTGGGTCCTCAAGGGTTCCTGTGACGGCTGCACTCCATTTGGTGTCCTTAGCATTTAGTGCCTGACACCGACCTGATGCACATGCTTGGTACGTGAACAGTTTTCCTGCCTTCAGTTATGCCCTCTCCCATTCTCCTTCCACATTTCCCACCGCCCCCCAGAGGAATCATTCAAAACACAGACTCATTGTGATCCTCCACTTTCTAGTCTTCTGAGCACAGAATGGTGCATAAGCTCTCCAACCTGTGTGATCTGCCACTCCTCCCTGGCTCCCTTCCTACACCCTCATCCCCAACCCAAGTCCTGTGGGACTGCATTCAGCTCCTTAGCAAGCCATAGTTTCCATATTTTGTCACATTTGCATCTGTTCCTACTTCTGCCCAGAACGCCTCCTCCACTTTCCAACACTCCCTACTGTCTCTTGCCTCCCCACGCCCACTACCCCCACCCTAACTCTTCCCCACCAGGTTAGTTGGCAGTAATGCTTTTAAAAGACTTACCGCATACAGCATTTCCTCTCTGAAATTTTCCTTGAAAGCTCTCCCTTGCAGTGCAAAATTAGCTACTTTTTTACCTTTATGAAATTCCTGACACATTGTGTTGAAATGAATTTACCTATATGTTCTATTGTCTTTCTTTTAAAATAAATTTTTCAAAATATGTTTATTGATTTTAGAAAGAGAAGAAGGGAGAGAGAAAGAGAAACAGAGAAAGAGAGAAACATCAATGTGAAAGAGAAATATCAATTGGTTGCCTCCCATATGTGCCCCAACTAGGGATTAGACGCACAGCCTAGGTACGCCCTGACTGGGAATCAAACCCCCCAGCCTTCTGGTGTACAGGATGATGCTCTGACCAACTGAGCCATACTGTCCAGGGTGCTATTGTCTTTCTTATGTCCAGAGTCTAACACAGAGCCTGACATACACTACATGACTAACAATTGTATCTTAAATGAATATATGAATAAACAAATCAAACCTGAGTCCTAGGGCCCCCTGGACCATGCAGAGGACGTGGTACTCTTTGGTGATTTCTATCCAACATGTGAGGTCCTGCTTGTCTGTGGCACACAGACACGCGACACAAGGCCAATGGGACGTAAGTAGACATGTAAGAAAGTGGAGAGTGGTGTCCTTAAAGGGAAGGGAAGGCCCATCTCCATTCCTCTCTCCTTGGTGCTGGCTCTGTTGTGAATATGAGGGCTGCGCCGCCAACAGCCATCTTGGAGCAGGAGTTGGAAGTGGCCTGTGGTAGAACAACATTTTGGGGGTCTGGGATGATTGTGGGGCTGCCTTATCAGCCCTAGACGATCTACATAGACTTCTAAATGAGAGAGAAATCAAATTCTATGTTGTTTAAGCCATTGGTACTCTGGGGTTTCTGACATTTGCAACCGAACCCAATCTTAATTAATATGTCTGCTAAATCATTTCTACTGGCTGAATCAGTCAACTGTCGTGGAAAAAATGGCAAACCGTGCCTTAATTTTCTGTACTTGCCATTCTTCTCTCATTTTCTGACTTTTCAAATCAGTCCTCAGAGAGGCGTGTTAAAGGGCCTACATTTAGATAAGCAAGGACATCACTATTTTTGTAAACAGACTTCACCTTACTGTGACGGCTCGCTTTCAGGGGGCAGTGCTTGTACCTCAGCGTCACAGACATGCTCACCAGAGGTAGGTCTGTGCTGCCAAAGAGGGTTTTATTTTGCTTCCAGTGGAGGATGCGGCCTCCATTGTCGGGGAGAGACTGATTACGTTTGCCTGTTTATCTCGGTGATATTTCACCTCCATGAGTCGGCGCCCGCAGCTCCCTCTCCAGCACCTCTTCTGGATCCGGCTCTAGGACATACGCACCCGATGCATTGTAGCCTCTTGCTTGGCTTTTCAGTATTATTTTATTTTTTTTCATTGTCTTGATTCACTTCTAAACAGGCAGAGCATGGGCAGCAATTCTGGAAAAAGAGAATCACTATCTACCCCTCCTGGCAAAGTTCAACTTACTGTGTGAATTGGGATTTTTGTATTAGAAGAAAAGCTGAGGAGATTTTTGGATTAGATGGATCTTTCAGGAAGTTTTCCTTGAGGAGTCAGCAGCCCCTCGTTATGTTCTGCACCTATTAAAAGATGGAGTTGTAAAACTGATGAGTATGTAAGCTCTTTTCAGGTTTCCATGGCAACAGCGGCAGCAATTCAGTGAGTAGTTTTTTTATTCTTTCTTCAAGGTCTTCAGGCTGTAAAATTGTTTCAGGAAAAAAAGCAGTTCTTACTTAAAATGTAATATATACACTTAGTTTCATTCTAATGAGACAGTTGTACAGCTAGGAATAGTCCCAAGACATGAGTCCAATAAGTAGGTGATTCTGCTACCAACAGGCTGTGTGACCTGGGGCAAGTCCATTACCCTCTGTAAGCCTCAACTTTCTCATCTATAAAATATGAACAAAAGTACATCTACACTACAGCATTGTGGGTGGACTAATAAAAGGATGCACACAAACTGTTTGGGACAGCCCATGGCAGCTGTTGGTCATTATTCTGTGTAAACATTTAGCCAGCTGGGATATGATGTTAGGTGGTGTGCTGTTTGTATCAGCAAGATCTTAGAGTGCTTAGTCTGTTTACATTTAATACAATTATTGATGTAGTCGAGTATAAGTCTGCTTGCTTTTACTTTGTCTCCTCTGTTATTTATTCCTTTTTCCTGACTTATTTTGAATTAATCAAGTATTATTTCATATTTTGTTCTATCTCTCCTATTGGATTTTTATATTCTTATTTCTTTAGCCCCTAAACTCATCACTCTAGGGATTACAATATATACCCTTACTCCGTTTACCTACCCTCTTGTCTCTGTACTATGGATGTTGTGCATTTAACTTCCACCTGTGTTACATTGTTATTATTTTGCTTTACACGGTCAATTATGTTTTAAAGAACTTCATAAAAATAGCCTTTATACATAGCCACATATTTCCTATCTTTGGTATGTTACATTCCTTCCTAGAAATCTGGTATCATTTCTGTCCACCTGGATAACTTCATTTAGCATTTCTTATAGTATGGGTCTGCTAGTAACATGTTCTCTCTGCTTTCATTTTTCTGGAAATATCTGTATTTTGACTTCATTTCTGAATAATAATTCCATTGACTGTGTAATTCTACCTTGCAGGTTTTTCTTTAAGCACTTGAAAGCTTTATTCTTTGGGCTTGTGTTGTTTCTAATAAACAAATCAATGGGCACTCTTAATCTTGTTCCTCTGTATGTAATATGCCTATTTTTCTCTGGCTGCTTTTATCTTTGGGTTTCAGCAGTCTGATTATGATGTATCTTGTTTCAGTTTTCTTTGTATTTATCTGCTTGAAGTTCACAAAGCGATTAGATCTGTTGATTGATGTTTCTAATTAAATTTAGAACATTTTGTCTAATATTTGTTCAAATATTTTTCTCTGCCTTATTCACTCCTTCTGAGGGTCCAAGTATGTCTGTGCTCGATGGTTTGATACTGGCCAAGAAATTTTTAATTCTTAAAACTTCATTCTCTTTGGGCTCCAGTTTGGACAAATCTTACTAATTTGCTTTCTAGTATGCTGATTCTTTCTTGTTGATGGTCTAATGTGCTTTAATCCCATCAAATGAACATTTTAGGTAGCTATAGAGAGAAATTAATATACAATAAAACTCACCTATTTTAAGTGTACACATCCATGAGTTTTGACAAATATATACAGACATGTAGCCATTATAACAGTGAGGATATAGAACACTTCTACAACCCCAGACATTCTCTCTTGACCCTTTGCAGTAGATTTCCTCCTACCACTCTCGTGTCCTGGTAACTACTGACCTGGTTGTATCACTGTCGTTATAGAGATACATATCTTGTGTTTGGTTTCTTTCACTTAGCATAATGCTTTTGTGATTCATCCATGTTCTGGCGTGCATCAGTAGTTTTAGTTGAATAACATACCACAGTTTATCCATTCACCAGCTGATAGATATTTGGTTCCCAGTTTGGTACTCTGTAATTTCCTCATGGCTAAGGAGTGGATGTCATCACCAGGTTTCTTGTTGTTGTTGAGCCTTTTTTTAAAAAAGCCACTCTATTGGGTAAATAGTATTTCATTGTGGTTTTAATTTGCATTTCCCTGATGACTAATGATGTTAAACATCTTCTCACATGCTTGTCATTTTTTTTCATTTTTGCTAAAGTGTGTGTTCAAATCTTTTGCCTGTTTTTAAAATCTTGAGTTTTAGGATTTCTTTTATAGTCTAACTAGAAGGCCTTTTATCAGGCTTATGTTTTGCAAGTTTTTCTCCCAGTCTTTGGTGTGACTTTTCAATTTCTTACTAGTGATATTCAAAGAGCAAAATATTTACAATTTGATGAAGTTTAATATATAATTCTTTGTATGATTCAAGCTTTCTGTGTCCTAAGAATTCTTTGCCTAAATCAAAGTCAGAATTTTTTTCTCCTGTGTTTTCTTCTAGACCTTTTCTAGATTTAGCTTTAACACATCTATGACCCATTTCAAGTTAATTTTTGTCTATAGGGAGATCAGTTGTACCAGCCAATTGTTAAAAAGACTCTCCTCATACTATTGAATTATTGTGGCCCCTTGTTAGAAATCAGAACACCTCATTTTCCTCTGTACCCCCTCATGTCTGCCTGCTTCTCTTTCCCCCATGCCTCACTTCTCTCCAGCCTTTCATCTGTTCCCTCAGCCACCTGCCTACCTACCTACCCCTTGCTTGGTCCAGAAGAACTTTGTCTTCATATCACCCTTGTTATATTTCCATAGTCATATGGAATATAATGTATGACATCTAATTTCTACCATTTGTTTAAAAAAACAAAGAGAATTTTACTTGGGATGTTGCTTAAACCCAATGTAATAGTTGCCCAAAAAGAGTCATTAAGCAACTTTTTAAAAATGAAGATATTAGGCTGTGACTTACAAAGTAGATACATGATAATTGAGACTATTTTTTATCTGTTGAAAATGATGTCAGCTGAGTTGAGAGTTATGCAGTGACGTGGGGTGGGAGGGGCCATGCAGAACCCATGTTGTTTTAGAATTACCTTTTGAAAAAATATCCTTCTGAAACACTGAAAAATTGCTTTGACAGTCTTTTTGACAATTTGAAGAGCCATTATTAGGAAAAAATGCTATATTTCACTATCTTTCATTTTTATAGTTCTTTACTACCCTTGATTATAACACTAGACAATATAAGCATTAAATATCAAAAAGCAGAGAAAGAAGGAAGACATCTGGAGTTTTTTCTGTTAGAGGCAGATTTCTAGTTGTACTTTTGTTAAATCTTTATTGCCTATTCAAAGTTTTTCTGTTTATAAGATGACCATAATACTATAATATTGCATACAACCTTTTATTTGCAAAGGGATTTATAGTTTGAAAATACTTTCATACCCATTTTCTTATTTGACCCTTATAACGTTCATTCATTCATTCAACAAATATTTGTTGAGTGTTCATACTGTGTTGGGCACAAAAGATACAATGGTGAAAGAAATGACTTTATATATTATCTATTTGCTGATTTGTTCAAATTTTCATCTCCAGCCTCTATATCGTCCCTTGAACTTCGGAATCAGTATATCTAACTTATTCAACATTTCCACTTGGATTTCTAACAGGTATCTCAAAATTAACTAACATGTAACACCAAATGCCTCATCCTGGCCTCCACCCTTCTCATCTGAACCTTCTCCCCTAAACTCCCCCTCTCTGTTCCACTTGTTCAAGGCAGAACCTGGGAGACATCCCCCAAAGCTTCAGCTAAACTGTCAGGAAATCCTGGAGCCTCTACCTTGGAGAGTGTATCTTCTCAGCACTGCCATTGCTACCACCCATTCAGAGCACCTTTGTTTCTTGTCTGGACCCTTGCTCTAAGCTACACAGGTCACGCCGCCCCCCCTCAGGCCCTTGCTCACTCTGTTGTCCACACCGCGTGGTAGCGAGCCTCATAGCACAGAGGCCGTGTCTTCACCCCACTGCACCCACCTTCCCATTTCACCCAGAACACAATCGAAAGTCCACACCATGGATCACACCTTCTGGCATGAGCCAGCCTTCCGTTTTACCTCCTCGCTTGGCACCCCTCCCTTACCCTCTCCAGCCATATTGCCCTTGCTGTTCTTGGAACAACCTGGCAGGACCTTTGTCCTTAGAGCACCCACCTTCTGGAATACACTAGCTCCAGGTATTTGCAGGTCTTTCTCCTACACTTCCCAGGTCTCTGTTAAAATGATATACCCAGGCCTTCCTTGACCAGCGTGTGTAACTGTATCCTCGCCCTCTCCCACCACACATACAGTGACCCATTTTATTCCTTCAGCCCACTTCATTCTTCTTCAAAGCACCTATCACCACCAGACACGCTATATGTTGTTTGCTTATTTGCTTTGACAGAAGTAAAAGCCTGACTTCTCTTTTGGAAAACAGGATTCAAATCTCCTTACTTGATGATGTGCCCTCAGTGCACTGAACAGGGTCTGTCATCTAGAAGCCACTAAACAGTATTTGTTGAATGAATCCACAAAGACAAAGGACCCTTACCCCCACAGGCCTTATACCGTCATTAGCAGAGACAGGCAACAACAAAAGAAGCAGAGTTTGGGGAAGGAATTGGAGTGAGGCAAAATGATATTAAAACCAGAACCTGAATAACAGTAAGAAACCAGCTTGGAAGTGGAATTATTTTTTTACTTTATGAATCAGGAAATGGAGGTAAGAGAGGCTGTGTAACTTTTTTCTATCTATTGAATGGTAGAAGTGAGTTTATAATCCCAAACTGACCATGATTTGTTATCTTTTTTGTTAAACTTCAAAGCCTTTCCCAATGACAATGGCTAAAATGTAACACAAATTTAAAAAAAAAACGAAACAGTGCACAGCCCATCTCTTTGCTAACTTTAGGGTGAGAATCACCACCCAGACTCAGCAGATTGGCAGCCAGCCACATGGAGACAGTTGGAAAACACATTTATTTTTTTTTCTGTTTCATTTATATTTAACTTTTGCATTTAAGACTAGTGAGCATGCAGCTCAGGCCTTAAAAAAAATAAGAAAGAAATAAAGTCCCTGATTGTTCTCAGTCAGACAGCCACTTCTTAATGTCATTTCTCTCAATTTCGCGAGCTAGTCCCAGAGGAGTGACCTCCTTTGGCTCCACAGTGCCGAGCTTGTCTTCATGTTTCTGGAATGCTGCAGGATTTCTTGTTTAAATGGGCAAGTCGTGCCGGTTGTTTTCAAATCCTCAGAGCTCTCTCAGGCCTTTCCTCAAACACAGACACCCAGCACAAGGCCGAATCCTCCCGGTTAGTTTCTGCTTCCTGCAGCAGATGGTAATCCTGCCTTGGAGACACTGAGCCTCCCTTTTGCTTTGCTAATAGCCCGTGAGCCTTTGGGAAAGCTTGATTGATAACATCTTTGGAAAAACGTAAAAGGAAAATGTACTGAGATGACTCGTTCTGGTAATGGCTGGAGGCCTAGCTTGGAATGTACCCAGCAGCACAAACTTTGAAGAGCAGAAGCAAAAAATCCAAACGCTTGCTGATCCCAATGCTTAGTAATTTACCACCTCACTATCTCATGTTTTCTTTCTCTAGCGTTCGTTTTTATATACATGACTTAACTAATTTCTCGGTTGTGTTTCCAACGATGTGATGTAAAAGAGCAACTGGGAGAGAATAAGGCAAAGAACGCATAATTCCTAGAATGAGAAAGGAGTTTCAGAATGAACACAGGGAAAAGGCCATTTTTCTCTTTCCCCCTTTCATCCTATATTTGGGTGGGGGGCAGTTCAAAGAATAAGCAAGAATACCTGTTGGTTGATGCTAATAAGACTAACATATGGTGTTATTAAAGAAGGAAAGAGATCAATAAAGGCTCTGCCTGTGAGCAACAGAGATTAACATGTTAGAATCAGAGGACCAGGAAATGGTTAATGAAAAACCCCAGCTGAAAATGTCCCTATGCACAAAAGAAAGAGGGATAAGTGTACATTCAGCATCTCAAGGTCTACGTTGTTGGTGAAAAAAGAAAGCAGAACAAGACAGCTGAATTCACACCGATTCTGGGACTAAAAATGTGTGTGTGTGTTTACAGGATCACTATGTGAAACAGCAGAGCAAGTATTATATATGCACCTCCAACTGGCTTGTCTGACGGGGGTGGGCAGCTGCAGGTGAGCCTTTTGGCACGCTGAAAACAATGGTGCTATGTATGCTTGATGGAAATGATTTAGTGAAAGCAGATGATTGCTACATGCAATTAGAACTTGGACTGAAAACATGATTGCTGTTTTCATGGTTGCATATGTAGGATTATATACTAATTAAATGGAATAGTAACAAGAGGTATGTGTAAACTTTCTTCCTGGCTTGTGTGAAAGATAGCAATAAACACCAGTGGACCCGGAACGGTGGGGGAAGCTCTGTCAGAGGGCAGATCCTGGCACTGCTCAAGGAAACTAAAGCTGTAGGGGAAGTTGGCCATTCAGGTAAGAAAATGGCCAGGATCCTGTCTTTGAATCATCCAAGGGCTAAGCTTTTACAGTTTAGGGAAAAGCATGAGCTTCTCTTGTCAAGCAGAGACAATTTTTAGAAGAGGATTATGCTGTCATGGCAGGACTGTGCCTTGTCTCAGGCAGTTTTCCCCATGAGAGCTCTGTTTCCATAGGCATATAGGTTTGATCAAGGAAACACTGCTCACCTGTGTCCCTACCAGCTAATGATATTCTGAAACTGGTCTTTTTTGCTGCTGTCTTTATTTCTTTTGCTTGAAGCTAAGGAATAGTTGGTTGACTACTCCTCATTAAATGTTAACTGTTTATTACATCCTAAGTAACTTGGGTCTCAGGGTGTGAGAATGAGAATTCAACATCCACAATAGGTAGATTTTAAAAAAGCACTTCATTTATTTATTTTTAGAGAAAAGGGAAGGGAGGGAGAGAAACATCGATATGTGAGAGAATCATCAATCCGTTGCCTCGAGTGGGAATCAAAATGGCCACCTTTTGGTTTGTGGGATGATGCTCAACCCATTGAGGCATACCAGCCAGGGCCACAACAGGTAAATTTTTAGTTAACATTTGGTGTATGATGATATTAGTAAACCAGATAAAGGACCAAGGTGGGCGAACATGGTTTGGGGAACAGACATGTTGACTTAGAGGTACCCATGGAACATCCAAATTGCAGTGTCCAGCTTCTCACTCTCTCCATTCATCCTAGTGTATTTCATTCACTCCTATGGCTTGGTTTTAACACCCATATATGCTGGCGACTCCTAAACATCTATCCCTAATATATTCCTATGTCTTGAGCTCTAGAGATGTACATACAACCATCTCCTGGACATTGCAGTTTGGATGAGTGAAGACAGAGGATCTCTGGAAGAGGAGAAGAAGAAACCAGAGATATAATAGGAAAGGCAGGAGAGGCTAGTATCAGGAAAGCTAAGAGAAGTTTCAAGGTGCAGGGACAGAGTGATAGTGTAAGTGCTGCAAGGAAGTTAATGCAATATGACTGAAAAAAAAGAGTAAAATTCAAATGGATGAGATTTCAAAGTGGTAAGTGGAATCAAAGTGCAGATCCAATAAGTATGTATCTAATCTTTAAAAAAATGACTCAAGCCAATGTGATTCTCCCCAAGAAAATGAAATTGGGCCAGCCTAAATATTTACTTCTCTTCTTTTTCTCTTTTTTCTCCTTCTTCCCCTTCTCCTCCTCCTCCTTCTCCTTCTCCATCGATGTGACAGAGAAACATCAACTGGTTGCCTTTTGGTGCATGGGACAATGCTCCAACCAACTGAGCAACCCATCCAGGACTATATACTTACTTTTCAGCAGCATCTTTTGTGACTGTTTTGCTAGCTTCTGCTTTTTGGCTGCTGATTATAGCTCCTGCTGTTTTTCTCTTTGGACTCTTGGTCATAATCTCTGTTCCCCTTAGGAGTACCAGTATCACCCTTTCAAATTTTCTACTAAAGACCTCTCTCAACCATTCTGTTTTCTACTTCCTTGGGCCCAAGAGATAATGGCTCCATCAACTAACAGGTAGTTGGGCAACATATTTAGTGGGGCTTTAGAAGCCAGCCAGGACTTGACTAATGTGGCAAGAACAGGTATCCTAAAGAGTGAAGTCTCATAGCCCTGAAAAGCAGAGGGACACATGTAGGACATGAGGGACATGTGCCCCCAGTGTGCTGCTATTATGTAATGCTGGCCCAGCTGGGGAATCTCGGCAATCTCCTTGTCCCCCTCCCAGGTGGGTTTGGAGGGGAGTAGTGGATTCCAAGAAACAGATTCAAAAGCAGAAAATGGAACATGGCTATAAAGTAACATTAAGAATGACCTCAGAATTTATACACCTGCCCAAACACTATTCCCAGCTCTAGGCATGTCCTCCCTGGTAAGGAGGATGCTGTTCTAGGGTTGCACTTATTACACAGAATGCCTTTGTCCTTCCATACTAGTTTTCTACTGCTGCAAAACAAATTACCGCAAACTCAGTGGCCTAAAAATAACACCCATTTATTAGCTCACCATTTTGTAGGTCAGAAGTCCTTGTGGGCTTGGTTGGGTATCAGGAGGCTCTGGGGGAAGAATTGGTGCCCAAGCTCTCTCAGGCCGTTGGGGAAACTGGACCATAGCCAGCTGCCAGCTGGGGGCCACTCTTACATTCTAGAGACTGCATTCTTTCTTCAGTTCACCACATGGCACTTCATCTTCAAATGAGCGGTGGTGTGTTTAGTTATTCTTATGCTGGGAATCTCTCTGATGACTTCTGCCACCAGCCAGAGAAAATTCTTTGCTTTTAAAGGGATCGTATAATTAGACCTATCCCAGCTAAGTGTTCTCCCTTTTGAGATCAAATGATTAGTAACTTTAATTACACCCATAAATGCCCTCTTCCCTCTTCCAGTCACCCCAGGAGTGAAGTCCCATTGTATTCATTTCATTCTTAGAATTCTGCCTACCATACTTTTACAACCTTCCTTCTTTTAAATGACACTAGTAGTGCCAAATTTTTAAGGGTGGATTTGCTCTTTTGGACACAGCCAAAAGTCATTTGGGGGAATCAATTTTTTACTAAAAATGAATTTCAATATAAATCAATATGAATGTCTTGCTTACATGACCCATAAACAAGATTTGAAAGTGATTTCAACGTGGAAGTTTTCTTAATTCGCCTTTGATTATGCTACTGGAAAGGAAATGATTTTTATGGGAACTGATGGTTGAAAAAAAAGGAGAGGGTTCTCAATGGAAGCACAAAATTCCCTTCCCAGTCTGAGAAAGACTAGTCTCCTGGGCCCAATGTTTATTCACTAGCAATGGAATTTGGGTCTTAATTTCCCTTTCTCTCCCACCTGCCAGTGACACTGGGCCAGGGAGAAATTCCTGTCCGGCTCAGCAAGTCAAAAGAGGAGGAACGCCTCCTGGGCGCTGTCTGGAGAGATAGTGCGAGGCAGGCTTTTGCATTTCTGTGGAGTTTGGTTAGGCGGAGCATCTATTAGAGGTGGGTGGTCTAATGATCTGCAGACAGTCTAACTCCTTGGGGTCTTGGGTCCTGGAATGTGCCTAACATTTCCAAATCAACTCGGTTCTGGATGGTTTTCTGGAGGCAAAACCTCAGAACCAAAAATGGTCTCATTAAAAGAAGCTGAATTTGAGATTCCAGAAGGAGCTGTTTTCCCTTGGACTTCCTTTTTTTGACTTTCATCAGTCCCAAATTAATTAGATAGATAAATAAATAAAGCCTGCATATTTTACCTAGTATGTAAGAAACCATCTTCTTAAGGCTGTCGGCTGCTTTCTCTCTTACTTTGTAATGCTCTCCAGTGACAGGGAAGGAGGGCAGTGGGGTAGAGATAAAGGTGGCCTCCAAACCTGTAAGATAAAGTAATAAGGACCAAATTACTGGAAAAAAAGCCTCAGTCTCCATGTTACATAAATATGTCAGGTTCTATGGTAAAAAGGGAGAAGCAGGCCATATCTGTCAGAGGTGGAAATCATTTCAAAGAATGAGGTGATACCACCCCCATATTAATGGCAAAATTTCTTAAATTTGCAGGGTTAGTACTTGTAAGACATGTGTTAGGTAGCAGAAAGGAAGAAATAATGTCTGATTAGAAAGATGAATGTTTCTTCAAGAGACTGGCTGGGTATAACAACAGGAATACTCTTTTAAAATTTACATTTACTCATTTTTCAGATTATTCACTATTTGTGTTTGACTGACACCCATTCTACTACCATCAGGCACCTTATGTAAACAGGTATTTTCTATTTTAATGCCATCTGTTTAAAAACTACTTTCAAAATCCTTTGTGACCTGAAGAGTTAGCTGTCAACAAGAAATGAGGAGAGAGAATAACTTAGTATAATGTAAAGGCCGAATATATGGACTTCTGAGTCAGACCCATTTACAAACACTAGCCCTGCCTCTTAATGCCTATGTGTCCTTGAGCAAGTGACTTAACCATTCTGAGCCTGTTTCCTCACCTATAAATTGGGTATAGTAATAATAAATACTAAATATAATAATACATAAAAATAGAACACAGCAACACAAATATTTGCTATTAATATTATTGTCCCCACTCTGAGGACTTCAAGCACAATTATTTTAAGGTTAGATTTATAAGATCTTGGTGATTTAGCAAAAATAAAGTAAAATAAAATCCCATTAGAACTGGAGTGTTAGACTCTAGTATATGAAGATTCCTCTCTACCAATCCCATTAACCTCAACCTTGAACTTGAACCTTTGCCTCGAGGGTTTAGAGAGAATTTCATACTCTATTGCCCTTCCAAATATTCCTTTCACCCATTCCCATTTTTTTCTATAAACCACCCACTAGTTCATCAATAAAACATTGATAGTCCTCTCTGTTTGTCTTGATTAGTTGATTTTCCTGCATACCATTAGAGGCACTGGCCTCTACCTGTCCTAACTGGGTTATTTGGTTTGTAATGGCCTGAAATGCTCTTACACCTACCCTTTTAGAAGAGGTTAAGTTAGAACCCGGGCCCTGCCCATGAATGATCCTGTTAGTTACAATGTCTTGCCTTGATATATTGCCCTAACAAATGGGAAATAATAAAATGGCACTAAATGCTCTTCTCTTTGGGCATAAAAATTCATTGCCTCAATTCAAGGAGCTGAAAGAAAAAGTACAACTTTTTCAATATGTTTCAAAGGTATAATGTGTGTAGGGAATTATGTGGGATACTAGGGAAACAGAGAGTACAGTTGTTTGTTTGTTTGTTTGTTTATGGCATGTTTGTTTTTATATAAAAGAGTATTCTTGGATATGCTAAAACAGGGGTTGGCAAAACGTGATTGTGGGCCAAACTGTCCTCAGCCTGTTTTGTAAAAGTATGACCACTTTACACTACAACAGCTGGGTTGAGTAGTTAAAACAGAGACCCTGTGGCCCACCAAGCCTAAGATATTTGCTCTCTAGCCTCTTACAGTAGAAGCAGGTGACCTGGTGCGTTTCAAGGAAGATGAAGCTTCCACAAAGCCGCAGTCAGTTTGCCTGCCATGCCTTTTGCTCATCTAGTACGGACATAGCAGCCATATACAGTTTTCTGGGACAGTCTTGTCCAGTGCTTTTTTCCTATTGTCCTCATATATACACATGAGGAAATTCCTACTAATTTGATAGTGTGTTTTGTTCTTTGGTTTAAAAAATTCAGCCTTCATGAGTATGGATGTCAGGGCTGGCATGAAGCACAGAAAATCAGAAATTGGCAGAGGCTACAATGATCACTGTGTTGAATCAATGTGATCGTTATTAGGCCTGAGGCTTTCTAGGTATTTAGAAAATGTATGCTTATTGCAATTTAGCTCTTCATGTTAGAACAGAAATGAGAGTTTTCATTCTCTTCAGCTTCAGAGAAAGCAAGAGAATTTAAATCAGTGCATGGTTCATCCACACCCAAGGCTGTAAAAACATGTTTATAAGAAGTATTCTTCAGGCAAACAAGATTCTTGACATGAATATTTCCTTAAAAATGTTATTATCTTGTACAAGATATCTTGGTGAAGGGGCACTTTGAGTGAGGGCTTTCCATTTGTTCCCTAGCATTTTTAGTAATGGTGGGATTTATGGTTATAGGAAAAGGAAAATCTGTTAAAGTAAACCAGATAGCCAAAGAACAGAAGCAGAGGTAATAAAAAGAGGCATATAGTTGTGGAGAGAAAGATTAAATTCTAAAAAGTTTTTGTTGTTCCATTGCTTCCAATACATGAAAACACACACGTTATTAAAATACAGCATTAAAAAAGTGAGGCAGAGAAACAAATCTTGAGTATGTAAAAGCAACCTGAAAATGTGTGAAGATGACGTATTGCCTGGAAATTATTTTTAAATGCACAGGTAAGTACAAAGCTATTTTAGGCTGTCCCCAGCCTAAAATGCCTGCCTTTCTAACCAAATAGTTTTCTTACCTAAGTGCCCCACCTACTCCATGAAATTTCCTTTGCTGCCATCAGGAGAACAAACTGGAACCATTTTGAGAATTTGCGGGCTACGAAAATAGAAAATTCTACAACTTTGAAAAAAATAACAGCTTGATTAAGGGAGTTGGTTTAGGTATAGCTTTGGATTGTGACCCTTATCCCCACCCAGAACAACATGGAACGCTGGGCCCAGACTCAGGGAAGCAGGGCAGCTCCGTTCTAAGGCAAGGATGCATTTTTTTTTTTTGAGAAGTAGAACCATCCAAGGTAAATGGGGGAGAAGGATCTAGATGCAGGACTGTGGTTGGGGAGGGGTCAAAATGGATAACAGGAGTAAGAGAAGGGGAGAAGTGGAAGGTGGGGTTTGGTAGGGATGTGTCTGGGGGCAGATGAAGGTTGGGAAATGTGCTTATGGCACTTGCGTTAAAGTGCCTGTAGCCACAGCTGGGAGTATGCTGGACTTGAGCCGTATCAGTCAGAGGCCCGTCAGAAACCACAGCCACTTATTCTAATGACAACAACAAAATAACCCAAAGAAACCAAAGAAACAACAACAAAAAAAAAACCAGACAAGCAAAAAACCCCTAAATATGAAAAAGTGACTAGATACTGAAGAACTGAAAAGAAAAAAGCAGATGGCGCATTACCAAACAGGTGTCCACCCTTTGCCTAGGGAGCAAAGAAGGGCTTGGAACAGGGGCTCAGGGGGACTGAAAAGTCACACCTCGGAGGAGGGCATTGTCTGTGTAGGCTGCCATGACATAACGCTGCAGAAGGATTACATAAACCACAGAAATAATTTCTCCCCGTTCTGGAAGCTAGGAGTCCAAGATCAAGGTGACAGCTCGAGCAGTTTCCGATGAGAGCCCTCTTCCGGGCTTTTGGGTGGCTACCTTCTTGCTGTGTGCTCACCTGGCCTTCCCTAAATCGAAGCTAGCGGGAGGGAGGGCAGCTCTCCACCCTGGCTGGGGGCTGGGCGTGGAAAAGCAGCCAAGGGCAGACCAGGAAGGCTTCTCACAGCACCTCAAGGTCCTGATTCCTCTCTCCAGCCTCCTTCCGGCCCATGAAGGAATCTGATCTCCCTCCTTTGGGGCAAGAAACTGCCGTTAATCCTTCTCTTGCATTATTTCCTACAGGGCTACGTTCCACCCCAGGCTCTGGCTTGCTCTGCCACTCAAGCCCTTTTGGAAATCAAAACAAAACCACTTCTCTCTCATACTCTTGGCTCTCACACATCAAAAATGCTTTGGGTTTAGACTATTATGCCTGCCATGACTTTAAAAAAAATCCCTTAGCAAGTCAGTGGAAGTCTTTGTCTCTGTTCCTGCCCTCCCTCCTTGCACAGCCACGGGCGCCCTGTGCCCGGTGCATGGGGAGCTGCAGGGCCACAGGGGTAATTTTCAGAAAGGAAAACCTCTGTTTAAAATCTCCATGTATTATCCCATTACGTAAATAACAGAAACCAGCTTAAGCTAGGTTAAAGAGAAAAGAAAGGAATTTATTGACAGAAACCCCTCTTGGTTCTGTTGGCTGGCCTCCCTTCTCAGCTCTTTTGCTGGTTCTTCGTATCTCCCTGCATAGAATCAGTAGAGAGCCCCAGGGCTGCTTTTCCTCTCTAAAGATGCTCCCTGGAGGATTTCTCTCTCTGACTCAGAGCCTTTCAAGTTCAAGTGTACACAAATGACTCTCAAATTCATGTCTCCAATTCAGTGCTCTGACTTCAGCTTCATACTCATACAGCCAACTATCTGCTGATGTTACTGTGGCTGTCTGTAAACACTCTCAGACTCGGCGTGGCCAACACTGATGTCCTGATTTCCCTGCATCCTTCTCCTTTCCCCCATGTCTAAGTAATAACTGCTCTGTCCCTCCAGTTATCAGGCCAGAGCTTTATAGTGATCCATTCCCCTTTGTCTAGTCACACCCTGTATCCAGCCTTGGAGCAAATCCTGTGGCCACTCCTATAGGAAAATATCCAGAATCTGCTCACTCCTCTGCTACTATGTTGATCCAAATCACCTGATTATTGCAGCTGCCTTCCAAGATCTCCCTTCTTGCCCATCTAGAACTTGTTTGTGCAATAGTCAGGATGAACATGCTAAAGTATATCTTTCATTTAACTACTGTGACCACAACTTTTTAATTGCTTCCCATCTTGCTCAGAGTAGAATCTAAAGTCCGTACTTACCATCACTCTGAAGTTTTCAATAGCCTGACCCTTGGCCATTGCTCTGACCTCTCCCTGGCCCTCCTTCCCCTTATCTCTCTGCTCCAGAAAAACTTACCTCCTGTTTCACAAACATGCCAAGCTCACTCCTGCCTCAGGGCCTTGGCACTTGCTGTTCCCTCTATCTGCAATGCTTTTCCTTCAGATATTTGCATGGTTTGTTCACTTAGTACCTTCAGGTCTCTGCTCAAATGCTATCTTTAAGAGATACCTTCCCTCTGCGCTTTTAATAAGATATCAATTTCTTCCCGGACACCATAGTCCCTATTGTTCTAACCCTGTTGCATTACCTCCTATCTGTTATACTGTATACTCTCTTGTTTGGTTGGTGTCTTTCTCCCCACCTTCCCAACAGTGCTCACTAGAATGTGAGCTTTAGGAGAAAGGGGACTTTGTTTTATTGTAATGTCACAGCCATCTCATATTCTTAACATCAGAACTTATCTGGTATTTATCAGATGCTCAAAAATATTAAATAAATAAGAGAAGAAACAGGAAAGCATAAAAATTGGGGTATGTCAATTAGATATGGTTTCATGATAGATCGCCCAAAACTCTGACTTAAGACAATGAACACGTTATTGCTTATGTTTGTATGAGTCAGATGGATGGGCCTATTGCTCTAGGCCAGGCTCAGCAGATTTCTCCTGGGTTTGTTCATAAATCTGTGATCAGCTGGCAGGTCCAGCAGGGCCTCAGTGCTTCATTCACATGCCTGGGGATACAGCTTGTGCATCATTGTCACTACATTCCATTGTTCACAGGTCAGCCCAGATTCAAGGGACAGGTAAACATATTCCACCACTGAGGAACGGCAAATCCCACTGAAAGAGTGTGGTTACAGTAGGGGTGAGAATCGCTGCTATTTATGCAAACCATCCTGCCACACAGAGTATCTTAGGGACTCCAAGGAAGAGTTTAACAACCAGGCCTAAGGAGCTTCAACATTCAGCTTTGGAGCTTATGGACCTTCTCCATCCACTTCTGACACTAAAGCAACTGTTTCCTATTCCCACACTCTGAATCCCCCAGTTCACATCCTAGATTCCCAGGAGAAACAGTTGGCCCAGCTTGGGTCAGGAGTTCTTCTTGCCCCTTGCTTGTTCCCATTCACACTGGCTAGAAGGAAGGGCTAAATTTAGGGCCTGTGGATCAAGGGACAATTCCCAAAGAGGTGAAATTATCAGGGAAATTATAGGAGAATCCCCAAAAGAATCTATCACATCTAAGTATAAGTTTTTGAAATTCTTCTCTGAAGACAGCCTTGCTAGGGGGTTGTGATAAATTTAATATATTTAATATGAATCTGTAATAGACACTGAAAATATTTAAATAAATTGAATAGCAGCTAACCAAACATGGTTCAAGGCTAATATGACACAAGGCTTACAGTATTATTCCATGTTTTTCTTGCTTCCATTTGGATTAATGCAACAGCTTCCTCATGATTTCTTAAATAGGCTTTGTTGAATTTCCCTTCAGTATTGGAGTTGGCTATTGGGCTCTCTGAGTTCATGAGGCAAACAAATGAAAAAACAATAATGAAAGCTATTAGGTGCCGTAGGTTTATACTGTTGCTGTAACAAATTACCACAAATTTAGTGCCTTGAAACATTTCTTTTCTTACAAACATGGAGGTCAGAAGTCCAAACTGGGTTTCCCTGGGCTAAAATCAAGATGTTGGCAGGACTGCTTTCCTTCTTGGGCTCTAGGGGAGAATCCATTTCCTTCTCTTTTTCCAAGTTCTAAAAACCATCTGCATTCCTTGGCTCACAGCCCCTTATTCACATCACTCCAACTTCTGCTTCTGTCCTTGTCACATCTCCTTCCGCAACTCTGGCAGTCTTGTGCCTAAGGACTCGTGACTCCACTGGGCCCACAGAGATAATGTAAGATGGTCTCCTCACCTCAAGGTTTTCCATGTGATCTCATCTGCAAAGTCCCTTTTGCCGTGTAAGGTGACATATGGGATCTGGATATCTTTTTCTTCCTCCCAAGCCAGGTAAATATGAAAATCAGACCAATCTATCCTTGGGCGTGTAGATTTTACATTTTTCCAGCTAGGGGAGGTCTTTCTAGAGCATCAGGCTCTTCAACAAGTAGGGGTTATACATATACATATTTGACTGATCTGTCTCCCCAAACTCTCAGATATAGGGATACACTCAAACTTGTTAATTTGACATTATTATGTTATTGCAGAATTAACAACATTTCCACGTATACATTCATCATTCAGTAATCGTTGTTAAATTGCCCTGCAGGGCAGCGTGGTTCATAAATTATCCTACAGCCCGAGCGGGCAGAACCGCCACTGCTGTCAAGTCTTTAAAACACGCTTTCATTTTTGGCAGGGTGGCTTTGTCCCAGCTTTCTTCATTCAGCACTAAGAATTATAATTTTTTAATAAAATCTTTAACCCTGCATCCGAATCTTGTAGAGACCAGCTCTACACGAGCTCCTGCTCAGGCCCCTAGGCCTCTGCTCCTGGGCTGTTGTGGTACTCTGTGGCCCTCAACAATCTTGCAGACAGTTTGTCTGGCTTGAGAATATTCATTGCAATTTAACTCATGTTAAACTGGCCTCCAGGTACTAATATGGCGCTTAGAGGAATCTTGCTAAACTAGTTAACTTTTCACAGAATACCTGCTTTCTGTAGAGTCGTACATTGCAAAGTATCTGGAGAAATTGTTTAGTTCTCCCCTGACGATTTTGTGCTGCCTTTAAAAAGCCACCCTGTTATTTAAGGGCCACCTAGACTTTGACTCTTGAAAACATTCCTGTCAAATTCCCATTCTCCTGGTAAGAGCACTTGGTAAGGTTTAAGTGCTAATGATTCTCGTCACCAAATTCCAATGTATGTGTTTGGGGGTGGGGGGACGGTGTTTACCCACACCACCAAGCAGTTCTCTAACACCAGCTGATGTCCTGCAATTCAGCTCAGTCCTGAACCTACCTACCTGGAGATAGCCTGGAAATTGCATCACATCCCATGACTGCCTTCCCACCTATTCAGATGTCTATCACAAATCCAGGTTCTGGCCAGTGCTTCTAACCAGAACCAGTGCTTCTGACCAGTGCAATGAATGGGAAGTTCCAACAACCCCCTCCTTGGGTTTGACGAATTACTAGAGTGACTCTCAGAACTCAGAGATACATTTTACTTACTAGATTACTGGCTTATTATAAAGAAAAAATATAACTCTGGATCAACCAAATGGAAGAGATGCATAAGATAAGGTATGTGGGAAGGGGCGAAGGCTTCCATGCCCTCTGCAAGGTGCCACCCACAGCACCTCCAAGTGTTCATCACCCAGAAGCTCCACAAACCCTCTCATTTTGGGGTTACTGTTACATTAAGATGATTGATTGAATCATTGGCCATTGGTGATTGAACTCAATCTCCAGCCCCTCTCCCTGAAGGTGGGGTGGGACTGAAAATTCTAACCCTTTGGTTCCTCTCATGTCCAACTCCCATCTTTAGGTGACCTAGGGGCTCTCCAAAAGTTACATCATTAACAAAACAAAAGACAACTATTGCTCTTGTTACTTGGGAAATTCCAAAGGCTTTAGGAGCTCTGTGCCAGAACCACGGAGAACTATAAATCATGATACATAAGTGTTCAAGAGGAGTGCTTCTCCATCGCATTTGAAGGTTGTGGAGCCAGAGGGCAGATGTTGACAGGTGAGTCCTGGGAGGAAGCTGAGGTCAGGGCCAGGACAACAAGGCCAGAGGGGAAACTTGTTCATCAAGGGGGCAGGCAAACCGTGGACGGTAAGATGGGCTGCCAAATATCAAATGATTAAGAACACAGGAAATGGAAAGTGAGGAGAAGCTGCTGGGAATGCACGGTGGAGATGAGGAATGAACTCTGGAGACAAACCGAGAATACCTGTAGTGCATTTTCATTTTCATTTCCATAAGCCTGGGAGATGCACCACAGCATTGCTTGTAACAGAAAACAGCAACAACAACAAAGCCCAACCAAACAAATAAGCAAATGAAAAGGGCTGGTTAAATAAACTATAATCTCTGTGATGAACTGTTTTACTCTTGGTAAAAGAAAAGAGGAGATTTGTATGTGCTGAGATGGAAAGACCTCTGAGATATACTATTATGTGAAAAAAACAAGGTACAGGATACAGTACATTCAGAGAAATGCCTTTTTTCTCCCTCTGAAGTACACACAAGAAAATGTTAAAGGTTAGTACTTCATGGAGTGATCCTGCGGGAAGGGAAAGAGACTTTTATTTATTTTATATTTCTCTGTACTAGTCAAACTTTCTAATTATGTGTCTATATTTCCCTGGTTACTGTTTTTAAATGTCAGCAATGGTGAGCCAGACATTAGAATCGTGTGTCATTTTTGCTTCCTCCCTTGCACTTCTTTGTGATTTTTTAACCCAGTAATTACTATTTTTAGGAAGAAGTTGTATACAGCAGCACAGTAAGGCAGACATCTCTAACGAAATTATTCTCTTCCTTTTCTCCACCTTGACAGCATAACTGTTTCTCCTTTGGCACAAACTTTCTGTTTCCCATTATTCTGCACGGCTTGTACATGCAGGTCACATTTGAACACAGAACTTTTTGACTCTAACGTCTGGGCTATATTTTAAATCAACTCTGAGTAAGACCCAATGGAATGTTTGAGTTTGAGCCTACCTTGCTTTGCAAATTGCTACCT
Source organism: Trachops cirrhosus (assembly GCA_028533065.1). Classification (NCBI taxonomy): domain Eukaryota; kingdom Metazoa; phylum Chordata; class Mammalia; order Chiroptera; family Phyllostomidae; genus Trachops; species Trachops cirrhosus. Next base: position 164,671,942 of record CM052538.1, read on the forward strand.
GGTCTTTTCAAGTAGGGAAATTCATTTATGGAATAGAATATTTGCAATCATGAAGTACATTTTATTTATGTATTTATTTGGTGCTGTCTTTTCTTCACAACTAGATTATAACCTGTTTGTAAGTGGTGATGATGTCATCCTTCTCTTGAAAGAGTACATTTCTCCTCACCTGGAAATTGGCAAAGCCAACATTCAGATTTATGATGAAAAAAAAAAAGAAAGAAAGGAGTGCACATAAAGTGTGAGCAGAAAGTGTCCCGAGGTGCGAATTATATGATTGCCCATAATGTTCATCTCTGAAGGGCTGCTGGGACCACTGCTGAGAAGGCTAGGGTCCAAGAGCAATGTCTGCTATGGGCAGCCCTGGCTTCCACCTGTTGTCTCCACGTCACTAGTCTTTTCCTCCTTTTCACTCTCAAATATCAAGGCTCAGACAATGAGTTCAATGGTCACCCCAACTGTGGGTGCAGGAAAGGAAAGTGGTAGTATACGTGAAATGTGTTTGTCATCCTGTGCTGTTATAATTCGATAAATGTAAGATTTCAATGGACAGGGTCAACTTCCCAGGAGGGAGTCTACACAGTAGAGATGAGCCATCTGGACTCCAGCAATGCAGCAGAGATAAGAGCAAAGTCCAGGTATATGGGCTGGTGAAGAGTAGGATTGGGGAGAACCTGAATGACTGGCACTCGTCACAGACAAAATGGGTCTTGGGCAAAAAACCATGACATGATGTTCTTCGAAGATGAGTTTAGGAGGCACTACAGCCCTGGTCAGGATGTGAGCCTCCAGATCCCAGTCTTTGGCGATTCCAACTGAGAGGTCTGGAAAGAAAAGTTGCAGAAATGGAATATTCTTTCTCTAGGGCTTGGGTACTGGAGCGATTTGAAACAGAAGCTTCTAAAACATCTGCAGATATCATGTGACTCAGTCATTAAGACTAACATAAATAGCGGGAGTTCACTGCTCAGTTGCATTCAAATATTACACAGCAAGAACAAACAAGTAATGGTTCTGTTTTACTGTATCTCCTATAATTGTGGGTGAGGAGGTCAGGGACTGTTTGCAAGGCTGGTTAGCACTGAACATATAGTGCTAACTGTACATTTTCCTTAGAGCTGAGTTTCCCTTAGGGCTGATACACAGCATAGCATACTGATGAGGAGCTTTGGATGTGGGGCAGAGACTGCCCTAGGTTTGAGTCTCAACTCTGTCACTTACTAGCTAGGTGACACTGAACAAATAACCCAATCTCAAAGTCACAGGATCCTCCTCTGTGAAATGGGGACAATGAGAATGGTGACCACATAGGGCTGTTATGAGGATTCAGTAAGTTAACAGAGAGCCTGGCACACAGCAAGTATGCCAGTTAAGTGTGTTATATTGGAGACAGTAGTCTCCTCTCCGTATTCACATTGACTGGGGAGGTGTCTTATCTCCATTGCAGGGCATATGAAGGCCCCTCAGACACGCCCGTTTCCATTGTGATCCAAGACTCTGGTCAGGGGAGAATTCAGCACTGCCAAACAGCTGGGAAGTGTCCCGGGTGTACAGAAGAAGCTGGGAACTGGCCTCAGGGGGAATTGTTTTGGTGATAAAGAGGTTGCTATTTTGGGTTTCTCACGGGAGCAATTCACTGATGGCACAGAGAGAACGTTTTCTTATCCACTCCCGTTACAGATACATTCCAGCTGTTTTCTGCTGAACTGCCCCTGGTCCCCACCCTTAGATGGCCCAGATATTTCTCTTAGGTACCTCTTTTCTCCTTAAAAAAAGAGAAGAAAAATTTAAGAAAGGGAAAGGCGAATTTACTTTGGTTACTTCCCAAAAGGGACACGAGGTGTAACTCACCCACATTCACATTACATTTTCTCTCCATACCTCAGCGCTCTGTAAGACATGAGACAAAAGCACCCTGTCAACCGTGGACTCTTCCCACAGCCATTTCCCCCCGACAGCTCATAAAACGCTGCATAATAGTTTCTGTGCGAGTCTGAGAAAGTAATGAAACGATGTCGAGAAAATCAAGGGAAAGGCACTGGTCCCCTGAGTGAGTCTGCGATGAGTCCCCTAGGGCAAAACAAAGCCTTTGCTGGAAGAACTATGGTGGCTGATGATACCATAGGTGAGTGGTGGTGAGGTGGCAGGAAGGGGCAAGGCAGTTTCTTTGGCTGATGCAGCCTTTGGAACCCAAACTTCCCCCATGATCCACTAAGCTGGATCTTTCATTAGATGTATTTTTTCTTCAGCTTTGAGAAATCAGAGAGTGGTTCAGAAATAAGGGATCTCAGTGTGCCCTTAGATTCCTTTTCTTTTTCCTGCTCTGCGCTCTGTGGCAGAGGGGCTGACCCCATCCTGTAGGCCAGGATTCCCAGACTCCTCTGTCAAAGGGCTTTAAGAGAGGTTGGGGATGCAGGAGGCAGGGAGCACACAGGACACCTCTCTGCTTTGAGTGGTTTCTCCAACATGGCTGCATCTGCCCAGTGGCTCGGCGCCCACTGGACAGGTCTGCTGTGGTGCCAGCTACTGTCCCACGCCCTTGGCTCTGGGATGCTGGAAGCCCCACCACCTCCCTTTGGCTCTCTCTGCTGCTGTTACTCTCTGGATTGCCTCACTATCTCTGTTTGACTTCCAGCTCTTCTATCAATCACACTTGTAACTCATTCTCTGCATTAATTTCTCTTTATAAAAAAATAGAGTGACTTTCTTGTTGGACTAAGACTGTTATAAAAAAGGCAGTTGGGAGGAAATCAAGTATATTTAAATACTTTTCAAACAATAAACTCAGTGAACATTTGTTTCTAGATGACCTTGGAAAAAAGTCAACGTAATGCAAACAATTGGAGGCCATTTGTAATTAGACCTCTGCAGTCTGAACAATGTATAATCATTAAAAATTTGAAAGTCAAGGCAAATGTTCCAGATATGTGATGGGAAAAGATGAAAAGAGCTCCCAGCATACCCCTCCCCCCTGTTTTTCAGGGCTCCTGGGCACGGCCTGCTTCCCTGCTTCCCCTCACTCGCTCTCTGGAGAGAAGGAGCCGGAGGATGGGCAGATGTGGGCAGAGGGTCTGGAACTTCTCGGCTTCTTTGTTCCTTTGCCTCAAGGCCTGAGTGAAACAGATTTATTGGTGCCAGGAAAACTGTATGTTGCGACAACCAGCTCTGTTTTTATTTCTTGGCTCCATCAGGCCCTCAGTCTATTGAAGTCTGAGGTTTTGGTAAAAATGCAAAAACATACTTTCTATTATGATCTGCGATTTTTCAGAGAGGAACCCTCATAAATGTTCAATACAGCTTTTATACCCGGGACACATAAAGTGCAGTAAATATACACACAGTCATTTGTGCTTTGCTGCTCTGAAAAGCATGCTTTAAAAACTAGAATTTCAAAGCAGGCTGCTTGAGGACATTTAATTCCACCTGGGATGTGGGTGGCACGAGACCGCGTGGCAGCACAGGCACTGGGTGGACTTTGTGCACCTTTAGCCACAGGCAGGAATTCTCAGCAAACCAGCTTCCTAGTGTAGCTCCAATAAAATCAGAAGCAACCAGCCCAGTTATAAAACAAGGCCTTCATTTACAGAAGAAAGTGTTATACAGAGTGATATTCAACTCTGAAGAAGTCGTCCTGATTCGTTTGATAGCAACAGCCCAATGGAATTTTCTGGGCACTTCTACATGTGCCCGAACCTTCTCAATGAACAAAATGGACCTGTGAGTTGGGTTACTTATCTCTATTTGTTAGCAAAAATGAGCTTGTTCCCTACTTTATCAAAAAAAAAAAAAAGATGCATTTCAAAGAATCATTTGTGAGCTTAAAATATTTTTTTCTCACCCCATCCCTTAAAAGGCACAGAATACCACACATTTTGAGCAAGGGCTTTGTAGTAATACTGCCTAGAATTCTTCAGCTAGTAGGACGTGTCCGTGACAGGATGATTTGTCAAGACATTAGTTTTCCTGTTATCCCCTTTTCTCTAGTTTCAAGCAGGAAGACAGTTTTCTGTGTTCTCTTGACCCAGGGGATGTTCATGTCTTTTGCCAGCAGCCTTACCTCATTAAGTGGATTATGTCGTTGCAGGGAGGTGTAAGGGGGGGTTGGTTTGCAGGGTAAGGTGCACTCTTTCTAACTGGCATCGTTCTTTAAAGTACAGGGTGTGCCGGGGGGAGGGGGGCAATGGCAATTCCCATGGTACTGTTTCCAGAACTGAAATGCACGATAGTATAGCTTATTGGATTTAAGAAAGTAAGGTCAAGAGAAGCTAAGTAACTTGCTCAAGGTTATACCGATTAATAAGTAATACAGCTGGGATTTGAAATCTTATAATGAATAAAAATTAATGTGAAATAATAGTAGGTGTTAGCATTGATTGTTACTATGATTCTATGTCTATATATTAATCCTTGACCCTGAGATCCTTTCCTGCAACTCATTTTGCCTCATGTAGACCATGAACAGATCAACTCTCCTTGGAACGTGGAGAGCTGGTATGTTTAGATCAGAACATCATGCATATTTAAACAATCATTGCTTAAAGTACTCCATCAATCCTATTCTATTTTCTTTTCCTTTTTTCTAGGTTTCTATCCTTGTTCCAAAAGCAACTCTATTTATATCTGTTTTATAGTCCTAGGTATATAATTTCCATTGAAGAAAGAGTCCTAGTCTTGAATCCCACTGCTATAGCATTTATCAACATTTTAAATGTGTATACTTTTCTGAGGAATTCCATTTTGAGGGATCTGTCATACAGATGTATTGTAAAATGTACAAAAATATATGTAGAATGGTATATTCCACAACATTTTAGGTAATAGTTAAAATAAGATACAAGAATAAAGCAAACACAAAGCATCACTGGTTTGATTCCCAGTCAGGGCACATGCCTGGGTTGCAGGCCATATCCCCAGTATCAGGTGTGCTAGAGGCAACCACACATTGATGTTTCACTCCCTCTCTTTCTCCCTCCCTCCCCCATCTCTCTAAAATAAATAAATAAAATATTTAAAAAAAAAAGAATAAAGCAAACAACCACAGTATTAATTAGTGAAATTTCACTGTATGTCTATGTATGGAGCACTGTTAAGCCATTAGAACAGAGTGCAGCACGTCCAGATTGGTGCTTGTTAGCCAGGGACTCCTCTTTGTAATGCCCCTTAACTGTTGTGAAATAGAATTCATGGACAACATAACTTTCTTACACACTTAGTTTTTGGAAACCAATATAACTAACATATGAGGCAGAAATAAAAGGAAAACAATTTGTATATTGTATCTGTGATGGTTGATTTTGTATGTCAACTTGTCTGGGCCACAGGAGCCTGGACATTTGGTAAAACATTATTTTGGGTGTGTCTGTGAGGGTGTTTGGGGGGGCATTTAATCCGTACATTGAGTGAAGCAGATTGCCCTCCTTCATGTGGGTGGGCCTCATGCAGTCAGTTGAAGGCGTGAATAGAACAAATAGGCAGGCCCTCATCTGAGCAAGAAGGCTTCCTCTTGCCTGACTGCCTTCAAACTGGGATGTTGGTTTTTTTTCCTGCCCTTGAACTTGAGCTGAGACATCAGCTCTTCCTGGGTCCCAAGCCTGTTAGCCTTCAAACTGGAACCAGAACATTGGCCCTTCTGGATCTCCAGCCTGCTGACTCACCCGGAGATCTTGGGTCTTGTCAGCCTCCATAATTACATGAGCCAATTCCTTACAATAAATCTCTTCATATTAATCAAGAGAATCCTAATTAATATAATATGTATTTCATTAAGTAATATTTAGGCACAATGACATTAACAAGTAAAATAATACTGTCAGCTGATTTGGGGCAACAGATACAAATGCAGATTAACATAGTTGCATTGATATGATTCTAAACAAACTTCTCTTACTTTACAGTAATTATATTTCTTGAGAATTCAGGAAATGTATGTATATTAAACTATGCAAAAACACTTCAGTTCACACATACAACAACATGAGGCCCTTGCCTCACATAATTATAAATTGGTTTTTCACCTACATAAGTATCTAGTGATGGTCAAAGTCACGCAGAAGACTGTGCAACGTCTCCTTGTGTGGGACTAGCATGAATGTTGCCCACTCAGTGCCTGTAGCCTCCTCCAATTATGTGAAACCTCAACCACCTTCATGCATTTCTCTATGGGGCAGTGCAGCCTCCACTGAGAACCACCGATCCTTATGGACACTTTCCAAGATAATAATAGTGTGTGTGCATGTGTGTGTGTGTCTGTGTATTAATAATGTACTGTATTAGTTTCCTAGGGCTGTCATAAAAAATAAGCACAAACCTGGTAGCTTCAGATAATAGAAATGTATTCTCTCCCTGTTCTGGAGACCGGAAGTCTGAAATCAAGGTGTCATCAGGGTTGGTTCCCTCTGGAGGCTTTGAAGGGGAATCTCTTCGCTGCCTCTCCCCAGGTTCTGGTGGCTGCAGACAACCCCTGGCATTCCTCGCAGATGTGCCTCTCCAAGTTTCGTCCTCATCTTCACATGGCTTCCTTTCTGTGTCTGCGCCTCTTTTTCTGTTTCTTGTAAGGGCGCTCATTATTGAACTTAGGGCCCTTATTGCTCCAGCGTGATCTCTCAAGCTCCTTTCCTTAATTATGTCTGCAAAGTCTTTTATTTCTTTACAATTAAATTTTTACTGAGGTAACATTGGTTTATAACATTGTATCTTTCAGATGTGCAACATGACAAATCAACATCTTTCTGTATTGCACCATGTACACCACCAAAATTCCAGTTGCCGCTCATCACCATCTATGCTGTCTTTTTTCCAAATATGATCCCATTCAGAGTTTCCAGGTGCATGTGAAGAGTTTAGTGCTATTTTAATAATTTAGGCATTTGAGAAATCTCTCTTCTTCACCATCAGCAAACAAAACACGGATTGCAAGCAGATATACTGCATAGAGAATCTTTTTCTTCATCTAATGCCTACTTAGAGAACCACATACATAGAATTAAGCTCGGGTGCGGGGCTGTTGCGGCATTTTATGCTTTGTGTGTGTTGCAGAGGAGAGGCTCTTGACCATGAGGCAGAAAACGAAACTGCAGAGGGCCGAAGCAAAGCCCAGCGGGCCTTGTCGACGGGAGAGTAGCCAGGCTTCCTGCTGCCCGACTGCTGCCGCCACGGCTGGGCCTCCTTGTCGTGAACGCGTAGGAAAATGACTGTTTTTCTTAGACGCTGGTAGGTAAGAAAAAATTCTTTGTGCTGATAAACTAGTGCAAGTGCAGGGTGGGCTGATGCAAAATTGGGGCAATCCAACGGCACCCTTTGGAACAGAGAACATTTTAAATTGGAAAAGGGACTAATGCGCAGTGCCGGGGCATCCATTACTCTCTGAGTTTTGGAACTAATAGATTTTCCTTTCACGGTTCATTTCCTGCTTATCTGTGTATTGCAGCACATACCTCCCCCTATGAAAAGTGACTTCAAAACAAACACGTGCAAGGGCACTTTCGGAATCAAAGATGCAGGTACCAGGTGGTGCTGAAAGGCAAATATATATTTTGGGGATCTTGATTTGCTTTCAATTTTTCATGCTTTGGTGCATGAATGAAGTTGGGTTATTTTAAAATTGTTTCCAAGGAGTCTTTTTAAAATATTTAAGCTTCAGGGTCAAATTTCATATACCATTTTAATTCTGCTAAAATAAACCATGTGAACTTGAAAAGATCTAGACTTTTATTTTGATGTTGATTATTTGTTAAGAACTCAAATAGTCATTTATTTAATCAAAGGACATTTGCTGCAAATTGCTTCCATCCATTGTCCTTACGATGAAAGACCGATTGTGTTTTGAACTAGGCTCTTACTTTTTTTTTATTATGAGAGAGATAAAGAAAAATTCTTATAAAAGAACCTACACATCAAAGAATCAGCTCCTTAAAACATTTTCCTTTTAAACATGTTGGCTACATGCCTACATCTGTTCATAAATTGATATGTAGACTTTTTATGTACATTTGACATTACTGAACATTTCCTACCTTCAAAGATGAAAATATCAATGCATTGGAAAATGCACTCAAGATAAGGATTTACAAAGAAAAGGTTGTGGCCTATGGCTCTTTATTTTCTCATATTTTTGCATTAGGTTTATTATAACCTTCTGTTTAACCTGAGGTTGAGTTTTTAGTCATTTGTTAACAAATAAAAATACAGTCAGAAGTGGCCCAAATCAAGATAGAAGAAACCACCAGAAATCCAGGATTTACTGCAATATTTAATATGAACACCTTATTTAACCGTTTTTTGGTTATGCTCAATTAGGCTCCAGATCCTCATCTTAGGTTGTAGAGATAAAAGACAAAATTGTTCACACATTACATATTGGAATGCAAAAGAGGGGAATATTGATGTTTTTCTTTCCTGACAACCCAGGAGAAGGGAAATTTTGAGAATTGAGACAAGAAATGAATGGAGAAAATCTCTGAGAAGGAGAAAAGCGGTGAGTGTACGTGAAAGAAAAACCTGGTAAGAGGTTCCTCTGTGGCAGAGAAAGCCAGTGTGGACTCCAGGCAGGATGACATCTAACATTAAAATTAAAATTTAGGTTGTTCATTCCTCCCTCTCAGAACTTTCCCCATTATCACCACATCTTTCCTGTGTCAGATGCTGTCATAGCACCATGCCTGTGCTGCTTCGGGAACGCAGTGGGCGCCTTTCTGCAAATTTGGGGCATAGATGCCAGAGGGCACCGAGGCTGCCAGAAGAGGTGGTGGTGAGAATACTGGAGGAGACAGAGTACTTACCAGGAATAGGAATTCAAAACAAAAGGAGATAGTTGAATGCAAACACTCTAGTCTGGGGACCCTCAATACACAGGGGAATGACACCGGTAGTGGTGACAGAATTGCACTGTTCCTATCCTCATTCAGTAGAAACTGCTGTGGGTCACAGTGGACTGACAGCTTCCGGCTACCTGACCTTAGAGCCACACGGGGCTCATGCTGAAGCTATGCTTCCACTGGCTGCTCCCAGACAGTGACTGAATCCAGTGGGTACTTGCATTGGGCCATGGCTGCCTGATGTAGGATTCCAACAGCAATGTTTTCTTGGGGGCTTCTCCATCAGCCTGGCCAAGACTCTCTCCTGAACTTCATGGAGGTCTGAGCCTCTTCCTACCCAATCTTTCCTGCCTGTCTCCTTTTGCAGGAGTCAGACCTGCGACAAGTTCTCTGTACCTACTTCTGCTCCCTTCCCTTTATCCTTTCCCCAATAAATCTCTTCATCTCTAATACATCTGAGTATCTGTTTCTTGGGGAACCCAAACTGACACAGGTGGTACCAAGAGTGGGGTCTGAGAAAGATGACAGGAGGATGGGGCTTGGGACTGGCTCACTCACTGTGTAGCCTGCACAAAGGACCCTTTCCTGAGTGGAATGTGGAGGGCGCGATATAGTCGCTGGCACAAGGTGAGGGCCCAATGGCGATGATTTCCTCAGTGGTGACCTTGGAAAATGTCCCAGTGACGAGAAATGTTTTTGACCGTGCAATGATTCTGGCATGTGAAAGACATTGGGGAGTGAGGCCTATAGGGAGTGGAGTTGCCTTTTGATTAATAAGCTACACTGATGTCCTGTGATGAGATAATGAGAAATTGAGGACAGTAAGCAAACCATTAAAGGTTAAGTGTGAGAGCCAGAGGGCCTCTTGGCAGCTTAAAATAAGATCTTTATCTTCTGAAATGGAAGAGTAAAAGCACTGAGCAGCAGAGAGAAGCTACGATAGACACAGAGCTCCAGAGACGTTTAAAGGCCCAGATAAGGCACTTCAGTCATGTTGAAGTCAGGGCCCTGGCTGGGAAAACCTGGCACCCTGAACTCTCAGGGCTGGCAGACACGGCCCAACCTTGCCCAGAAGGCAGCTATCACTCCTGCTGGAAGTCGCCGCAGAGACCTTTCACCTGCAAGGGACCAGGCGCTGCCCTGGGAGCTGCTCCCACCTCCTCTCCTGGCTGCTGGGGAGAGAGCCAGTGTTAAATCTCCACATGACCTGGCTGGAGGCATGCTGGGCCTGATTAGGGAGGGAAGAGATTACACCCTGGAAGAGTTGTACGAATCAGCTAGCATGTACCATCAAGATTGAATGAATTATCCCTGGAATTGGATTTCAAGGGTACTTGGCCAAGATGGATGAAACAAAAAAGTGGTTAAGCAAGAATTCATCGACCTTGGGGCTCCCTCTCAAGGCACATAACTCAATACTTTGATGAGGGCCCAGGAGATCAGGCAAACTCACTGTTAGGGTGGCCCGTAGATGGCTAGAAAAAGTGATGGCTGATGGCAAATAAAGTGGGAACACGATTTACTCTGGTAACCAGAAGAGGAGAGCAACACAGAACAAAGAGGCTGATGGAAGTGGGCACGCAGGAGTGGACGTACAATGGGAGGAGAGATTTTCTGCCTGAGCTGCTGCCCCTCAGATCTGTCTATACACCGAGGCCACACCACCGGTGGGTTGTTCCCAGTCAACGGCTAAGTGTCATGTGGGAACCAGAGCTGAGCCTGCCCAGCGCCAGACTCCTCCGGTGGGCAACTGTACTCAGAGACTGTTGGGTATGTATAGCCAAGACTTTCTCGGACTGCCCTGCCATTGGGTCTTCCTACCCAATCCTTCCTTTCACTCTCTTACTTTACAGGTATCAGACCCAACTGTGGTCTGCAGTCTCTCTACCTACTTCTGCTGACTTCTCTCTTCATCCTTCACAAACATTTCTTGGTCTGCTTCTTAGAGAATGTGAACAGCCACAGCACAGAACCCAGTCACCTGTGAGGAGTTTTCACTGACTGCTTTACTTCCTGATTATTGGTCACACTTTTCCTGTTTCCTTGTGTCAGGTACCTTGCTGAAACTGTACATTTTCTTTTTTTTATATTTCAGGGGTTTTTTATTTCTTCAAATGTGTTGTTTATCAGGAGTGACTGAAATAAAAAATATAATTGAATCCCACCATTACCATGGAAATGGCTTTAAGAAAATCTGGTCAGATGAATATTATTGCTTCTGTTTTCAACCAGTAAATAGTTGCCATTGATAAATAGACAGTCAACGACAGTCTGTCAAGAATGCTCAAGACATGTTACATACTACAACATGCGTGCTCACGGGGTGGGGGCAGGAAGACTATGAAGTAATTTATGTGAACTTGAAACTGAACATTGTTGATAATATATTAAAGCAATTCTGAGTTCTGATTTTTCTTCTCCTGAAGGTTGTTATGGTTGCAGTTTTATTTATTTGTTTACTTCTTTGCTTAGTAATTTCCCTGGGCAAGATCTGTGAAGTCTGTCTCCTCTGTGGTTTCTGACTGCCAGTGTCTCTGCTTAGTATTTTTTAAAAAGTATTCTTGTGTTTAATTTTAGGCTTGCTGGCTTGATTGAAGTCACCCGTGTGTCTCCATTACTTTGGTGAGACGTTGGTTGAATAGAGGTTGTGCTCAACCATTTGAATCCACTAGGGCTTCTGCTCTCTGCTGATAAATATGTATGTGGCTACAGGGAGGCAACATTAAAAGTTTACGCCATTTTTAAGTGTGCTCAGGCTCTCTGCTGGGCTCTTTTGCGTTTCCTATGCACACGTGTTCAGCTGCAGGGTAGGCCAGGCATGCATAACTGTTTGGGTTTTCTCCGGTTTCTGCTGCACATGCACACAGTCCAGCACCAAATATGCCTTTGCCCACAGTGACTACAGCCTCGGGCTAGTGGAGCTGTGAGCCTTCCTGATCCAACCACCGGGGTGATTGTCACTTCTGCCAACTACACAGCTGGGTGTGGGCTTTTCCCAAAACACCAAATTGAGGGAGCCCCTTCATCAGCCAAAGAGAAGCTGCTGGTCACTATGACCTGCTCTGCCCTGGAAAATCTTGTCAACTGAGCTGGGGATTGGGTGGGAGCCACCCAAATCCAGGGCATGGCAGATATAGTCCTATCTGAGAAGTAAAGCAGATTTTCAAGTATAAGTGATTCTCAAATGATTGCATGCTTTTGTTCATTTCCAGACTGTTGCAATGGTTACTTTTGCCAGTTTTGTCATAAGCTATTTTTCAGGGAGAAGATTTGCTAGTCTCCTCACTTGTCTGTAGCCAGGAATTTTATCTCTATAATAGTGTACTTGTCATTTACGACTCTAGCCTTTCTCCACTCCGAGCTCCATACTGAAGCCTAAGTGACCCTTCTCAAATACAGTTATAATTGTGTCTCTTCTATATTTTAAATACTTCAATGCTTTTCCATTTTCTTTAGAATAAATTCTGTATAAAACTAGGCATAATCTGGGCCTGCTTGCTTTTCTAGTTTTGTTTTTACCACTTTCCCCTCACAGTCTGCGCTCTGTCCAGGCTGGACATCACTCATGCCATGTGTCCTCCTTGCAGCACGCACAGCCTACCTCAGATTCCTTCCTGCCTTCCTCTCCCTGGGGCTTGATTTCCTTCCTGACTCCTACTCGCCCTTCAGATTTCAGGTTCAATAGCATTTTCTTGTAGGATCACCCTTACAATAACCCTCTTCATTCTAGGTTTGATGCCTTGGGTCTGTGTTCCCATAATCTGTGACACTTGCCCTGCTCTGGATGTGTCACGCTGTTGCTGTCATTGCTCTTTAACTGCCTCCTCCACGTGACTATAAACTGCATGGGGCAGATGCCTGTTAGACTCTATGAAATACTTGTTAAAAGATAAGCAATGACTGAATGCCTGAATAAATCAGGAGACAGCAAACTTTTTCTGTAAAGGGCCCAGTAGTAAATATTTTAGGCTTTGTAGATCATAAATTCTCTGTTACAACTACTCAGCTCTGCTGGTTTACTGTGAAAACAGCCATGGAAAATATGTAAATGAACAGGCATGGCTTCATTCCAGTAAAACTTTATTTATAAAAGCTGGTGTCACACCCATGGGCTGTAGTGTACAAAACCCTGGATTAATGAATGAAGGAGTGATAGGTGATTATGAAGTTTTCAATGAATTCAATTAAACTCTAACTTGTAATTCTTTGGTACATAATTAAAACCCATTTTCTTTACTTTTGGTCTAATCAAAAAAAAAAGCAATTGACATTTTCCACATCACAATCCACCATCAGAAATAAAAATTATGTCATTTTATATTTTAACACAAAAACTGTCACTTGGGTCAACAGGAGATAATGGGTTTTCTTTGTCTCTTTTCATTCAGATTTTCTGTCTTTTCTTACTTTTTATTATTTCACATAAGTCAAGGTACAAGGTTAGCCAAAGAAATCAAGATAGTTAATTAACATGGTTAAATGACAATTTACACAGGTATGCTGAGCATACTTGTAAAGAACTGTGAAGAAATATGCCAGTTGGAAAGATCATGGAAAATGACAGTTTGATGTTTTAAAACTTTGCCTATTTGTCATTATGCCTTTTCCCTTCTTTTATCTACTTAATAATACCATGTTTTACATTAATGCATTACTTGTTTAGAATGAAGTCAACTAATTAAATAAAAGTTGTTGCACTTTTAGATGGTATCTGGTTTTTAAGAATAACTGTATTCTGTTTTATGAATTTACATGTATAATTATGAAGAAACTTATTTTAGTCAGGAAATATTTTTATAATTATTAACAGTTACATAGTATTATGGAGACAACTCATTATATTTCTTATAAAACTGGATTGGTATTTCCATTTTTGATGAGTTATTGGGCATTTACCCTAAATGTACATACAAATGGAGGCAGAATATTAAAGTTCATCAATAACATTTGAATGCACATTTAATACATAAACTTTAAAAATTAGCATTCTCTGATAAGAAGTGTTTTTGTCACTTAAGAAAGATAATGTCCAATGTCAGTTATACAATAAAAAGAAAAAAATAGGATGTTCTACTCAATAATTTTATTGGAAATTTTTTTATGAAAGGAAAAAATTTTCTTAACTATGCTTTAGAATTTTTTAAAGTATTCAGATGCAACGTTTTACTACAAAAGAAACATATTGTGAGAGTTAATGTAATAGGTGTTCCATTACAGATGTAGAGAAAAACTTAATGTCATATTTCTGAAATGACCTTCCATTCTTGGGGAGCTTTAAGGAAAATTTGAAGGAGAAATAAGAAGACATTATGTGGATAATCCTGCCTCTAGAAATCTCAGGCAAAAGACCAATGACCTTGCTTTTACATCAGGTACTTCAGCTGAATCACAATAGGTGGCTGAATTGATAATTTGTTTTATCTTAGCCATTCATTTAATTGTACTCATTAAAGCTTAGTGAAAGGCTGTTCTAAAAACTCAGCAATTAGTCCTGGAAAATTGCATAAACAAAAAATATTTATCTCAGCATGAGATTCAATAAATACCACATTAAGGATAAGAGTTTCTAATTAAAGGCGGGGGGACATGTCTATACCTGCATACAAAGTTATCTGAGAACTGTAAACTCAGCCCCACACACAGCATTGTAAGTAGACTGCTTCTTCCAAGTAAATTGGAGTGTGCACAAATCAAGATAATATTCCTTATCTTACAGCGGCACTTCTGAAATATCTGTTTTAATAGGTTTCATTCAAACAAAGAGTTCTATGGTCAAATACATTGGGGTATCCTGTGTTAAACAGAAAAATGTAATTGGCTCGCTTTCCTAAGGGACTTCTCTGAACCTTAAATATGCTAAAGTGTATACTAGAAACTGACTGTATTTTCTTTTTCTGAATTATGAATAGGCTTATGTGGTGAACCAAAGCCAAATACTTTGCCTTCTATTACAGTCCAAGACAGAGATGGTCGGCCCTGTGGTTTCAAGCCAGCTGGTACACTTACTTATTGAAGGACTTAAAACATAGACAGTCCACTGAAAGAGTCACTGAATTCTGTCAGTTAGATCTTCCCTGGGGTGCTTTTCTCCATGTATAACTCTGTTATTAATCCTGTTCAACATAATATTGGAGTCCTGGTCAGTGAGGTTAAAGATTTGAAGGGAAGAAAGTAAACAGTCATTGTTTGAAAGTAAAAAGATCGCCTACATTTTTAAAAAGCTGAGTCAACTGAAAAACTGATAGAACTTAGAGTATAGCAAGGTTCCTTAACCCATTGTATTTCTTAACGCCAGCAATAACCAGCTAGAAAATGTATTAGAGCCCAGTTACCATCCATACAAGCACTTTAAAGAATCTATAAATTATATATTTTTACATAATAAACATTTTTTTTCATTTTGACATTCCCCTTCATTTTTATAGTGGTGATAATGGTTAACATTAAAATGTAAGTCAGAATTTCCTGGATATCAAAGCAGGATTGTTATTGGACTAGAGGAGAAATGGACATCACCCAGAAATGGAAATAATCTAACAACAATTTATAAGACTTTTATAGAGAAAGTTTTTAAATATTATTATAGGATATAGAAGAAAGCCCAAATAATTTGAGAGCCATTCCGTGTTCACTGATGGACAGAAATACAGGGTCCAGCAGAAGTGACGCCTGCTTGAGTGTGGTTGGTAGGGTGATAATACGGGTGTAATGATTTATAGTTTTAATTTGAGCATTTCATCTAAAATATCATATAGTGTGCTTGACTGTGATGTTGTTGTGTTACAGAATTACATGCTTATGATTTTGTAATAAAAGATTTTGTAATAAAAAGGGGCATTATTTGTGCCGGACCCTGTAATGATGTCAGTTACCCCCAAATCATTCAATAAGTCAATATGGTTTTTAATAAAAATCCAATATTCTTTTTCCATCTCTTATCAAAGCTATTTCAAAAGTGCACAGATACAATCCTGTAGGCACATGTCCTATGACAGAAACCAGATCCTCACTGCTTTCAAACTTACCCTGCCTGAATAGATCCTAGATTCCCATTTTATTCCTTGAGGGATTTCAACCATTTGTGCTACCAATTACTGTATAGTCAGCCTTCTTGGCTGCCAATAATAGAGTCCCCTCTACCTACTTGGCGCAGAAAGGAGTTATTAAAGGTTATGTGTGATTCACAGAATCACTGGGAGGGTTGACAAAACAGACTCACCTGAGTACCAACAGCATCTGTCTCCAACACCCCCTCTCAACTTAGCATCCTTACACACTCTTCTCCATTCTCAAACTTTGAAGAAACAGCATGCTCAGACCTAATATAATGTAGCTACACTCACACAAACAAAGTGTATGCAACTTCCTTCCCAAAGGATATAGCAACATCTCAACATTTATATTAAAACAAGGTACCACTTTATGCTAAATTATCAAAAAATTAGAAAGACATTGTCAGATGTTAATGAGGATGTGAAGAGACCAAAAGGTCCCTATAATGTTGGTGGAAAAGCAACTCACCTGGCTGTCCTAGAGAGCAAGAGTAGGTCCTGGACTGCTTAGTTAAATCCAGTATGCGTATACGCCCGTGGAATCCTCCTCTGGGACTTGTACCTGAGAGGAACTCTTTTAGAGATCCAGGAAAAACTACAAGAACGTTCACCACCGAGTTGCTTGTGGTGGTGGCGCTGGAGCCTAGCTGTTCATGCAGGGAAGTAATAAAGAGAAAGTGGTGAATATACACTGGGGGCTGACTACTATGTAGGAGTCAGAAACAATGTGTTTCATGCACACACAGCAATGGGAGTAGGTCTTAAAAGCATAAAGTTGTCCCAATAGGAAACAAAAAAAATCTCTACTACAATGCCACTGTGTGAGTTAACACACACACACACACACACGCAATCACAATGTATTTATAGTACCTGTCCATACGTATGGACACCTGTTAAGCACATTGGTGAAGGGGACTGTAGTGAAGAGAATGGAAATGGGGATAAGGAAACAAATAGAGAAAAATAATTTCAAAAAGTGGTGGGCCTTGCATGCATGCATAATAATATGTTTGCATAGACAAATGGGGTTAGTTCAACTCTGCACCTGAGGATTTTTGTAAGAAGATGTTCTGTTATTATGGCATCCCATTTTCCCAGGTTAATCATAATAATTAAAAATTCAGAAATTGCCCCAAAGGGGCAGACATATTTTACTTTCAAACATAGTGTTGATGCATTTATTTACGTCTCTAAGGATCCTTTCACCAAATATGTCAGTCTCATCCATCCAAGCTGCTTATTTTCTTGATTCCATCTAGTCTTGGCAAAGGAAGGTGGGAAGTTAGAATAATCTTTCAAAACTTTGAAAATGGTTCTAATTGCTCTACATTTAGACAAAGTTGCTGGTTGCTTAATAGCCATTTAAAGCACTTTTTGGAAAGCAAACAGCAACTCCAGGCTGTAAAGGAGTTTAATGGAAATGTTCCTTTTGACAGAAGGAAGACTTCGGAGAACTGTGTGCTGTTTTAGCTACCGCCATGATTGCAATCAAACAAATCACTACATTCCAGAGAGATTCCATGAACAGAAGTGTTTTCCATTTTAGTCTTTCAAGGTAAAACATTACCTTTGCATTTTCTATATACTCCAGAGTATTGATGAAATGTAAGCTATCATTACAATAGCATTTCTGAGTTTCCTTGATGGTGAGAGGTATGAAAATTCTTTTTTCTCAGTGACATTAAAATGTCCATTCAGATTTTACACACACACACACACACACACACACACACACACACACACGGGGTTGGCATTGGCTTCCCTTTACTTCACTGTTGTAACCTCCTGCAATCTCACTGCCTGTTTCCTCAGCACCAGTTAATATTGCAGAGCAAGATCACGGACAGTCCTCTGCAGTGCTATGGAGCTGAAATTAGGGGCAGGGAGATGGGTGGGTGTAAGGATCTGGAATGAAATTAGAAGTTCAGTGGACTATAGACTTGCCATACATTTTACAGCTGTTCAATCTGGCCTTCTGTTCCTCTCTTTTGTAATTTCATTTGTGCACATGTGACACCATGAGGAAGCAGATAGTATAAACAGTGAGTATCTCTCAGGCCATTCGGTTTTGGCTTTATATTTTTAACCATGCTGATGACTGCTTGTTACATTTCTAATCCATTTGGGTGGTCTGATTTAAATGCAGAATACTGTAAGAGGGATGGCCAGAATGGCTACCTCAAGTGAAAGCTTCTGCATTCAGTAATACAAATTTAATTGCTCAGGAAATTCTAGTGTGGGAAACTCAACTTAGGCAGGCTTCCCAAGAATCGATCTTTGCTGAAGCATCTGCCAAGGTTTGGTGTGCATGGCCTCCATTCACTGCTGAGGGAAGGAAGACGATCTCCTAGGAACAGAGCAGTGTTTAGTATTTTATTTGGAAATAAAATTCTGTCTTTTTAGAAATAAAGATTGCAAGATATGGGTCCATTGGCTATTAAAAATATCCCTCCATGTAATGAGAAAGATAATCCAATGTGACTTCATTGCCAGTATTATTTCTTTAGCCATGAACACTATGAAGGAAAAAAAAAAGATGCAGTAAATGAAATTCATTGTTGAAGTTGAACTCTAACCCTGAAATGTTTCTAAACATTCTCTCACTGAAAGCTCTTCCTCTTCACTACTTTTCTTGTTTTGTATCTCTGCCTGGCCACGAGCAACTGAAATCTCTGGCAGATCTGGACGGCATTTGCTAAAAGCATGTTGGCACCCACATTCCACTGTTACTAACTAAACATGGAGCCAAAAATAAATGAGATATGCTAGAGATATGAGCAAGTTTACAGTCTCATGGTAAATGGCAACAGACTCTTTCAGCTACAGTCTGCTTTTTGCAGGAGGATAAAACCCAGTATCAAAATTGTTTGGGTGATAATCTTCTGCTCTTTCTCTTCCAGACAGCAAATGACCTACGCTCCTCAAATCCTTAAATATTTTCATGTTCACATTTTCCAGATACTTAAGGCTGCTATTCTGAGATAGTGGGAACCAGCCCAATCTGTCGTCTTATCGGTCTTGAATAATAAAACCCAGATTGCCGCAATCAGCTAAAACCAGGATTCAGAGGTTGCCATTTGAGAATGTGGCATGTTGTTAATGGGTGAAGTACAACTTCCGTAGCCAAGGATTCAAAGTCACAGGCAATGTGTTAATGACCCTGGATATCTTGAGATAATTGTAAATATACAGTAACATATATGAGTCAAAAGGTTAAGGAATCCTAAAACACTGAAGATACTCTCTATGTAGTTGAATTATTCTACTTTCCTAAATAAAGGAAGTCCTTGCCCCTCTAGACTCATCATGCTTCTCAACGCCAAGCTAATTTTACTTCCATTGATTTGAAGCCTCCAACATTTTACTTCTAGTGCCACTGTGAATGGGATAGAAATGCAAGAAATTATAAAACTGCAGTCTAGTAGGCCCTGAGCAATATTCTGCCATTTGAATAATGTGTGTTAGTTTATATTGCCTTCTTCTCTCGTGCTGTGAGTTGGTTGAATGAACTCGACATGTGGATTGTCCCTACAGGGCTGGGATGTGTTAGGCAGGTGCGCTCTCTGGGTACAGTGGGTCTCAGGATCAGGTCAGGCTGGTGGGGCCATTATGGATAGTCCTTGCATTGCAAGGATGGAGGCAATAGGCAAGAACCAAGGTCATAACTAGAAAACTGAGGAATGCACAGGTTTAAACCTGAGAGGTGAGATGGAGAAAATAACAGCATGATTATTCAGAAAGTACCCATCTATGAAAAATGCAGAATGTTTAGCAGAGTTAGCTGGTTAGAAACTAGTGTGTTAATCAAGTGTGCGGTGGGGCTCCCTTTAATCTGAAGCTTGGAGTGCTGTGAGTGTGACTGCTTACAGGAGCATGCTAAATGCAGATGGTGCAGTGATCCAAGCTTAGGGGTGGGGCAGCCAGAGTAGGGACAGAAGGAAATATGTGTACATAGGCGGAACAGTCCTTGGAAGCCCAATTATTGCAATATTTAATAGAAGTTATCTGTCTACATTGGTATTTTGGGATAATTTTACTCTCTGATTTAATTGTATTTTCTAATTTTCCTTCAATAAACACATATTGCCTGAATAACAAAGTTTGGAACAAATATTTAAAAGGATCAAATGAAATATAACAGAAAGCCAACCAACATAGTTTAAGAATCTGTAGAATTCTAATGCAAGGACACGAACAATACTCTTGCACACTATCTCTCTCTCCCTCTCTCCCTCACACACATACTCTGCATTTGAAGCCAAGAAAAACACATGATTTGATTTATTCTTGCTAGAGAATATTATGAGGAGGATAACATCCAGGAAAAGGCATGATCTTTGTTCTCATGTATATAATGAAGGGCCAGCAGCTTTTCCTAATGGCTTAGAGTTTGTGGTTTTAAAGGAAAGGAAGCAGTCACTCTGCCCTGGAAGCTTGGTGAAGACAGGAACCACGTCTGTTATGTTCACCAGTGTACCTCCAGGGCCAAATTCATTGGCAATACAGCATTAATCATACCTGCCTCTCAGTGGTTATGAGGATTGAATGAGATAACATAGTATTTGATTATTCTGGCTGTTGATTACTATATAGCAACAACCCAAAACCTAGTGGTCTCAAGTAACCACAATAATATTTGGTTCACAGAGCTGCAGTGTAGGCGTGGCGGATCTAGCTCATCCCTGCTCCACTAAGCTTCAGCTGGGGTGGCTTAAACACGGGGCCTGGAATTAATTCCTTGAAGGCTCGCTCAGTCGTAGGTCTGGTGGTGATGCTGTGGCCAGTTGACAATTTAGGTGGGCAGTTAGCCAGAACACCTACACGTGACCTCTCCATATCACATGGCCATCTTCACAATGTCATCCTTGGGTTCCGAGGGTGAGCATCAAGAGGGACAGCCACATGGAACACTTGTGACCTAGCCTTGGAAGGGGGTAGTGTTGCTTCCACCACATTCTATTCATTTAGGTAAACAGTCCCCAAGGTCAACTCAATTTCAGTGGGGGGGCGATCGACCCCGCTGTATGATGAGGAGTGGCATGCAGGGCCAGGAGCAGGGCTGGGCCCTTTTTAAAAATATAGTCTGCCATACTGGCACATAATAGGTTATTAAAAATATGACATAATTTTTATCTTAGGATAAAATATCGGCTAGGTGTTATTAATCATTCTATCTGTGGTTAGGCTGCCTCTCTTCCAATGTGCCATTATTTAATGACAGTGGGCATTTCATAGCAAGAAATAAGTTCTTTCTGGTGTGAGAAAGTCCCAGATTCCTGGAGCATAATCTGAATTTCTAGTAGAAACTTGAGAGTTAGAGCATAATCACAACATTTTATCCAGGAAAATTTATATGAAATGAATTAAAGTGGGCACTACTATTGATACATTTTTGAAACAAAGGCAAAATTAATATTATTCGACTAGATTGATGCATTTTGCCCATGTGTGACCCCAGGTATATCTGTTGATCACAAGAACTAGCAGTGTGGTTACTGTAACCCCGAAAGGTTTGCCGGAAACTCACTTTTAAATCCTATTTTTTGTTTGCATTGCACTTCTGAACTTCTGAGCAGCATAAAGAAACTTTCCCTCCAGTTCTTGAGGTAAAAAGGAGAAGTCTCTGGCTCTGCTGTTTGAACAGCTGGAGCTCTCCCTCCTCAACATCATGGAAGAGAAGGCGGTGCCAGCTCCCAGTCCCTGGAATGTTGCATTGTGTCCTGTTCCACGATGGAGAAAAGTGTAAGGAGAGCCTTTTGTTTCAGTCTTATAAAACCTAGAATGACCACAAGGAAAGAACTGCTGGATTTGGAGACCACTCAAATGAAATAACCTGTGTTGGTTTGGTTTTTTTTTAATCATTTGTGTTTCTGAAGCCAAAGAAAATGCTTCAAGTCTCTGTTTAATTGGTAGTTTAGGGCATGTTTCAAAGCTTGTGTTTATTTACTCACTCCATCAATTACTGCATATTTATTGAAAGCCAGGTATATACCGGGGACCAAGTTAGATACTCAAGATGGGAAGGTGAACAAAAAAAAAACAAGGTCCTTGCCCTCACAGCCCTTAGAGCTTATGAAGATAAAATTGCATGAGAATTCTGTTAGTTCTAAGGTTAAGAGTAGATGCAGGCTGGGATTGGAGCCAGACAGAGGTAGGGTCAATGCGTCAGTTAGAATATGCAGCCATGGGTAACTGCTTAGAAGGGGAATGATAGCTGCAAAGGAGACCAGAACACAGAGGGGAAATTTCATGTCCGTGTGGTCTGTGTCCAGAGACTGGCAGGGATTGGAGTATGAACGTGCAATAGAATCCCTGTCTCAGGACCTTGAATGGGTTGGTGTGACCACTTCCCAGAGTGAGGCAAGAGGGCACAGCTACTTGTAGTTGGTGCTTGAGATACAAGCAGACCTTGGGTATCATTACACCTTCCATCAAAAAGAAAAGGAGAGAAAGAAGAGACAACTTGTACCCCTGTGTTGAGATCCCCTCTGTCTCTTAGAGCCCTATCCTGGCCCAAATGTAGTAATGTAGTCCCCAAGTTTGCTATGTGATACCAAAGCTACTTAAGTCTCATTTTGGCTTGTGTTTTCTCTACAGTGAAAAATGGGCTTCAGATTGGGTCAGATGGAACAAATATGGCTTTCACTGGCTGAGTCTCCAGATAAATGAAGTGACCTCCAACTTCATTCCAAAGTTTATTACTCTTTTATAGCATCATTAAATGGATAGCTCATGGGGATGGCAAAAACGTACCAGAAATGCCCAAAAGGCACCAATAATGCATTGATTTCATTGAGGCACTTGACAAACTTGGCCATGGGATCCTTGTGGGTAAGCTTGAAAAATTGGGTCATTAAGTGGCTAAAGTGTGTCTCAAGAACACTGAGAAATTCATCAATGCTAATCCCAACCAGTGTTGCTCAGACTTGAGTGTATGTGCGTACCCAAAGGAAATACATACTTTAGACCACCCCAATATTGATGAAGTTTTTTTATTATAATATTATTCAAACACATAAACCTAAAACTAGAACTCAGTTCTTTATACTTGCAAGCCTTATTCCACAAGAAATATTTCAAAATCAAAATCAACACACGAATCAAATAAAACCAGAATTTAACTTAATAGCAATTATGTAACATGATGGATAATGTTGTTTGCTGACACTCAATCACTGATCATTGAATTTAGTATTAAAATGATGAGCCTTCGTGTCAGGTTACACGACTTCGAGCATTTTGTCTTTGCTGTTTCCAAGGCAGAAAAGGCTTGCTCGAATAAATACGCTGTATTTATGAAATGTGGATCTCGGCGGATTTGCTTGATGCTTCACATTAGACCTTATGATTTATCAAAATTCAGCCAACAAGAAATTTTTACATGCCAATTTTAATTAGTTAATTACTAAAGATAAGCCTTAAGGGTTAGTATCTTCAGGCAATTGAAATCTGAAGCAAATGGGAACTTAATCCATTTACTTCTGGAAATGGAAATAGAATTGCTTTCTAATTATTATATAATTTCCTGCTGAACTGGCATTCTAGAAGAAATATTATTTTTAAAACTCAGAATTCAACCAACAAGCATTTATTGAGCACATTTCTCAAACTATTGTGCTCTCTGCGAACACAGAGCTGACATTACTTCCCCCCCACGAGCTGCCAGAAACCTTTCTTGGTGTGGGGTGCTGTGAAACTATGTGGCTTCCACATGGCATCAACACAGCGACAGGCATAAGTGCCAGTGTGAGCTCTACAAGGAAGGAGCAACAGTCAGCGTTAAGACAATCACCAGATGATGAAGAATATGTTCATATTATTTTTTAAAGATAATTCCATGTAAATCACATTTAAAATTCTTATTTCAAATTCATGGTTCCAAGTGGATTTTTTGAGCAATTCTTAGCTTAATGATTGGAACTGCTCAACCAATGATAACCACTCTATTATTGTTGTTGGTGTTTATTTATTTAAAAGATTTGGTTGGCAACGTGGCCAGAAGAGGCTGGTGCCAGAGCAAGGATTCTAAGTCTGTTTCTCAATCTTATGTTGACTGGCCAAGGTGTCTTGGATATCTCTGCACTGAGATTTCCTACCCATGATGCAGTTGAAACCTTCTAGAATTATTAGGAAGATTATATGAGTTTAACATTTCATTCAATAGATGTCTATTATGCAAAAGCCCCAAGGTAAGACGTATGGCATTATGTGCTCTGAAAGTCAACGCTGTGAAAATCAAACAATGCTGCACACACCTGAGATCTTCTTTAGAGAACCAATTTAGAGAAAATGAATTTCTCTACAATGGAAAACTCCCACTCAGGAAGAGGGGATCACATTATTGCTCCTGAACAACTTTTTGAGTATTCTACCTCACTGTGGTGGTTATTCTCAAATGAGACTTTCTGAAGCTGAGAAAATATTCAGAGAAAGGATTCTTTACCTGGAATCCAGGGATAGGCCTCAGGGAATATAGGTTTATGAAATACATTAAAGGTTTGGGAGGGTGTTTATACACATGTCTGTGAGGAAGAGTTTATATTTCATCAGATTCCCACAGGTGTATAAGAGCCAAAATGTATATGAGCCACTGTTTCAGAATAAGACTCTTAACTCTTAGTACCACTTGCGAGTTAACATGGTATGAAGCTTGACTGTTTTGATGAAGTAATTTTTTTTCTGGGAATAGTCTCCAGGGTGCTACAGTATTAATCCTTGCCATAATTGTGAAACAAAGTATTAATCAATTTAATAAGGATGTTACACCCTTCTTATCTTGATAGAAGATAAGTTAAGACTAGAGATTAAACAATGGTACCTATTGGAACCATTAAACTATGTTATTTGATTTGGAATTATAGTATTAACTAGTCCAAAGTAGGTGGTGCTCCATAAACATAAGCTTGATTTTTATGGATGAAATCCATTGAAGTTACAGAGTATCTTTTTAGTTAAATGAATGTGAGATCATTTAAGTGTGGTAACTAACCAGATTCCGCCTGGCCCTAGCCTTCAGTTATTGCACTGAGGCATATACGATGAGATCACCGTATATATGGTGGGTCGTCAGTGTACAGTTCATTTCTGATAAATGCTTACACCTGCATAACCTACACCCCTGTCAAGATGCAGGACACTTCTGTCACTCGAGAGCATCCCCCTTTTACCCTTCTCAGGCATTCTCCTCTCTAAAGACCCATTCGGTTTCTCTCACGGTATCTTAAGTTATTTTAGAGTTTATCCTTGTTTTTTATCTAGAAAATTGTCAGACTGGCACAGACAAGTGCTTTCAACCTGTGTTTCCTAGAGTCTTAAAGATGCGTGAAGGGGGCTTGGAGCCACTGCCAGAGAGTGGAAGGAGGCATGGAGGGGGATCTCAGAGGGATCTAGTCACACCCCAACTCCTGTTTCAATGGGAGCAGCTTCCTTTTGAACTCCTTTACAAATTGGAATTCCTTAGGTGGATTGGTTTTAGAGGGAGTTCTGCTTCTTTTAAAAAATTGTCTGGCATAGGCTATTGTGCCAAAAATAACTGCAGTGTGTTCAAATTAAACCATTACAGAATCTAGCCCTTTAAATGACAGTTAAGGCTTCCTAAGACCCACGGAAGTGAGCAAGAGCAGCACGTGCAGAGCGAAGACTGACCACACGAGCTGGCCTCGCACTGAGCCCGACAGCAGAGAACTTGGGGTGGGCTTCCCAAGTCACACCGAGGAGTTCGTTTGTTCCCTCGTGATGTTCTTGCATTTTAGGCCATGTTTTCTCCAGTAAGGTGACCATTTTGACTGTTTCAGGTCCATCTGGTGCCTTAGAACCAACTGGACTCAGAGACGGGCCAGAGTCATTTGTGACAATATCTAACTAGGCATTCCCCCTTTTCTCCCTGAAATCCAACTTCATTGCTTTATGATTTCAACCTAACATCATCTATCCTAGGAGGTTTTGCTTTAATGAAAAAGAAATCAACTGTGTACACTACAAATGTCCTCATATGTATCACAGAGGAAAATGTATTTAGAATAAAATTTATTTTTATGAACTATTAGCTCCTAGTAGCCTACTTTTTTATAAAGGACCCATTAGAGAAGCATCTTTGTTAGTTGGCTGTTTTGATCTTGGTTTCCTTTTAATTTTATCCCCCAAAAGATAATGGATAAAAATACTTGATATGTGTATTTTGATTTACAGTTTGTGAAAATATCACATCTGTTCATTACAACAGCCCTGAAAAGTATGTGTTACCATCTCCATGTCAAAGGCGAGTGAACTGAGGTGCTGATAAGCCAAGTGCTCTGCTCAGGAGGCATTGAATACTAGAGGTCAGTACCCATTTTATTTGCTAGGCCCCAGTATCATGCCCCATGTGCCGTACCCACCACTGTTCACCTGCATGTTTAGTCCTGGCACATGTGGTTAAGGGACAAAGAGTGGGTGACCGTTCCTAACCCAGCATCTAGGGTCACCCCATTTACTAGCCCAGCTTGAATGTTGTTTTATCTTTTATTCTCTTGCAAATATTTTTAAATTTTATTTTTAAAAGTCGGTTTCCATCAGGAGAAGAGAGGAAATCATTCCAAAAACTTGAGAAAGTGCCAGGAAAAGCTAAATGATTAATTTCCCCTCATGTTCATCAGGCATTTCACTTGGACAGCTGACTCTGAGTTAGAAATCTTCCTCAGATTGGAGATAAAATCTCTGTGGGGCTCTCCGAACCAGGCAGAGTCATATTCCACTGAATGGTGAGGAGGGACAAAACATTAAAAAGGCTCCTGGGGAAAGGCCCCCCAAGAATGAGTAGACCCAAAAGTGCTTATGAAATACTCAGTGAGCAAACCAAACCTTGCGAACAGATGTGTCCAGCCTGATCGCTTGTCTAATGAAGGGCCGTATTATAAGTAAGGATTGAGAATGTCATTTTTAAACAAACAATCACTTTGCCGAGTGCACCATTACTAAGAATGTATACACTCCATCAAAGAGGAAGAGAGCCTTTCCTCACACCCGGGAGAACCAAAGCAGTCAGGGAGACACGGACTAGCAGAGGATAACGCTGCCCTCTCGGGGTCAGAATGGAGCTACGACTCTGGATGAGTCACTGATGGGCTGAAGTCCTTCAGATAACCGAGATGAGAGTAAGGAGGAGGCTGAACAATAGAAATGGCAGATGACAAAGGGTGAGACTAGGCAGCTGGACAAAAGGCTGTACAGCTGATTAAGATCCAGGACAGCCACAGGGGGGCAGCAAAAGCATCATAAACATAAATTCTCCAGCATCCTTCAATGAAGCCTAAGTTTTTCAAGCTATAAATCTGTCGCAGAATTCAGACTTAAAACTGATGGAGGTGAGCGAAATATTTCCTAATGACTCTTATGTAATTTAATCCCAAATAACTCTAATTTAAATATTCAAAAATTTAAGTAGGAGAAGTGGGTCGGTGAAGGGTTTTCTGTGACTGGGTTAAAAAGAGAAGATGCATTATTCCTTTTATTATTTTCTCTTTGCCATGATGAATGGGGAAGTCTGGGGCTAGTGATTAAGAATTAAGGACAGATGTTGTGGCTTTTCTTTGAAGTAGTAGCCAGCAGGCAGCTAAAGACATACTAATATCTTCGATCAGAACAGGGTAAGTGAAAGTGTATCTGAGGAAATCGACAACTGGTTAATAAAACTACTTAATTGGTGAAGTAGTTAATAAACTACTCAATTAAAATTATACCTGGGGACCACAATGAGGCTCCCTCCAGAAAGGACTCCTTTACCCATTTCCTATGCTCCATAAATTTTTGAAAATTATATGGAAGGAAAATTCTAGATTTTTGTTTGAATCACACTTTTCTTCAAAAAGGAAAGTGAGAATCCATAACTGAAGGAGAAAATACTGCTCTGGTAGGCCATGTGACTGGCCTCCCAAAGAGACATAACCTGTTGTTATGTTAGGAGTTAGTTCTGACCCATGAATGGCCTGGATTTCAGGGCGGGAAGCCCATCTTGGGAGGAAGTGGGCGAATCTACCCTACAGTGTTGGGAGGAGGACTGAAAGACTAAAATGAAAAATACTTACTGTGTTCAGGGAATATATTCTCACTACTGCCTCTTAAGGCCTGAATTTCCTGCTTTTTTGTTTTTATAAAACTCTGGTAAAGTATCAAAAACAAAAGACATTAACAAGGAATTCCCTTCCTAGGAAATAATTCCAAAAAATAATCAGGGGTGTAAAAATACGATTTATGTCCAATGATGTTTTAAGACATGAATGTTTTATTTATATCTGAGAAAATGAAAAATAACACCAAAATTTTATAATAAATTATTGAGTACTAACTTTGTGCCAGATCCTATTATAAGGCCTCACATTATGTATTTCTCACAAGCCTAGGAGGTAGGTGTTATCATTATGTCCATTTTATATATGAGGAAACCAAGGCTCCACAGGGTAATATACCTTGTCTAAAGTCACACATCTGATCAAAAGTGGAGTTGGAACTGGACAAACCTCCGGAAGCCAGGCAGCAGCACTGTCCCGTCTTCGAGCCCTCCCCACACATAGAGCCACAAACTGGGGAAGCGGGTTGCCCTGCCCACCCCGCTTTTTAAGGCTCCTTAAAAATTACCTAAGTCTCCACCTCACACAGTTTACAGGTGCCTTGTCTACAATTGGCCACACTACTAAGACAGGCAGTCAAAGCAGCTCTACCCAATACACAGAAACAAACACAGGGAGGCTGCTAAATTGAGGAGACAAAGAAAAATGGCCCAAATGAAGGAAAAGGACAGAACCCCAGAAAAAGAACTAAGTGAAACAGAGATAGCCAACCTATCAAATGCAGAGTTCAAAACACTGGTGATAAGGATGCTAAAAGAACTCACCGAGTATGGCAACAACATAAAAGAAGAAATAAAGGCTACACTAAGTGAAATAAAAGAAAAATCTACAGGGAACCAACAGTGAAGGGGAGGAAGCCAGGATTCCAATCAATGATTTGGAACATAAGGAAGAACTAAACATTCAACCAGAACAGCAAGAAGAAACAAGAATTCAAAAAAAATGAGGATAGTATAAGAAGCTTCTGGGACATCTCCAAATGTACCAACATCCAGATCACAGGGATGCCGGAAGGAGAACAGAAAGAGCAAGAAATTGAAAATTTATTTGAAAAAATAAAGAAAGAGTGGAGTTGGGATTTTTACTTTAGAACACATAGTTTTAACATTACATTATACAACTTTCTATATAATATAATAATTAAATACATTTTGGTACATCTTCATTAGATATTTTCAACCTTTAAGCATTATGCCTTTGAAGAATAGCACTGCAAGATTGAAAACAACATGTTGCATGAATTAACCAGGATTAAAAAAATCATACATTCAGTATGACTTCAATTGTATAAGATTAAAAGGAAATACACTGAGGGACTTCGGGCCAAGATGGAGGTGTAGGTAGACGCACTGTGCCTCCTCGCACAACCAAGATAGGGACAACAACAATTTAGAAACAGAATAACAACCACAACCGACAGAAAATTGAACTGTATGGAAGTCAGACAACCAAGGAGTTAAAATAGACGCATTCATCCAGACCGGTAGGAGGGGCGGAATCGGGCAGCTGGGTGGAGAGGGGTCACGTGGCACAAAGAGTGTTGGGACTGGGTGCGTAAGGCATCACAAGGCATCCTGGGCTCGAAAGACCGCAGCAGGTGGGCTCTGGGCATGCAGGTGGCAGCCAGCAGACCCCAGCCAAGGGGTGGCAACTGGCAGACCCACAGAGGCAGTGATTGTGAAGCCAGGCAGCCAACCTATCAGATGCACACCATGGCACATCATACCATGGCACATCATAATTACATTAGCCAAGGTAAAAAATGAAGGAGAGAATCCTAGAAGCAGCAAGAGATAAGGAGACAGTCACCTACAGAGGAGTTCCCATCAGACTGTCAGCTGATTTCTCAAAAGAGACCTTACAGGCAAGAAGGGGCTGGAAAGAAGTATTCCAAGTCATGAAAGGTAAGGTCCTACATCCAAGATTGCTCTATCCAGCAAAGCTTTCATTTAGAAAGGAAGGGCAGATAAAGTGCTTCTCAGATAAGGTCAAGTTAAAGGAGTTCATCATCACCAAGCCCTTGTTGTATGAAATGTTAAAGGGACTTATCTAAGAAAAAGAAGATAAAAAACATGTATAGTACGATGACAGCAAACTCACAATTAGTAACAACCACACTTGAAACAAAAACAAAAAGAAACTAAGCAAACAACTAGAACAGGAACAGAACCACAGAAATGGAGATCACATGGAGGGTTAGCAACAGGGGAGTGGGAGGAGGAGAGAGGGGGAAACGGTACAGAGAATAAGTAACATAGATGGTAGGTAGAAAATAGACAGGAGGAGGGCAAGAATAGTATGGGAGATGTAGAAGCTAAAGAACTTATGACACATGGACATGAACTAAAGGAGGGGAATGTGGGTGGGAGAGGGTGTGCAGGGTAGAGGGGAATAAAGGGGGGTAATGAGACAACTGTAATAGCATAATCAATAAAATATATTTAAAAAAAGAAATACGCTGAAATGTTAACACATTTTTGGATGGAAGGTTGAAATCTTCCTTTTATCTTCTAGCATTTTCCAGTTTATTATATGGATATGCTTTGCTTCCATAATTATGAAGAAGGTTATTATGTAACAGGAGTATAGTGAGATGGAACTTTACATTTTTATTCTGTAAGAAAATTTGGTATGATGATCTTGACAGTTGCTTAGAAATTTATAGGCAAATTTGCATAAGCAGCCTAAACATTTGGTGGGAGGCGAAGAACAAGAATCTGACTTCATCTATGAATGATTTGTAGTTTCAGAAACCTCTAGGAAGAGTTATGGTGGCTGCTGTTAAGGAACAGTGAAACATGATGAGGTCCATAAAAGAAAGCCCCCATGAGGATCGAAGAGAGACGATGTCAGTGGGCTCACTCCTGTGGTTGTGGACTTCACCTAAGGACGCCATGTCCCAGTGGGGGTGCTTTGGACTGTAAGTGGCACAATATCCAACAAAAACTGGCTTAAGGAGTAGGGATATTTATATTATCAGGGTGATCATTTCATAAGGTATACAAATGTCTAATCACTATATTGTATATCTGAAACTAAAATAATTTTATGTGTCAACTGTAATTGGAAAATAAATTAATTTTTAAAAGTTAGTCTTAAAAAATAAGGATATTTATTCCCTCCCATAGGAAGTCCAGGCAAAAAGTGGCCCCAGGTTTGGTTTAGCAATCCAATATGCATCTTCCCTCTCACCATCCTCAGTTTGTTGCCAATATCTCCCCTCATTGTCTCATGATGGCTGCACTAGTTCCAGACATCACATGTATACAAAATCACATTCAACATATAAGAAAAGTTGTTTTCCCTCATGCATTTTTTTTTACTATAGATATACTTCCCAAATACCCCCATTGGTCAGGAGTGCATACCAGCAACAGAATAGGGAAAGAGGAATGACTGGTAAGCAAGCAAAAAACATTGCCTGCACAGCTTCTTCTGGGTGATATAGTAAGTACTAGAACTTGACCTGGTCCTGCAGGTGACACAGTTGTGGTTTTAAGGAACTGTAACATGGTAAATTGGGAGTCCCAGCCACATCTGGCATGGAGCATCCTAGAGTCAGAGCGAGGGTCAGGGATGACCTCCTGGGTGAGATAAAGCATTCCCAGCACTACTGGGTATCATAGGAGAGAAGGCTTAGGTGGGATTCAAGTGGTTTCATGGGAACATTTAAAAGAAATGTGACCACTCATCATGCTGGTAAAATGGGTGAGGGATAAAAGCAAAGGGATAAAAATTACCTAGGAGAATATATTAAGATGGACATCTGGTAAGACAAAATATTTTTTAAATAAGATAATATAAAGATTAAATATAATACGTAAATAAGGTAATAAAGGCTAGAAGACAGAGGAAGAAAATAAACAAAGTAAAACAATACCAAGTACATGAGAAAAGAATAAAAGGAATTAATAGAACAAAAGGATCACATACAGTATTTGTTATAGTATAGTATAACAAATGTAATTAAATGCACATACTTACAACAAGGTAAGAAAATACAAGGAACAGCTCCAGAAAGCTTGGTTGTTTTTTTTTAAACACAACTTTAGTTTATAGCTCTTTAAGTTGTGGCAGTTACAGAAGGCCAGCAAACCTCTTCTTAAATTTCTTACATAATTTTGAAATGCAGAAGTGTTTCTCTGGCCTGATACTGAAGGTAGGTGTCTCCAGGTATTTATTTATTCAAACCTATTAAAGAAACTGCCAACGAACTTTGGCCCAGCTCCAACTGTCCTTCCTTTCTGGCCCCAGCGGGAAGGCAAAGTCTCTGTTTTATTCCTGCCCAGGCAGACCACCCAGCCCACATTTTGTTCTCGCTCTTTTAACAAAGCCATCATTTTCTCAAGAGAAAATGCATAATGGACTGAATTATGTGCAAATCACATTCGCGCCTGGAGAATCCTTGATGGGTAGCCCACAAAGGGAGCTACTCAGTGTTTAACTGCAGTGTCTAAAAATAATCCAGAGTAGGCACAAGTCAGATGCCAGATGATTAGGACTCTGCTCCCTGTGTGCCTTCTAGGGTCCTGAAGCACCCTGGACTCTTTAGACTTCAAAACTCTGCTTTGTTTTTAGCCTTTACTTGTTCAGTCTCCCTTTAGCAGCCACTTGCAGGAATTGCCATTTCTACCAAGTAAAATCCCACACATGTCCCTGCTGAGTGCACTCTGACCTTCTGTTGGAGCCCTGAGCTAGGTAATGATGATTTATAGTTATTCTCGGTAATGGGCATCTTCTACACTCTTAGGCTTGAAACATATGGGAACTTATAACCCTTCCAATAAATGTTAAGTGAAAGCAATATTTTTATTAAATGCTTTTTTTATCAATTTAAAATATACATTGCGTGTATGTGCATGCTAAATAAGCTCTATGCAGCAATTTTGAATGAGTAATAGTCTAACGTTTGAATGTTACATTATTATTTTATCCAATTCCATAATTATAACTGGTTTCCATTGGATTTTGCTATTACTGTATAAACAACTTTTTGGAGGACCTTTGTATATTGGCACATTTATTCAATTACATCCGTTAGATGAAATTCATTCTCCAGGGTTTTGAGTCGTAGACCATAGACCTCCTTGCAAGTTAATATATTGGTCTGCTTTAGCATCACCCTTATGTTTTCTCCCATGGTAGTCCACTACTTAAGAGCATTTCCCTACTGATCGTTATTGTCCACAGTGACGTAGTAACATCCTGTGCATATACTCAGGCACAGCTCTCTGACTACTCGTTCCTTTATTTAATTAGGTTTTAAACTTGAAATATATACCCGGCATGAGGATAAGTAGAGAAGTATATTAAATGAGAAGCATAGGCTTCATCCCATCCTTTCTCCCTCTCCCCAGGTCAAGTCCTTGGAGGTAAACCACAAACGTGGATATCTCTCATGAATGCCCTCCATAGGTGCCGTCTGCACCACATGATGTTTTTGATCACACAGCATCCATGCTCTCTCACCTTTGCAACCATATCCTGATTTGGGGGAGTACCCACTCTTTCTCCACTAAATCTGTTCCAGCTGTTCTGGCTTCTTTGATCCTCAAAACAAATTAAAGATATTCCAGCTTTAGGGCATTTGCACTTACCTGGAAAGCTTACCCCCAAGTTCCCATAGCTCTCTCCTTAATCCTTGAGGTCAGGGGGTCCCCAACCCCGGGGTACTGGTCGAGAGGTGAGCCTGCGGATGAACAAAGCTTGTTTGTATCACCACCTGAGTTTCGCCTCCTGTCCACGTCCTCCCACCCGGCCCTGTTTGTGGAAAAATTGTCTTCCATAAAACCGATACCTGGTGCCAGAAAGACTGGGGACCACCACTTTAGGTCTTTGTTCAACTTTTTTCTTGACAGTGAGGCAGGCATTCCCTCATCGGTCCATTTACAATGGCAGTCCCAGCCCCGCACCTCCATCGCCCTTCTTGGTTCTCTGCTCTAGTGCAGTCTTCATCACCTGACGTTCTGTGTGCCTTACCGGTCCATTTGTTTAGCATTTAAATCCCCCATGAGGATGTAAGCTTCCTGAGGGTGGAATTTTTGTCTGCTTTGTCCACTGTCATATCCTCAGTGCTAAAACAGTTATTAACATGTAATAAATAGGCACTCAATGTTTATTTGATAAATGGGTGCATGCCAGTGAAGGGAACACTTGGAGGCAGGCCGGTGATTGTGAAGTCGCCCTGTTCTCCACTTGAATCTGCCTCCTCCTGCCTCGTCCTTGGGAGAACAGTGTGAGTCTCAGTGGCACTGACCCTCATCGCCTGGGTGAACTTACTTTCCCAGTGGGATTTTAAAATTGAAAGCATACAGCTATGTTTCCTATGTGATCTTCAAAACTATAAGAAATAGGATATTGTATGGCCATTCCACAAGTGCTGGGCTGCTTTGCTCCACCAGGGTGATCTGGCACTACTAGGGCAGATGACTGAACACAGGGACACTGCAGTCTCCCTCCACACTGTGCGGGACTGCCAGGGGGCTTGGTCCCAGATGACAGTCACTCGTGATCACAGACCCCTGAAACCTGGGATAGCCACCATGTTTCCCCGAGTGTTTGAGGACCATACTGTCGGTTCATACACTCAAAATAGCCGTCTCAGTCCTAGTTCATAGCAGTCATAGACGAATTAGCAGAGGAAGAATCCCACTTGGTTCCTTGGGATTCATGTGAACAGGAAATGCCCCATTCATGTTTCCCACAGACTAATTCCCAGGAACTTCTGGCCAAGACTTCGTCTGGCTCCAAGTTCATTTCATTACCACATGTTTCATTCACTCAACAAACATTTTTTTTAAAGAAATAAATACTAGAGGGAAGTCACTATAAAATGTGCCATAAAGATTCTTTCTGCCTAAAGACAATTATTACAACTAATCATAAAAGTCAGAAAAGCTGTTTTTGAGAATTTCTATTGTGTTAGGCAGTCTACCCAAGAACTCAAATTCAATGTGAGGGGATGATGAAAGTTACACTACAGATAAGAAAACATATTCAGAGAAGTTACCTACCAAGCTCATATACTGGGTTGTAACTGAGCCAGGGTCAAAGCCAGTGTTGCAAAACTCCCATGATTATTCATGGGATGCCCATGATTTTTCCAATACTTTATATTGTCTCTGTATGTGGTCATCAGGAGGAGAAAATATAAAGCTTGTCAATAATATAAGTTATAGGGAAACAATTCAATTGCATCTAAGATCACTTATTGAGGATGCGGAGACCTGTTAGGTGTTCAAATCAGCTATACCAACTTGAATAAGGTAAAATCTATACCTTCTCTAGGGGACTGTGCATGAATCTAGTACAAAGAAATGCTATAGTTGAATTAATTATTACAAAGAAATGCTATAGTTGAATTAATTGGAGAGGAACGGGACAGGGTATCACCTAAGATGTCAGACAACCAAATCTGGAAGGCTGAGGAGCATTTTAGCAAGTGGAGATGGCTGGGAAGCACTAGGCTAAGGCCCAGGGGCCTCCCAGTCTTGAATATGAGTCTGAAGGGACTAGAGCTGAAGCAGTAAGTAGTCTGATGGGGCAAATCTAAACAGATTCTCTGACCACAGGACAGGAGTCACATAGTTGCCCAGAAAGGGATGAGCAGGGGACTGATAGGACAGGAAAGTTGAGCTGCCTGAGATCACAGCAAAAATGTCACAGGGTGGAGGGGTTGGAGTGCAGAATGAACATGAATTACCAGGGGAAGGAGCTAGGTCACAGCTGACTGGAGGAATGTGGTAATAATGGGGAGGTGATTGTATATAGAACTAGCCATACCCAAGGTTCTGGATGGAACTCTGAAGCTGTGATAAAATTTATCTAGACAGCCTCAACATGTCCTATTCCAATGAATTCACCTATCGTTTTAAGGGGCAAAACCTTCTATCTAGAGGTAGGATTACTTGCTATGGCCTCACTAAAGTGGGACCCTTGTCTTTGGCAACAGGGGTGATGAGGAGCTGTATTTGCTTGATGGTATGACTGCTGGAGCATATACCCCAAAATGTTGGAGTGTTAATGAAAAATTTAGTCTTCCCAGTATTGCATCTTACCCCAATAGATCCATGAAGGCCCTTTTGCAAAACATGGCTAAATCAGATGCATTAGTTTTCACTGCTCTACTGATAGTTCCTGAAAGTATTTTTTAATCACAATCTAATTAACAAATAACATTGTATTCAGTTTAGATTACAATATAATGATTCGATTGCTCCCTATTCCCAGTGTTTTACAGAGACCTAAAAAGACTCTGTGAAGGTTGAAGTCAGATATCTTTTAGTCACAGTATTTATTGTTAGTTTAAACATGGAGTCAAAGATAATAAAAGCTTATTATTGGGTAGAAATGAAAAGTAAAACACCTACTTAGGCAAGACTATATTATATTGTTTTATTATGTCCTGAATTATTTACATGTAGTATTATAAAATGTATTATTTGACACTGGAAACATATATTAATAACTGTGGCTATGGCATCATATTTAATTGTAAAATATTTGACTAGAGTGCATTTTGGGTATTTTAGGAATATTGACTTTAAAATGTGCTTGCTCTTGTAACTATTTATTTTCCTGCTTTAACTGAGCCAGGTTTTTTTTTAATATGTCATTGGCATACAATATCCTATTTCTTATAGTTTTGAAGATCACATAGGAAACATAGCTGTATGCTTTCATTTTTCAAATCCCACTGGGAAAGTAAGTTCACCCAGGCGATGAGGGTCAGTGCCACTGTTCATCACTGGTCTCCGTTGGAAGAGGCAGGAGGAGGCAGATTCAAGTGGAGAACAGAGCACCTTCACAGTCACAAGCCTACCTCAAAGCATTGACCCAGAGTCTTATGAAATATACAGGGGCTTCAGCTTTCTGAACATTGGAATCTGGCCCTGTCAAGATAAGAGTCTTCTTCATCTTGCCAGCAACTGTGCTGTGCTTTTCTGCTTCAGCTTGCAGGACAGAGGGTAGAGGCAGAGGGAGGCAGAGTAGATAGTTCTCCTTTTTCTCCTGATACTACTACTGCTGTTACTACTGCTACTACCAACACGACTGCTTCTGAACTACTAGATAAGATGTGTTGGGCACTTCCTATTTGCTAAGCCTCATTCTATGGTTTAAATATATTAACTCATTTAATCTTTGGAACTACACATCAAGTAGCTATCATTATCTCCATTTTACAGACGAAGAATCTGAAACATAGCAAAGATATGAAACTTGCTAATATCTGGTAGAGATGAATGGTCTAACTTAAATTAATCCATTTTATCAGTCAAATAAAGCATTAACAGTGTATTCTTTTTAAAATATTGACTAGTAGTGATGAAAAAAGACTTGACTTGGGTTGTAAACACACGATACAATATATAGATGATGTATTGTAGAATTATATACCTGAAACCTGTATACTTTTATTAACCAATGTCACCCCAATAAATTCAATTAAAAAAATAAAAATAAAAATATTCACTGGGCATGCTCCAAAGTTTAACTCCATAATAAAATTTCCTTTAAGGAAATTGAGTGAATAACTGAGTCACTTGACTGGCATTGACTGTGAAGTATTACCTAACTTCAGAAATTGCACAATTCATCTTTTTTTAAAATAAGCTTATCATCAGGAGCAAAGTGGGGTCATTTTTCTGCTTCCATTACTCTTTAGGATTAGTTTCTTTCATATAGTTGTTTAAAGGTAGGTTAATAATTAAGAATAAGTTCATATTGCATGTCTGGGAATTTTGTCTTGCTTTGTTTTGTATTGGGTTTCTTTTGAGAGGACATTAAAATGATTTGAGTTCTCTGACTCTCATTCTACTATATGAAGAGAGGCCAAGCATCAAAGTCCAGAACAGCGTACTCTTGGTTGGCTACCTGTCGTACCTTGTGTTTGGGGCAC
Source organism: Trachops cirrhosus (assembly GCA_028533065.1). Lineage (NCBI taxonomy): Eukaryota > Metazoa > Chordata > Mammalia > Chiroptera > Phyllostomidae > Trachops > Trachops cirrhosus. The sequence goes on from CM052538.1 coordinate 164,709,812, forward strand.
TGATATTTCAAGCCTTAGAGAAAGACTACGAGCTAAAGCTACGGAAGTTGGTAGTTGATACGAAAACTTATTTTCTGAAAAATTGTTCTAATATGACTCAAGAAGATGTCAAACTCTTTATGCAGGTAAGAGATGAAGGTAGTCATTTTCAGTCATGTAAGACTGTTACCTATGCAGAGTGGCCATTTAATGTGAAAATTCTATGAAATAATTTCCTTCATTGAGCACTTTTCAGGCATATGTATTGCCAATATTTTCTCCTAGATTGTGGATTGATTTTAATTTTTTTTCTTGGTTTCTTTTGAAGAGACTTTTGGTTTTTATAAACTCCAGTTTATAACACTTTCCTTTTATTGGCTGTACTTTTTATGTTCTAAGAAATCTCCAGCTAAACCAAAGCCAGAGAGATATCTAGAAGTTATATAGTTTAGCTTTTATATTTGTTCATTTATATAATGCATTTCAAGTTAATTTCGGTAAATTGTGTGAAGCTTTAAGCATAAAGATTTGTTATTTTTAATACACATGTTCTATTGTTTCAGAATCATTTGCTGAAAAGACTACTTTTTTTTTCCATGAAATTACCATGGCAAGTTTGTCCAAAGTCAATTGATCAGGCTCTCGTTATGGGTATGGTGGAGTGAGTGCACCCCACTCTTTGTCTCCCACTGAATGTAATTATAAAACCTGGAAAGAATATGTGAATCAGGTATTGAGGAGTCTGAAAAGTAAATAGTAGCAGCAATCTAGAGGAAGAACACCAGAATTTTAAGTACTGATTGTCAGTGAGTTAAAGCATCCCCTCCCACTCCAGTATCCCCCAGTCTGATTGTAATGCAGCTGCAAACTCAGAAGTGAATGCAGTCAGAGAGTTCTAGAGACATCCTCTAGTTCTGACTCAAGCAGCAGGAAAGGGAACTCCTAATATTCAGAAAGAGTGGAAATCCTCCCTTTTATTTCTTTTCTTTTTTTTAAGATTTTTTCTATTGTTATGCTATTATAGTTGTCCTAACTTTTCCCCCTTTGACCTCCTCTGCCCATCCCACCCCCTCACTTCCACAGTCAATTCCCACACTGTTGTCCATGTCCATGGGTCATTCACACATGCTCTTTAACTAGTCCCTTCAACTAGTCCCTTCCCCTTCTTTCCACCATTATCCCCTCCCCCTTTCCCTCTGGTCACTGTCAGTCTGTTCCATGTTTCCAATGCCTATAGTTCTATTTTGTTTGTTAGTTTATTTTGTTCATTAGATTCCTCCTATAGGTGAGATCATACAGTATTTGTCTTTCACCAAATGGATTATTTCACTTAGCATAATATTCTCCAGTTCCACCTGTGTTGTCGCAAAAGGTTGAAGTTCCTTCTTCCTTTATGCTGCATAGAATTCCATTGTGTAAATGTACCATGGTGTTTGATCCACTCATCTACTGATGGGTACTTAGGCTGCTGCAGCACTTGGCAATGGTAAATAGCGCAGCTATGAATGTAGTGGTGCATGAGTTCTTTTGAACTGGTGTTTCAGGATACTTAGGGTATATTCCCAACAGCGAACTCACTGGTCAAAAGGCAGTTCCATTTTTAGTTTTCTGAGGAAATTCCATACTGTTTTCCACAGTGGCTGCACCAGTCTGCATTCCCACCAACAGTGCACTAGGGTTCCCATTTCTCTCCATCGTCACCAGCACTTGTTTGTAGATTTATTAATGGTGGCCATTCTGATCGATGTGTGGTGATATCTCATCATTGTTTTAATATGCATCTCTCTGATGGCTAGTGATGCTGAACATCTTTTCATTTGTCTCTGGGCCCTCTGTATGTCCTCTTTTACCAATTTTTTAACCAGATTGTTTGCCTTCCTTGTGTTGAGTCATATGAGTTCTTTATATATATTGGAGATCAAACTCTTGTCCGATGTGTCATTGGCAAATATGTTCTCCCATACAGATGGTTCCCTTTTCATTTTGATGATTTTTCTTTAGCTGTGCAGAAGCTTTGTAATTTGATATAGTCCCATTTGTTTATTTTTCCCTTTATTTCCCTTGCCCTAAGAGATATATTGTCAAGAAATATTGCTATGTGGAATGTCTGAAATTTTCCTGCATACGTTTTCCTCTAGGACTTGTATAGTGTCACAACCTATATTTAAGTCTTTTATCCATTTTGACTTTATTCTGGTGTATGGTGTAAGTTGCTTGTCTAATTTCTTTTTTCTTTTTTGCATGTATCAGTCCAGTTCTCCCAACACCATTTATTGAAGAGAATATTTTTACTTTCTTTGCTTCATTGACTTGCACCCCAGTCCCCAAGCAATGCTGTGGCTGTGGCAGTAGTGCCAGCAGAGACTGTGGACGCAATGGGAACTCACCAAATTCTATTCCCCGAAGTTGTCGTTTCAAGGCGAAGGACAAACTCTTTGAATTTTTCTTTCTCTCCTCCTGCCACTTGACCCCAGATATGGAGCAATCATGGAAGGAGTTGGTTTCTGGCTGGCAGACCTCAAAGAGGAGCCATCGGGCACGAGGAGATAGCGGGGAGATCACAGAGAGGAAGCTGTTCAGGAAAGCAACCTTATAAAATAGCTTAGATCTGACCTGCACATACACAGATCTGTTTTTCACGCCAAAAACCTTGAAAACTTAAGTAGTAGGTAGACCTGAATCTGGGTCCCAGACTGACCTCTGAGTGATGGATGTGGGGGACAGGTCCAAATGATACTGTGAGAGCTGAGCTGTCTGTGGAACCACATCCCATGGAGAGTGAGTTGGCACCTGGTCAGAATCTAGCAGGTCAATGGTCTGCTAAAGTGAAAATATCAACTCTCCCCATAGGGTCTCTGTAAGACTCAGAGTCTCATAACATCGTATCCAAAAAGTACAGGATACAATTCAAAAGTACTTAGCATGGGAAGAACCGCAAAGATCTGGTGTGGAATCCTCTCGGGTTTTGTTTGTCTGAGAAAAGATTTTATCTTGCCTTTTTAAAAGGACATTTTCATTGGTTATGTAATTCTCGTCTGGCACTTTCAAAACATTGTTCTATAGTCTTCTGGTTTGCATTGCTTATGATAGAAGTCTGCTTTTATTCTTATATTTATTCTTCACATATTTTTCCTTTCCTCTGATTACATTTTAGATCACTGGTTTTTAGTAATGTGATTATGATGTGTATGTTTTGTGTGTATGAGTGTGTGTGTCCTGCTTATGGTTCATTGAGTTTATAGTTTTCATCAAATTTGAAAATTTTCAATCACTATTCTGCCTTTGGTCTTACCCTTTCTCCCCACACACGCACTTGATATCTGAGGTTTTTTCGGTCTTTTTTTTTCTCTGTGTGCTTCAGGATGGAGAAAAATCTACTGATGTATCTTTAAGTTTATTAATCATTTTTTCTGCTGATGATCCCATTTAGTGAAATATTCCTTTTAGATATTGTATTTTTTATTTTTAGAATTTCCATTTGGTTACTTCTTAACTATTCCATTTCTCTCATTATGGCAATGCTTGTAATATTTTTGAGCATATTTATAATAGTTCTTTTAAGGTTCTTTTCTGCCAATTCCATTATTTTAATGGGATTAGTATTTATGGGCCTGTTTATTTTGACTCACTTTTATCCTGGTAATGGGTTACACTTTCTTAGTTCTTTGTATGTCTATTAGTTTTTAAAAATTGAATAATAGACATTGTGAATTGTTTCAGGGTACTTGGCTTTATATATTTCTTTTAAGCTTCTTGGACTTTCTCTGACAGGCAATTAAGTTACTTAAATATTACTTCAGTTCTTCCAGTACTTGTTTTAAGCTTCTTTAAAGACTTGAAGACTTTTAGGGCTAGTTTTGCTGCACTTCTCAGCCTTTTCAGGTTTGCCCCTGAGTTTTGTGATCATAGAATGATGTCTCTTCACTCCAGCAGAGAAAACCTAAACAGTTTCTAACCTGTGGGAGCTGCAGGAATTGCTCAGCTTACAGGCCACAGCAATTATTTTTCCCAATATATTAGTTAGCTGTTGCTTTGTAACAACATTGCCACAAACTTAGTAGCTTAAAACATTTATTATCTCAGTTTCTGTAGGTCAGGAGTGAAAGCACAGCTTAGCTGCATCCTCTGAGACAAATCAAGGTGTTAGACAATTCTGTGGTCTCATCAGAGGCCAGACTGAGGAAAAATTTGCTCACAAACTCACATGGCTTTTAGCAGCATTCAGTGCCTTCAGGCTGTCAGACCAAAGACCTTAGTTCCACCCCGGCTGTCGGCTGTCGATCAGAGGCTCTCTCCTGGTACCTGCTTCATAGTCCTGTCCATCAGCAGTCCACAGCATGGCAGCTTCCTTCTTCGAAGCCTGCAAGACAGAGAGAGATTCTAGCAAGATCAGCACTACTGTCTTCTATAGTCTAATCACTTACGTGGAATCATGTACATCCTGTCACCTTGGACATATTCTCTGTCACTAGAAACCAGTCACAGGTCACACCCATCCTCAAAGAGGTAGAGTCACAAGGGCATGAACACCGGACCTTGGGGGCCACTTTGAGAGTCTGTCTGCTGCTCTCAAAAAGTTATTTTTGACCAGCCCCATAAACTTTCACGCTCTTCATATGTGGAATGTCATTCAGCCCAAGACTCAGAGAGACCTCTATGCAGATTTCTGTAATTCTTTCTCTGTATAACTCTCTCCTCTATGCAACTCTGCCCTCAAGTTGTAACCACCTCAGTTTTACTGACCGCCAGTCTCTGTCTCCTCAGCTCAGCAAAATCACTATGTGGTCTTTGAGGTGCCCCTCCCTGTACCACAGTCTAGAAATCACCTCCGAAGAGTCTGGGCAATGGTACTACTCCCCTCATTTGTTCTCCTCTTAGTGATTACAGTTCTGCATTTCTCCTTTCCAATGCCTGGAAATACTGCTTCCTACATTTTGTCCAGTTTTCTAGTTGTTTATTGTAGGAGGGTAATTTTGAACGGTGTTATACCAAGTCACTGAAAGCAGTTTCCTGTCACCTGGAATATTTCACCTCTGATTGCCATCACCCTTGCCCCATCTAACATATCATCCAAGAGTGTGTTTGTTCAACCTCATTTTTATTATATTATCATGCAACATGTACATTATTACACGATATATGGTTCATTTTTGTTCAGATTTACCCACATTTTATTGATTTCTTTATTTGTTCTTTATCTCAGAGTTTCAGAGATAATTTTTCTTCCACTGAAATATCTTTAGTATATTTTACTCACAACAGTCTGCTAGTAATAATTAACTCTCTTTCTGTGTGTTTTGTTTTGGATATATAAAAATATATCCATCTTGTCTTATTTTTGGAAAGATATTTTGGCAGAATATGCTATACTAAC
>CM052538.1:164715664-164734639 GCA_028533065.1 Trachops cirrhosus
TTCCTTTTCTTGATCTTTCTGGGTGTTTTTTTTCAACTTTGTCTTCTAATTCGCTGATCTGATCTTCTGCTTCGTTGATCCTGCTTTTGATTCCTTCTACTGTGTTCTTCAGTTCAGAAATTGTATTCTTCATTTCCTCTTGGCCCTTGTTGATAGTTTCTATTTCCTTTTTCATGTTGATATAGTTTGCAGTGAGTTCATTGTAGTTTCCCTGCAGTTTCTGGTAGCTCGTTATGAGCTCATTGAGCTTCCTGATAACCATTGCTTTGAACTCAATATCTAATAGTTGAGTTGCCTCTATTTCATTTAGCATTCTTTCTGAGGCTTCCTCCCTTCCTTTCATTTGGGGCTTGTTTCTTTGTCTTCCCATTGTTTGTGAGACTCTTCTTGTTAGCCTCCACTTCTTAAATTGATCTGTTCTTGCTCCCTGGGTTTATGGTGTGAATTTCTGTGGTAGAACACCTGTGAGATTCAGTGGTGCAGCCTCCTTGATCTCCCAAGCTCAATAGTCTTGGGCTGTCATTTAAGTTGGCTCTGTGTTTGTCTTTGGGTTTTTCTTTGGTGAGTCCTTCTCACCAGCTGGCTAACTGAATGAAGGTCACTCTGTCCACCACCTCTTGTATTTTATTGTGCTAGTGATGGCAGGTTGTGTTGAAGCTGGTTCTTCCATGTGTACAAGGTTTTGAGGATACTCTCTTGCTCTTGTTCAGTTGTTTGTACTGGGCAGTTTCTCCACTATTTAGTTGTATTTCCAGATAGGTCCTGGATTGAGGTTTGTGTGGTTTCCACTCCCCACTTCACCTTCTTCTGTGTTATCTGTTGGTGGTTCCTTTGTTGTTGAGTTTCCTCTTCCAGTGGGTATCCTGGTGTTCACCACTTCCACCTACTCTCTTGTTGGTTTCAAACTGGCCAAACCAGTTTTTCTGGTCTTGCTGGTTGCAGCAGGCTGAGGGGCAATTGGTATGGCTTTTCTCCCTTCCCTATCTGCACTCAGTCAGTCTCACGCTCCGTCTCCTCAGAGTTAGCCTGGTGCCTCTCCCTGGAGCCTTGGGTGTGGGATCCAAGTCTTCCTCAGGGCACTCTTTCCCTGAGGTTACCGCTGTGGGCTGGGGTGTGGGCACACACGCTCAGCCAGGCTGCCTTGGTCCTGCCGCTCGGCATGCAGCTTTCCCAGTGCTATGGGGGTGTGCAGAGCCTTCCGTGCAGCCTCAGGATCGCTGCCCGGGTGGGTGGGGAGGAGGCTGGAGTGGCTGTTACAGGAGAATTCCCCAAACAGTGTCTCTATTTCCACTTTTTCTTTTTGAGAAATTCCTCCTATTCAAGCCTGCCACTCCATACAGCCCAATCTTTCAGCGAGATCAGTGACTATTGGGATCAGGGCCCATCACTGTGCAACTCTCAACCATCCTGAGCCAGCATTCACAGACTCCATGGGTGCTCACAGCCCCTGTGTGTTTGCCACTTAGTCCTTATTCCCCTCTTTGTGACTTCAAGCAACCAGGTCTCTCCTGATGCTGCTTAAACCTTGTTTGGCCGGGGAGGGAGCAGTTGACCCAGCTCTCTCCCAAGGACTCTGTGGCAAACCCCATGGCCAGTGCCAGATCTGGGACTGCAGCTGCCCTGGTCCCCTCACTGGTCCCTGGGACTTTATTGTCCTGACGCACTCTCCTTACCGTCTGGTTTTTCATTGTCCTCTACAATTTTTGGTTTCTCATTTTCATATATGCTGGGGTACTGTTGGCTGTTTGCTCTGTTCCTGCGTAGATTGGCTAGGTTTTTCTCCAGTATGTAGGGGGAAGTAGAATCTGCTCCCTTCTACCTCTCCACCATCTTCCTCCACTACAGATAATCTGGACCAAGGCTCCAGGTTCCGCCCCAAGACCTGCATTCTAAGTTACAATCATAACTGTTTCTATTTCACTTGACCCTAAGGGAAATTCCCAGTTTGACCCAATTAAATATGGGTTTTGGTTTGAATCCAATTAAATGAAATGAATTTTCTTTAGTGTTCTCCTTAAAGAAATATGTTACACAACCCCCAATTTTTTTCTCTTATTTTAATTCATAGATGATGACTTCTTTCATATTGTCGGGAATACCTCCCACAGGAAATCAAACTGCTGCTTTCTCTTGGACTTTTAGAAATGCATTTATAACTTCTATAATTATTGTATCTACAATAGGTAGGTATTGTGCTTTTCTTTTTCCACTTAGGATGCTAAATATTTTATAATTTTTTTTGCATGAGGTACTGTGTAAACACTGCTCATACCTTTATATAGTATCTTAGATATTTAATAAAATAAAGTAGTTTAAGGGATACTAAGTCTACTAAGATAAAGGAGGAAAGCTAGTGATATTTCAGCTGTGTGTGAAGAGGACAGTTTTTCTTTTTCCCTACATTTGGGCCCTTAAAATCTTGGCTTGAGACTATCGTCTTTTATGGAGAATAACAAAAGTTCCCCTCCACACACTCCTTTTCAACCAAAAAAGTTTTCAAATCTAGAAAAATATTTCCAAATAAGTCAAATGAGGCTTCATTCTCTTCTCCCACTTCCCAAAAAGCTGCACCATCAACCCTTGGCCAAAAAGGGCCCATGAGTGAGGCCAAAAAATAAATTAATAGAATAAGGAGCTCCTAAAAGGGGTAGGTGATAGTACCAGAACAGAGTGTGTAAATGTGATCACATAGGATGCTATGAAAAGAAACCAGAATGTGGAATGATGCAGAGGCAAGGGAGAGAGGAGAAAAAAAGAGGGTGATAAGTACTTTCATTCTACAATACCAGGAATCAGGAATTTATTTTAAAAATTTAAACAGAGGTGTAAGACTATTGTTCAAAAGAACAAAGGCAAATACAGAAGAATAAAAAGTAGCAATATAAATATCAAACCTGGAGAGGAGGTTGAAGAAGGTGGTATATAAGAATTAAATCCCTATCTTTCATATAAAAAATATCAATAAAAAATATGATCTAAAATTTAAAATTGATAGGACAACCCATGAATACGTAACCACAAGTCTAATCCAACAAGGGAGCTCTGGAGTAAAATTGCACCACAAAATTGTTCTCACCATGTAAATAAGGTCTGGCCTTTAATATGCCTGCACCAGTATGCCTGTTGGTATACTTGTGGGCAAACCTCCCAGGTGAGACAGTTCCCAAGGGCTAAAGGCAATTCTCAAGGCAAGGAGGCAAACAATCTTGAAACAGACTCATAGACACAGAGAACAGACTGATGGTTGTCAGAGGGGAGGGGATTGAGTAAGAAAAACGAGTGGATTAAGAAGTAAAGATTGGTAGTTACAAAATAGTCACAGGAATGTAAAGTACAGCATAGCAAATATGGCCAATAATATTGTGATAACTGTGTATGGTGCCAGGTGTGTACTGGAAGTATCTGGGAGAACACTTTGTAAAGTATATGATTATCTAACCACTATGCTACACACTGAGACTAATACTAAATAATATTGAATGTAAACTGTGATTGAAAAATAAAATTAAAAAGGTAAAAAATAATTTAAAAAAGAGAAGAAAGCAACTGCCCAGCAGCCAATATACTCAAGGCACCTGAGGCAGGTGCACCAGAAGTCTTGAGGGAGTCGGCATGAAGCCCCAGAACACGGACCCCAGCATGCATTCTTAAAGTTAGTTGGTTCTTACGAGGATGCTATTAACTTCCTTGTGTAATTGCAGTAGAATGTGCAAAATGTAGAAAACTTGGAAAACATAGAACAACACAATTTTTAAACAATGGACCACAATCTCACTGTTCCACACACAATAACTATTAACCTTTGTCATAGGAAGTCCTTCATATGTACAATGACAGGACACAGTTTTAGACTGCTTTCTCAGAGCAGTGTCATTAGTATCTTTCTATGTCATACAAACCCAATTACAATTAATTACAATAATTCTAAGAGATGTCACACTATTTCATTCTATTGATACATCATAATGTACATGGTTTCTCCTTTATTGTTGAATACTTCAGTTAATTCAATTTTGCAGAATTTGAAATGGTAATATTGAGAAAAACCTTTTTTACTTTAGCTCACACTTTTTGATTGTTAGGATAAGAACTGTCTAAGTCATTGTGGTTTTTTGTTTGTTTTGTTTGCTTTTAAATGTGTGCTGTTTGTGCTGGGGCTCTTAGAATACCAATGACTGAAATTTGCCCTCCAAACCCAATGTTAAATGTGCGTGTTTAAATGAGGGGTATTGCATTTACCTTTTTCTCTTATCAGGTTACGGGACAGTGTTTCCTAGAACTGCTGGTGGGCAGATGTTCTGTGTTGTCTTTGCTGCAATTGGAATCCCTCTAACCATCATAGTCTTTAAACATTTTAGTACATTAGTTTTTCTGCCATTTGAAAAATTTGGAAAGCACCTTGAAAATAAGGGAGTAAGTAAGGTAAGATCTCTCTCTTTCCACAGTGTCTCTCATACACACAGACATGTCTGGTAGAGAAGTTTTGTTTATACATTGTTTCTTCATATATATATATTTATATATATACACACACACATATATTCACAACCTTAGATTAACTTGGCACACGACATGTATAAACACTTACTGAGCTCATATTGAATGAAATTTGTAGGAGTAGAAAGAGCAAGTCATTCTGTTGTAAAACAGAAGTGAGAAAATCCAGTGTTCGAGAGACCATCTCTGTCCTTTTAGGCAATTTGCCTCTAATCATTTAACTTACAATAAGATGAATAATGGTGAATTGTGTATGAACTAAGTGTTCTCAGAAGTCGTTTAATCAACCCCTTCATTTTACAGATCAGGAAAACACTTCATAAAGGCTAGGGGACTTGCTCACATTACCTAGACAGTTAGAAGCAGTGCTGGCACTAAGGCTTCAACCACATGTCAAGCTGAGTCATGTGTGGTCAACTCAGTAACTAGCACAGGCTTTACCCTTAAAAAAATTTTAATATAGTTCTTCACTAAAATGACTAAAATGATTGAGGATTTATTATTAAATCAAGCTGTAGACGTTCTTTAAGAAGGTATTTCATTTTCTATAAAGGAATATAAAGCAGGGATCCCCTTCAGAAAGCTCAAGGAAGCAGGTGGCAAGCTGTGATTCCCATTGATCACTGATGTGATCGAGTCCTTACTCTGGGTCAGGGCACTTCACAATGTGGGCGCCTCTTCCTTTGTTATTTCTTTGGGTCCTTTTTGGAGGTCTGTGGTTACTGTAGAATCTGCTCTGCTGTTAGATTAGAATATTGTATTGCCACAAAAGAAAATATAGTGAACCTCAGGCTCTAATGTGATAACTATAACATATTAATTAGTATCAAAACATAAATCTTCTTATGCAATAATATTTTAAAGAATCAGCCCTGTTTTTTTGGTACTTAGAACTTAAGTCCCTGGTGATATGAATTAAATTATATTTAAATGTATGTAAATTATATATACATAAATAAATGATAAATCTTCTAAATGTTTATTTACTACCAGAGTTTGTAAAGTCATAAAATGCCTGTTTTCCTTGCATCTTACATAGTGCTGGCCAGCAGTATGGGCAAAAGATATTGAATAAATGATAAATGGTGAATCTGTAATAAATGAGTAGAAACTTGCATCATATGATAAAAAGAAAGTGATACATAAGAAATTACAAGAGGAGTTTCTTCATTTTGTTTGAAAATGTAAATATAGTTTGTTCTGTGAGGCTAAGTGATAAATTGATGCCAATTAGGAGTACCCTAGTCTTCCAGTTGATGAGTGTCTAACTTACTTTATTATGCAAGCGAGTGGGAAATGCTGGTGCTGTGTCTGGCCTGGGTATCCCGGGCTACGCTGGGAGTGTGGGGGCAGAGCCCAGAGCAATGAGGAATGATACCCTGATACCTAGGCATGGACAGTCTTAGAAGGAAGTGGCGGATGTTAAAATATACATGAAAAACAGTCTAAAATCAAGGTCTAGATGCAGAGATGGGAAAGAAAGAACACAGGAGAAGAAAGAGATGGAAAGACAATGGATACTATACAGAACATAGAATGATAGAGCCTGGACATACTCCTAGGGGCAAGATTATTCAAAGGAAAGATCTCTGTATAGGGCTCTAAGCCTTTGAGCAATGAAAGAATTGATAAGAACACTAAACTAATGGAGCAAACAATAGTTTTTTAATGTTCCTGGTTTATGATATAACTGCTAACATTGTATCTCTTTTTCTCATATATTTCAGAAAAATGCTTTTCTTTGGAAAATTGTACTTTTCATTATAATTGGATCACTTTTGTTTCTGGTATTACCACCATTTGTTTTGATGTCATTAGAGAATTGGACTTTCATTGAAGGACTTTATTATTCATTCACCACCATAAGTGCTATTGGTTTAGGAGACTATACAGTAGGTGAGTCTTAATAATCTTGAAATAGTATTCTCTATCACAGCAACAGATTGAAACACAATGTAAAAAAGAGCTCAACTAGAAATGTTAACAGATTTCTTTGAACAGTAAGATGAAGGTCAGTCCTTTTCAAGAAATCTCCAGGGTATAAATAAACCCATCCGTACACCCCACAGTTATCACTATGGGAATAAGACTTAGAGTAAGTCCTTTTAAACTAAATGTCTCTGCATAATCACACATGATAAATAAAAGTCATATGTGATCAAAACACAAGGTTTGAGTGATTAACCCTATATCATGCACCTTACATACCTCTTCCAAAAAGTGTCTCAAATTTCTCCCTAAAATAAAGATGGGAAAAGGAAGGGAGTAGAGCCATACAGACATTAGTAATTTCTATAATATTTGTGAGTCACAATTAAAATAGCTCATCAATTATTTTGAGTATGGAATTCTATATTGGTAGTTATTTTCTTGCAGTATTTTAAAGATTCCATTCCATTGTCTGGCTTCCATCATTCCTGATGATAAGTTAGCTGTTAGTCTTATTGTTGGTCATCTAAAGTAAGGAGTGTTTCCCTCCCTCCACCCTCACACTACTTTTAAGTTTTTATCTTTGCCTTTGGTTTTCAGAAATTTAGCTATAATTTACTTTAGTGTGGTTTGCATTGTATTGATTCTATTTGGAAATCACATAGATTGTTGAACTGAAGAATTGAAGTCTTTTGTCTGTTTTGCAAAATTCTCAGCTACTACCTATTTGAATGCTGATTATTCCTTATTTTCTCTCTTCTACTTCTGGGACTCCAATTACATGAATATAAGGCCTCCTCTCCATGTTTCACATGTTCTAATATGCTTTCCACATTTCTCTCTAACTTCACTTAGGACCTTTTCCATTTACCAACTTCTAGTTCACTAATTCTAACTTCTGCTATATGTAATGTGCTTTTAAATTTGTATAATGAGTTCTTAATATAATATTTTTTACTTATAAAATGTCCATTTAATTCCCCCTTTGGGTAGGTTCCCATTCTCTGGCAAAATCACTCATCTATTTTCCATATTATATTTAAAAAATTTATAATAATTGCCCTGGCTGGCATAGCTCAGTGAATTGAGCGTGGGCTGCAAACCAAAGGGTCACTGGTTTGATTCCCAGTCAGGGCACATGCCTGAGTTGCAGGCCAGGTCCCCAGTAGGGGCCATATGAGAGGCAACCACACACTGGTATTTCTCTCTCTCTCTTTCTCCCTCCCTTCCCCTCTCTAAAAAATAAATAAATAAAATCTTTTTGAAAAATCTATAATAATTATAAAATAATTTTTTCTCTTCAAATTCCATATTTTCATTTCTAGCATTCCCACATTCTTGTCATTTCCATCTCTCTGTTGAAATTTCCCTTGACTTTTCCTACATGTTATTCACTGTTTCTACTCTATCCTCTATCATATCTGTTATAGTGATTTTGAATGTCTGTCTGACAATTCTAATACTTTGTCCATCTCTAAGATCATTAACTGTATTTTCTTTTGATACTGTGCCACATTTTATTTCTTTTTCTAAGTTTTTATTTTATGCTAGCCTGTGTATAAAAGAGCAATAGAGACCACAGGGAACAATGTGTACCTTCAGAAAAAGGCATACCCCTCCTTCTACATTACTAGTATCAGCAGGTGGTGTGGGGGTAAGGTGAAGCTATTGAATCTTCAAATGATCTGAATGTGGGCTTTGTTGCAGCTTTACTCAGATTCACTTTGTTGCTGACTTGGAATATTTTGAGGCTGATTCAAGACATACTCTTCAGGAAGGCATGGGAGCTGAGATCCAGTGATGCTCTGCACAATAATGGAGGATTTTCTCTAGTTGACAGCCTCGCCACAACTATTTGTGTTCCTCGGGTGTTCTCTTTGCTCTCTGAACACCTGCTTCTCCCTTTTGTCAACTGCTGCCTTCACTCGGTGAAAGCCTGATGTGCGTCAGGCACATTCCCTCAGCTCTCCTGCTCTGCTTCCACGCTGCAGTGGACAACCTTTCTCGAGTTGGGGTACCCATAGTGGGAACCATTCTGTGGGAAAGAAAGCAGCCATGAATATCTTCTCTCATAGGAAGGCCTTCTCATTTCCTAAAATTTACTTCATTTAAGGTTCTTTTACATGTCTTCAGCTCTCAGACTTCTTAAAAAAAATGAAACTGTGCCAATGTAGCTTATCCAGGTTTTTTTGTTAGTGTGAATATGGCAATATCTTGTGTCTTTCTACATACTACATCAGAAGTTCCTTACATTACCTCTTTGTTAGTAAAATATATATTCAGATTATGGCAATAGATTGGATTCCCAGTCTTAGGTACATTTTGCTCTTATTGGTGTGTGTGTGTGTGTACATGCACATGTGTGTCATTAACCAAATATCATTCGAAACCACAAGTGGGTATAGACTTCCAATTATACTTATTCTCTGATAGTTATGCTCCCATAAGTCTTTGCTGGTTAAATTATAAATGAATATTGAATAATTTAATATCTGATAATTTATAATATTCCTTGTTATTTTATGCTCTAATAAGCACAGTTAGATTATAGTCTTGTGATAAATCACACCGTGTTTGTGTTGTTTGTCTTTGGTCCCTTCTCTTTGATATCAGCGTTTATGCTCTTTCAGCCACCCCTCCTCACACATATAAATTACTAATTGTGAACAATAAATGACAAAACCTAACGGGACTACAGGAGTTGTAGTATTTGCAGTGTTATGATGATTGAATTACATGTAAGTTATTTTCTTTTTTCAAAGTGTTATAAATTTATAGAAAGCAATGAATTTATAGAATTTTAAACTCAGAAATATAAATAAGTGGCCCAGTGAAATATACTGTATTTTTGTTAACAAGATCTGAATTCCATTTTAAATAATTTTGTAATGTATTTATTTTTCTTCCCTCATTTTCATGGTTTCTAGCAGTAGCAATGACAAATGAATTACCTTATAGCAAAATATTATACTTATTACAATATTTAAAATGATAATTTTCCAAGGGGAGGAGAATTTTTCAACACCCATGTGCTCTAAAAAAAAGAATCTTAATATCTGCAATTTAAAGTATATCCTTTCCTTGAAATCAGTGATAATTTTAGATATGCTTTATTTTAAGTTCTAATTTGTTTTTAGGATGAAAGGGGGCATTTTTCTATGTATTAATGAATAGAAAGAAAATGTTATGGGAAAAAGTCACCATCTGACTATTTACACGTTATTTTCTTTCTGTCTTTAGCTTCAAATCCTATGAAAGAGACGAAGGGCATCACTTACTCAATTTTATTATTAATTTGGATTCTCCATGGTCTCGTCTGGATTGCTCTTCTATTTAATTTGATAACCAAATTACTTTATGAAATGGAACTAAAGCTAAGTAAGGACACATCTGACATAGAAGTTGGAAAAAAAGAAAGGAAGACAGAAGACAGATGCTGAAAAGCAATACGCGTGGCAGGTTTGCTCCCTCCGAATTGCAGAGGGTTTTCACAGAGCCCTTTCAGAGGGCCTGCCCTGGAAGGAACAGAAAAACAACCAGATGTTTCTCCATGCACCTCTCATGTGAGTTGCATTTCCACATCAAAATTTACTTAACTTTAATTGTTATTAAGAAAAATAATTTTAAAATACAATCCATATCTCAACTTTACTTGCCCACCTGCCCCCCACCAGGCTCAGCCCATGTTGGATCCACACCAGCATTTGTATAACTAGAAGTTTACTCTAAAATTGTGTTTCCATGTTTTTTCCACTGTGTATTTCAATAAAGGTAGAAATTTCCATGTACAAAATTATGGAGCTATTTTCATTGGGTTCCGTTTCTTATACACATTATTTCTAATTATCAATCATTTCATTAAAAGCAATGTTTTTTTTTTCTCCCAGTTAAATAAATGAGAAAAACTGCAGGCTAGAAGGGACTGGCAAGAAGTTTTCAAAGTGAGAAAAAGCAAGGACCTAGAACCTAGATTACTCTATCCAGCAAAGCTATCATTTAGAATGGAAGGGCAGACAAAATGCTTCCCAGGTAAGGTAAACCTGAAGGAGTTCATCATTACCAAGCCATTATTAAATGAAAACTAAATGGAATTATATAAGAAAAAGAAGATCAAAACGATGAACATTAAAATGGCAATAAATTCACAACTATCAGTAATTGAATCCAAATAACCCACTAAGCAAACAAGCAGAACAGGAACAGAATCATAGAAATGGAGATCATTTGGAGGGTTGTCAGTTGGGAAGGGGAAGGGGAAGAATGTGGGAAAGGTACAAGGATTAAGAAGCATAAATGGTAGGGACAAAACAGACAGGGGGATGTTAAGAACAGTATAGGAAAGGGAGAAGTAAAAGAACTTACATGCGTGACCCATGGACAGGAACTAAGTGGGGCAATTGTTGGAGGGAATGGTAGTACTGGGTGGAGGGGGGCAAAGGGAAAAAATTGGGACAACTATAACAGCATAATCAATAAAATATATTTTTAAAAAATGAGTGAGACTATTCTGATTTTCATTCAAGTTCAGGCCTCCTAATCATGTATTTCCAAACTTCTTCTCAGTGAACATGACCAAATATCACTTGGCTGCTCCCACTTTTTTCTTTTGCTGCCACATGCAGCAGAAGGTCTTGTCCTGATGCCCTCTTCCTGACAGAAATGGTCTGAAAGAGTGAACATGAAGAGCTGTCACGTTAGAGCCCAGGCCTGATTCACCCTAGGTCACCCCATAGTCCTGAAGGACTTGTCTAGTTCCAGTTACAGGGACCAAGCCGGAAGAACCAAGATTAGTCCTTTGGACAGGAAATGCTTCTAAGGGACATCAAGGGATTATCTCCAGGAGGGTGACCCCAGGGAGGAAGGGAAGCCCTTTCACTACCACAGATGCAGCCTCCAGTAGTGTGATCACAACGTTGGCAGAAGAGATGTTACTTTGTACTTTTCAAGTGGTAAATAGGATTTACAGGTTATAAACTACAGACTAAAGTAGCTAAGAGAATATACATCAACCTAAAATATTTGTTCAGGTAAATGTAGTAAAAAATCATATTAAATGTCATAATAAAATAAGAATAAATAAGCATGTACACTTTGTTAGGAGTAGTTATGAATTAGTGTAGCCTTTTAGTACAAAGTAGACAAATAGAAATGGTCCAGTTTCCTTTTTAATATCCTTAAAATAAGCAGGTGGATCTAATTATGTTTTTGACCAATAACTTTACTTGGGATACGTATATAGGGTGGGTAAATCAAAAAGAGGTCTTATTGGGAACCTTGTTTTGGACAGTATACCAGTTTCTTTTTATCCCAAAGTTGTAACCTGCTGTGATACAATGCTTCAAGAGAAAATGCTGTTATAAAAACAGTTTAGAATTAAATTTTTAATTCATTTAAAAAAAGAATAAATAAGCATAATAGGAGCAATAAAATAATTAAATCCAGGAGAGAAATATGAAGCATAAAGGACAGGAGGTCAAGGCTATGTTAGTAAGAGATTAAAAAAGAGCCCAAGTACCCAAGCTGGAACTAATCCCTCCCCACCCCCTCCCTACTTTACCATCATCACTGCAGCTGGATTCCCGGCTACCAGCTTCCTGCCTCATGGTTTGCTCAAGGCTGAGTTTCACTGCAAGGGCGGGGCCTCACGCTGAAGGTGGGGCCTCTGGCATATTGAAACATTCAGACAGAAACTACCTTCAGACATTGTTCTAGCCACCTTTTCTTTCTGGCCCCAGAAGGTGTAGAAAAACAATGCCCAATTCCTTCTCAAGCAGTATGTTCATGTGGATGTAGCTTTTGTGCTTCCTATTTTAACTTTTTAAATTCTGGTATTCGTTTTGTTAAAGAATTTCTAATTAACTAGATTATGCAGAAGTCTGGGTTTTCATTTTCCCATGCCCAGTGACACCCTAGCCCGTTAGTCCCCCAAGGCCAACACTTAGAGTAACACCATTTGTTCTACAACTACTTGAATGTAGACATAATATCTAAAAAGAAACAAGTGTCTTTGAAGAACTGGCCTTAAGAATAAATACTTATAAAGTGGTTGCTAATGCTACTGTCAAGCGTCTTCCCCTGGGTGCCCCCACCTATTTTTATGCAGGAAGAAAACACGACCTGCAAACTCACCAGGCTTGGGATTGTGGATTTGCCACTGTTCATTGGGCCCAGGCAGCTGCTTCTCCGGGGCAAAATACCCAGAGCTCTATTCAGGAATCTGTGTCCTCACTGAGCAGCCCATAGATGATTGATACTCGAATTTTGAGGATGAGGTTGAAAATTATTTCTTCCTCACAGCTTTGATGGCATTGTTCCATATCCTTCTAGACCCAGTTTTAGAAATTTTTTCCCCATGAAATTTTATGGTAATGATCCAATGTATGGGATGTTCATTTATTCACTGTTCCAGGCCCTTGGTGACCCTTTCAGTGTGAACAGTTGTGTTATTCACCTGGAAAACTCTGCCATGCTATATTTTCCTATCGGAACACCCCTTACTGGGATGATAAGCTTTCTAGATAGATCCCCTAAATCTCATATTTTCTGTCAAAAAAAGGTATGTTTTTTTAGCATTTTATTTTATTTTTAATTATATTTCATTGATTATGCTATTACAGTGGTCCCAATTTTTCTCCCTCTGCCCCCCTCCACCCAGCACCCCCAACTCCTTCAGGCAATCCCCACACCATTGTTCATGTCCATGGGTCATGCGTATAAGTTCTTTGGCTACTCCATTTCCTATGCTGTACTTTACATCCCCATGGCTATTCTGTAACTACCTATTTGTACTTCTTAATTCCCTCACCTCTTCACCCATTTCCACATACCCCCCACCTATATGGCAACCATCAAAACACTCTCCGTATCCATGATTCTATCTCTGTTCTTCTTGTTTACTTATTTTGTTTTTTAGATTCAGTTGTTGGTTGATATGTATTTAGTACCATTTTATTGTTCATTGTTTTGATCTTTTTTTCTTAAATAAGTCCCTTTAACATTTCACATAATAACGGTTCGGTGATGATGTATTCCTTTAGTTGGGAAGTTCTTTATTCCCTTCCATTCTAAATGATATCTTTGCTGGGTAGAGCAATCTTAGCTGTAGGTCCCTGCTTTTCATGACTTTAAATATTTTTTGCCAGTCCCTTCTAGACTGCAATGTTTCTGTTGAGAAATCAACTGACGGTCTTATGAGAATTCCCCTGTAGGTAACTAACTGCTTTTCTCTTGCTGCTTTTAGTATTCTTTCTTTATCTTTAACCTTTGGCATTTTACTTATGATGTGTCTTGGTGTGGGCCTCTTTGCATCCATCTTGTTTGGGACTTTCTGTGCTTCCTGGACTTACATGTCTATTTCCTTCACCAAATTAGGGAAGTTTTCCTTCATTATTTTTTCAAATAGATTTTCAATTTCTTGTTCTTTTTCTTCTTCTGGCACCCATGATAAAATGTTGGAATGCTTGAAGTTGTCCCAGAGGCTGCTTATGTTGCAGAACAGACGGGGCGGGGGGTGAACAATATACTTATACCGAATGGAACCCCCCTTGTGCTCTGGGGGTCCCCCCCATACTAGGTTCATTTTGCCTGCTGCCAGGGAAAGACATCTCTCAATGCCAGATATTGGTGAAAAGGAAAGGAATTATTTATTTAAAAAGTTATACAAACTTAGAGTAATGACTTAATGTCTTCATTAAAATATGAAAGTCCTTTAGAATACCCACAAATGCACACAGTCCTTTGTTCTCCCTCTGCCAGTCCAGGGTATTGTATTTCAGGAAAAGAAGTAGAAGTCCGTGGCTCAGGTAGCCCCTCAGTTCCTAGCACCATCAGCTGTGTCACCACCAAGATCTCCAGTTAGTCCAAAACCATGTGGCACCTTCTCATGGCCCACCAACAAGAGTACTTTCATCCCCTTTCTTCCCAGCAAGGTCTCTCCTTCTTCCTAAGCCACATGACAAAGGGGAGCACCCCAAAGCCATGTGGTCCCAACCATCCAGAATGGCTGCTGCACCTGGGTTTAAATCCCAGCACAAATCTTCCTCTGCAGCCCCATTTCCAACTCCTCCCACAATCAGTTACACCTGCCAGCATTCCTGTATTTTTCCAGCCTTTCTTGGCTGCCATAGTAAGTCCGGGCAGGCATGGCCCCATGGCTGGAGTCAGTCATCTCCAAGTTCTCATGCAGGCACTGTAACCAGTTGCCTCCTAGTTACATCCTGGGTGAAAGTCACTCCCATACCCCTGGCTCAAAGCCTGGCCACAGCTGTTTAACATATCCATGAAACCAGGTGAATAGATATGTTAAATGACCATTCCTGAGGTTATTTGCAAAACTGTTGTTATGCAAAACAGCTCTCAATGGCCCTGCTCCATGTGTCCCATCCCCCAGTTCAGACCTGTGGGGGTGAGGACATCCCATATTTTTTTAATATTTCCTGGTAACCCTGAGCTCTGGACCCCATTACAAATCCCTATGTGGGGTCCCCCTGGCTGCACCTTGTCACAAATATACTATCCTCATATTTTTGGATTCATTTTCTTCTAGTTGTTCTGACTGGTTGGGGTTTTTTTGCTTCCTTATGTTCCAAATCTCAGCTTCATCCAATCTACTGTTGTTTCCCTGTAAATTGTTCTTTGTTTCAATTAGTGTATCCTTCATTTCTGACTGGTTCTTTTTATGCTTGAAGTCCTCACTAAGTTCCTTGAGCATCCTTATAAACAGTGTTCTGAACTCTGCATCTGATAGATTACTTATCTCCATTTTGTTCTTTTTATGGAGTGTTGATCTGTTCTCTCATTTGGGCCACATGTCTTTGTTGCTTCATTTTGTCAGCCTCCCTGTGTTTGTTTCTATGTACTAGGTAGAGCTGCTCTGACTCCTCTGTCTTGATATCATGGCCCAATGTAGTAGGTGTCCTATAGGTGTCTAGTAGCACAGACTCTCCTGCCACCCAAGCCGGATACTCAAGGTGCTGAGTACACCATCCTCTTGTAGTTGAGTCTTGGTTGCTGTTGGCAGATCAATGGGAGGGATTTACTTAGGCCAGTCAGTTGCAAAGATTGGCTGTGACCACTGACCACCAACCTCTGCCCTCTGTGGAGGATCAGCTATGCAGGGGCAGGATGGTAGTGCTCTGAAATGGTCTGTAGCTGTCCACTGGATGTGCAGGCTCTAGGTTTTCCCGGGTAGTGCAGGCCAAGGTCAGCCCCCGCTTGTTTTTACTGAGACCACCCTACCTGAGGTGGAAGCAATCTGAGATGATTGACTGCTACTTGTGCAGGCTTGGAGATTCCCAGGTAAAGCCAAGCTGTGAATCTAGGCTGGCTGCTGCTAGTGCTGGGCCTGATGCCACTTAGCAAGAGGTATTGGGCTGGGTGTTCAATGAGGCCAGCTGTTGCTTATTTGAAAGGATTTAGGAAGTTGTGAAGCATGACCAAGACCAGCCATTCACGTGGAAAAACCACTGTTAACAGGTGTAAGTTGGGTGGGACAGAACCTCAGGGGATCCCCAAGGAGGGGCAAACAGTGTTAGCCAGGTTGATGGAGTGTCAGATATGGTACCCGCCTGCCAGCTCTGTGGCCTTGCCCTCCTTTCTGTCTGCGAGAAAGCTGTCCTTCAGCTCTCACCTTGCTAGCCCCTTCAGTTCCTCCCTGTGTGCCACTGGTGCCTTACAAGCTGCTACCCTGGTGCTGGAGCTCAGAGGAATGAGTCTGAGTAAGTTGGTGTGTGGGCTCTTAAAAAGGAACTGCTTGGGACTCTAATTAAAAATTTCTTCCACTAATTCAGTCCCTGCAGTATGGATGGATGTGGTTTCTTTAATTCCATAGTTGTGAGACTTCCATTCAGCTTGATTTCTGATGGTTCTGAGTGACGGTTGTTCTATACTTTAGTTGTAATTTTGATGTGGTTGTGCGAGGAGCCTAGCCATGTTTACCTATACTGCTATCTTGACCAGAAGTCAAAAATGTGTGAGTCTTTGTCTTTTTTGCTCTACTTCATGGAATATTTTCTTGGCTTTATCTTCTAACCATCTATTAACTTTTGGGGGGGGTGGAGATAATAGTTTTCATGTCCAAAGGCTTTTTTAAAAATGTGTTGATTATTTGTTTTTCCTATCATCCAGTTCTTGTCTTTGAGAAGGAATGTTTTCATGAAGATTCTCGGGAGACAATCAGGCTCTTCCTTTTTCCAGGAACCATAGTTATTTCCTTTAGACCCTTTTGTTTCCAATGTTTATTTGGTGTCTCCTTTTAGAGACTAACCACAATAATGCTATGGCCTACAGGTGTTCATTAATATTTGAGAATGCACATGGATAAAGCTGTAGTAACTGGTGAGTTTGCTTTTAAGTGACCAGAAGGGGATTGGGCTACTATTCTAGGGGCCCTCTAAAAGCTAGAATGTATGATCTTTCATTCTGGGGCACTGAATTTCGTCAGAGAAACATCCTCAGAGAAAAAGAGAAAATAGAATTTAAATGGCAAAGGCAGATCACAAAGAAGAAAAAACCTCTATGATCATTGTGAAAAATTATCTTCTACCAAATGCCATCTGCTAAAACTCAGCATCTATTTTTGAGAAAACACTTCGTAAGCTAGAAGTAAATTTTTAAAAACCCATGTTCTTGATAAAGGCTATCTTTCAGAAATAACCAGAGATATACCAGAAAAAATTAAGTTACCTTTAATTGCCACTAAAACATTATTCTGAAGGCATTTGATGCATAAAGATAAAGAAGGAGTAATAAATTCTAGAAAGGTTGTCAACCATTATTGTTTCCCTAACATACCTAAGGAAATGACTAAAACCCTATGCCAACCAAGAACAGCTAAAACATTAAATCAACTGAGACTTAATCATAAGAGTGCCATGTTGGAATAAAAATAAATATTCAAAATCCACATAATTTACATACCAAAAATTATTTTAAAATACAATGGCAGATGAAAAAGTGTCCATCTACTCTATTTTTCAATACTCTATTCAGGTAAACCAGACTGATGAAGAAAAGCAGGAAGGCCATCAGCGGACAAGAGATTTCAACAGATTTCTGGAAGAAAATTTCTAGACAATAACAGATGACAAAATTTAGATGACCTTGAGTTTGGTGATGAGTTTTTACATACACAACACCAAAAGCATAATCCATGAAAGAAAATATTTGGTAAATTGGACTTTCATTAAAATTTAAAGCTTCTTCTCTAGCAAAGACAATCTTAAAGAATGAAAAGACAAGCCACAAACTGGGAGAAAATATTTGCAAAATGCATTCAATAAAGGACTTGTATGCAAAATATACCAAAGGGAAAAAACCTCTTAAAACTCTATATTTAAAAAATGGGCAAAAGATCTAAACACACACCTCATCAAAGAAGATATACAGATGGCAAATGACTTTAGGAGAAGTTGCTCAAAATTAAATGTCATTAGGGAATTATAAATTAAAACAATAATTAAATAAAACTACATGCCTATTAGGATGGCTTAAATTAAAAATACTGACAGCATCAAATGCTGGTAAGAATGTGGAGCAACAAGAACTCTCACTCATTGAGGTGGGGATGCAAAATGATACAGTCGCTCTGTAAGACAGTCTGGCAGTTTCTTACAAAGGTAAACAGTTTTGCTATATAATCCAGCATTAGTGCTCCTCAGTATTTACCCAAATCAGTTAAAAATATATGTTCACACAAAAACCTGCACACCAATGTTTTTCATCTGCTTTTTCATGACTTCCAAATAGGTGAACGGATAAAGAAATTATACATCCATACATGGAATGTTATTCATCAATAAAATTAAATGAGCTATCAAGCCATGAAAATATACCAGTGAAATTATAATGCATATTACTAAGTGAAAGAAGCCATTCTGAAAAGATGACATATATATTGTATGATTCCAACTATATGACATTCTGGAAAAGGCAAAACTACAGAAACAGTAAAGATCAGTGGTTGCAAAGGTTTCAGCAGAGAGGGAGGGAAGAACAGACAGAGCAGAGGGGCTTTTTAGAGCAGTGAAACTTCTGTATCACATAATAATGGTGGATATATTATGTGTTGTCAAAACTCATAGAACTGTGCAACACAAAGAGTGAATCTTTTTTTTTAAATATATTTTATTGATTATGCTATTACAGTTGTCCTATTATCCCCCCTTCATTCCCCTCCACCCTGAACACCCTCTCCCACCCACATTCCCCCCATTTACTTCAGTCCATGTGTCATAAGTTCTTTGCTTCTACATTTCCCATACTATTCTTGCCCTCCCCCTGTTTATTTTCTATCTACCTTCATTGCTACTTATTCTTCGTATCTTTCCCCCACTCTCCTCCTCCCTCTCCCCTGTTGCTAACCCTCCATGTGTTCTCCATTTCTGTGGTTCTGTGCCTGTTCTAGTCGTTTGCTTAGTTTCTTCTTGTTTTTGTTTCAGGTGTGGTTGTTAATAATTGTGAGTCTGCTGTCATTTTACTACACCTGTTTTTTATCTTCTTTTTCTTAGATAAGTCCTTTTAACATTTCATAAAGAGCTTGGTGATGATGAA
>CM052538.1:164735139-164783007 GCA_028533065.1 Trachops cirrhosus
ACAGAACCACAGAAATGGAGATCACATGGAGGGTTAGCAACAAGGGAGTGGGAGGAGGAGAGATGGGGAAAAAGTACAGAGAATAAGTAGCATGGATGGTAGGTAGAAAATAGACAGGGGAGGGCAAGAATAGTATGGGAAATGTAGAAGCTAAAGAACTTATGACATGTGAACATGAACTAAAGGCGGGGGAATGTGGGTGGGAGAGGATGTTCAGGGTGGAGGGGAATGAAGAGGGGTAATGGAACAACTGTAATAGCATAATCAATAAAATATATTAATTAAGAAAAAAGATGTGGTACATCCACGCAATGGAATACTACTCAGCCATAGGAAAAGATGGATACTGCCATTTGGGACAACATGGATCTTGAGAATATCATGCTAAGTGAAATAAGTTAGACAGAAAAAGTAAAAAACCATATGATTTCACTCGTGTGGGATATGAAACTGAAAGCAACAAATGAATAAATAAGACAAATGAACAAAAACTCATAGGCACAGACAGCCTTATGGAGGGTAGCAGAGGGAAAGGGGGAGCGAGGGCAGTAAAGAGCCAAGTGGTCAAATGTTTGGTGACGGGAGGAGATTGGACTTTGGGTGGTGAACACACTGCAATGAACAGATAATGTATCATAGAAATGTACTCTTCAGACCTGTATGATTTTGTTGACCAATGTCACCCCAATAAATTTAATTTTTAAAACATCTATTAATTTTTTAAAAACTGCTGAGTTGGTATTTCTGATATAATTGTATTTAAAAAAAAAAAAAAAACAAAAACTAGGATTCCAGAGAAAATAGAAAATTATTTTGAGGGAGCTCTGATCTCAATATTTTTGCCAGAGTCAGAAGAAACTTTGCACTTTGTCTGCCATAAAAATTACTGAGCTCAATGTATATTTCATGCCGACATTGTTTCTGACCCTACTGTTTGCCCTGTTATAAGGTTTATCTTCTGTGAACTTCAGCTACAATTTGTTCATGAGAAGAAATCCATTAGCCTAAAAGTATGATGGGGCTCACTGGTTGGTTGGTTAGTTGATTGTTTTAGAATGGACTCTAATTTAAAACAGCTTCATCCTTACCTTATTAGACCTTTTTAGGCACCAGAAGCATCCAGAGATCTCTGCTTTAACAGCAGCCTTTAGACAGTCCACCTCCAGACACCACAGTTTCTAACTTAGAGTAATACAGAAGCTTCCTGACTGGTTTCCACCCTTTCCACACTTTCAGTCCATTCTTCGCAGGGCAACCAGAGAGATTCTGTTAAAACATAAATTGGATCACATCATGATTCCACCAACAATCCTCGGGAGTCCCATCCCACCCAGGGTCAGCCACACTAGCCTTCTGGCTGGCCCCAAGGTCTCGCTGGCCCCTCCGCCTGGAGCACTCTTGCTCCAGATGCGCTGCCGGGCTGCCCCCTCACTCCCTTCAAGTTTGTCACCTCCTCAGCGTGACCCAGGTTAACCACTGTGTGTTAAATGTTCCCCTTTTTTAATCTGTAGAAATTATTTTCCAATATACTATTTTAATTTATTTTTTATTTATTGTACTTACTGCCTGTCTTTATTTCCTAAACTGCAAGCCCCTTTAGGGAAGGGATTTTGTTTACTTTGTTCACAGCTGTATTCTGAACAAGTCAAATTTGCTTGAAACAGTCTCATAGGTGGAGAGCAGGATGACAGACGGGGGGGTGGGGGAGGTGGGGAGGGGAGGTAAGGGGACAGAGGGATGGAGCAAAAAGGAAAAAGGACTCACAGACGTGGACAGCAGTGTGGTGATTGCTGAGGGGAAGGGAGTGTGAGGGGACAAAATGGTAATGGAAAAAATAAAATGGAGGTGAAATTAAAGAATTGCTTAAAACATAGTAGATGCTCAATAAATATTGGTTGAATGAATAAAATGGGCAACAGTGCCCTCTAAGGGCAAACTTCTTCTTGAGGTTTCTGTACCAAAAGCCATAATAAAGCTGGGCCACTGTACAGAGTGATTTACTTTTACATGGTTTTCATAGATGTGGAACAATTATTTTGTCCAATTTACCTTTCTAGTAGAAATGGCTCTAAATGTTTTCTGCACAGCTGATAGAATGTAGGACATGTTAGATGTGGCCTTTGACTTCTTGAATAATTTTTGAAGACCCCCAGGCTACATATCACAATCATGCAGATAACATTTTTTTACAAGAGCTAGTGTTAAATACAGCCCTTCTTCCATATTTTTATTTGTGACTGAAGGTGTCCAACTTTTCTGTAATGGTACTTCCAGACTCATACACTTGTTACATATTTTTCATTGCTGGTTTTATGAAGCAATGTCCTCTGAAGTCAAAGCAGCTGATCTATTTATTACCTTTCTAAAATCAAAGAATGGTTATTGTGCATTTGCAGTGCTATTTAACACTTCATCTCCATCATTTGAGTTCATACTGACATCTGCAGGCTGAGTTTGGTACTACGTAAGGGCTATCACGTTTCATCAGATTACTTTGTGCCTTCAACCCCCTTTAAAATAAGTAAAACATGAGAAATATCAAAAAGTAGCAAAAATTTATTTTGAAAGTTTTCACATCTTCTACATAAAACCCTGTTTCTGGAGAAATCTGAATGTGTAACTCTGGGAAGAGAATAACAGTAACTGTGGCTAATGGTTCTTCAGTACCAGCCAGACATCAGGCAGCTAACTTACTAGTGCTTTACTGGCAGTAACTCATTTTAATCCGCAGACCATCCTGCAAAATAAGGACAGTTATCATCCTCATTTTTCAGTTGAGATGCAGGCCTGGAGTGGTTGGTAATTTTTCAAGTTCACTTAATTAGTCATGGTGGAGCAGAACTTGAACCCCAACTGGTGGGCTTCCAGAAGCTAGTTGGTACCGTTGCAGTTTCGGCAGCAAAGATCGTGTTGTGGGATCAAAAGAAATTCCTATGAAGAATAAAGTGCTTAGGGTCATTCCCACGAGGAGCTGAGTTATATAACTTCCTGAGTCACGAACACCTAAAACATGCCATCAGAATTTTTTTCTTTGGAGGAGAGTTGGTGGGAGGACGCAGGAGTGTCTCAGAAGCAGTATCATCAATCATAAACTGAGTCTGAGGTCTATCAGTTTCTTGGGTCAAGCGAGTCAGGTCCAGCCCTCTCCTAATGGGCAACTGAGATAACAGTTGTTGGAGGCCCACGGCTGTGAGGGCCTCACAGGTGGATCTGCAAAAGGGATGCACTGAGCACACTGAAAGATGATGCCTTTCATCTTACAGTTCTATCCTTGGGTCTCAGTAAACTGATTTCCAACCCTGTCATGTATTATGATTATATCACATTTGCCAATGCTGTAATTATCTTCTAAATAGCATAATTATGTTGCATTATTTTTCTGCATTAAAGGTATTTATTAAGTGTAGACATGCTATACTTCAAGAATTGTAACTCTATTTTGTCATTACATTTTTTTTAAATCTGAAACCCTCCAAAGATAGAAGGAACCCATGGCTCTCTTGCCTTTTGAAATGCTCTCGGTGCACGGCTCTGTTAATTCCACAATTGCAGCTGGAACATTTACCCAAGAAACTGCTCATCTTTGCTTTTAGGACCTTTTTCCCAAACTCAGCCTTTCCTTCTAGTAGTTTCTCTAAGGTATGGGCAAGACTTTACCAATAAAAGATCACAAAAGGCAAAGGCTGGGTTGAAGAGAATGTCTAAGAAATGAGAAGAAGGTATTTTGCTTTGGGAAGCTGGCTGATTAGGTAATGAACTCTACCCAGAGCATTTTAGCCAATGTGGTTCTTTTACTTGGCTGAAGGGACTTAGTTGATGTTAGTGTCTCTCAGTGCTTTAATACCCCCAATAATGAGGGTATGCTTGTTTTAGAAAGACAAGGTTTTCCTGTTACATTAAAGTGCTAACAATCAGTGAACCTCTCAAAAAAAGTTAATGAATTTTTCAATCAAAATTTATTGTAGGGCTGACAAATGTTGGTAGGCACAATGTTTTCTTTCTTCCTGTTCCCAGCCACATGCCCAGAGACCATGGATGAGGGGGACACACTTTTTACCCTTCATCCCTTATGTTTCCCTGTTACAAACGCATCAGTATGTCGATGATAGCAGTCTGGCAGGAGCCAATACCTGTCTACCAGTGTGGGCGAGAAAGGAAGACCTGGGAGGACGAAGACTGCCACCTCTCACTATTGCACTATATGTGGTTTCTGTGAACCAGTTAGCAACACTCAAAACCCTTTATGTAGCCTAACCTGGGCAAATGTGATCTGTTACTGTCATTGTTATTTATGTGAGGATGAAATGTAGTAATGTGGGTAGTTGGGATAGAAGATATCCAAGCTGAAAAGATCCTTGCATTCCTTTATACATTCCCACCCAAGCTCTTCCACCAGTAAATGAATGAATGAATGAATAAAGTCAACCCTAGTCTTATTTATTCTCTATAAAAGCACTAAAAGTCATTCCAACATGTTCACCCCCACCGTCACAGGGCACAGCCCGCGGACGTGCCTCCCATACTACAGTGAGAGTGACCTGGTTAAGGGTGGGGTCTCTCATGTTAGAGAGTGGAGTTCGAACAACAACCCTGCCATTTTCTAGCTGGGGAATCCTGGGCAAGCTATTTACCCTCAATTTCCACATCAGTAAAATGAGGGTAATAATTATATTTTGCTCATAAATATGTGAGTATATTCCTATATATAACTAATAATAGGGGCTTCTATACGACTTCATTATTTCAATTATTTCAGTTAAGGATTAAAAGGAATGAATTGCCCTTTTGATAGACCATTTTCTGAGGGAAACTGTGAGGGTTAATTGTATGTGTCAACTTCTCTAGGAGGCAGGGAACTCCAATATTGAGGTAAACATTATTCTCAGTGTGTCTGTGGGGGTGTTTCTAAGTGAGATTTACCTTTGAATTGGGACTGAGTGAGAGATTCTCCTCCCCATTGTGGGTGGGCTTCTTCCAATCTGTTGAAGCCCTGACTAGTGCAAAAGACAGGGTAAGGGAGATTTTACTCTCTCTGCCTGCTTTTGATTTGGGACGTTGTCTTTCCAGGGTCTCAGACCTTTGGACTCAGACTGGAACTATACCAGCAGCTCTCCTGAGTCTCCAGTTTTCAAACAGAGGCTCCTCAGTTTCCACCATCACGTGAGCCAATTCCTTGTAATAAACCTCTTTCTACGTACAGGTGCTCCTTGACTTACGATGGGGTTGCATCCTGATAAAGTCAAAGATGCATTTAATACACCCAACCTGCTGAACATCACAGCATAGCCCTGCCAGTTTCTGCTGAACATGTGTCCCTTTCACACCATCACAAAGTCAAAACATAATTAAGCCAAACCATTGTAAGTCGGGGACCATTGTATCGGTTCTATATATTCTGTTTCTCTTGATAACCTTGACTGATACAGAAACCAAGCTACAAACTATGCTAATTTGTGTAAAACATTCTCAAATGTTTATAATTAATAAGCAATTCCAAATGAATTCATGTTTCTAAGCATTATAATTTACTGCATCTTATGTCAGAAGAAAGATACGCAGCACACTGGTTTGGCCTGTTTATCGAAAGAGGTGAAGATGTTATGACACCAATTGACAGGGTCTGATTTGGTACACTAAATAAGGAGTCTGCCTGGTTATGAGGGTGGTATTCACTAGAAACTGCCAAAAAACTTGTTTTCAAATTTATTCAATTTGGTAGCCATAATTTTTTGAAGTCACCGCTTTGGAATGTGTAGATATCCTGAACAATTTTATAATAACCTGGAAATGGCCTTTGGTGTTAGACTACAAAAATGGTAAAATAAAATGTGTGGAATATATAGAAGGTTTCAAATACCTTAAAATTGAACACCTTGTGCTGAGATAGTCCTTATCGAGATTTCCGATGCTGTTCAACATCTCTGGTATATTTGATCTCTTAGAAATCTAACTCTGCCAGGCATCTATTCTTTTATCACTAAGCTTTATTTTCGAAATGCATTGTTGCATTTACTGGCAGCGTGTTCCTTTAGTTAACTGGCTTTCGATATTCTCCCAACAATGTTGTTGTATTCACCTATAAACAACAGGATTACACGGCACATCTCTGACTATGATTTTGGCAAGTTCCCATCAGGATATTTTGTTCTGTCAGTGTTGTAATACTTCTGTTGGCGGCCTCTTAGCTCTTGATGGTTAATATGGAGGCAATGATACTGCTGGTTCGCCTTTCATTCCTCTGTGGTCTCTGCTTGCCTGTGTATATCACTCAAAGTAAGCAAGCCTCTTGAAAATACTTTAGTATGCTACTTAAAACTTTCTAAATATCATATCATTTCAGTGTGCTCTGGGTAGCTATCTACCCTGTTGGCTTTGATATTTGCTTATAATTGGTTGGGGGGTTTTTGCAAACACTTCACTCCTTTTTAGTGGACTTTATTGTTTCAATTTCAATGAATTAAGAGCTTCACATTTAAATTGCTGTTGGAAAATTTCATAGCTGTGGGTCTGAATGATGACATAGGGCTATATTTATTTCAAATACAAAGGAAACAAATATTCTGATTTATGACTTCACTAGTGGTTCAATAAAAATGAATATGATATATATGTAATGGAATTAAAAGTCTTATATAATTGTGATTAATTCAAGAACTTTACAGGATGTGAGAACCTTTCTATGCTTGGTTAATTTAGTGAGATTAATATCCTGCAACTAGTAGCACATATAAACTATTTCACCACGAACCACAGTTTATGCAGGTGTATATACCAGGAGTCGGGTGGCTTGAATAAAAATATCACACAATAAAAATAAAGCATGTATCTCTTTAATAAGGAATTCTATTTTCATTGTGTGGGTATAGGACATTTAGTTTATTCTGTAGTTCATGGGCATTTGGGTTGTTTCCACTTTCGGCTATTATGAATAATGTTGCTCTGAACATTCATTTACAAGTTTTTGTGTGGACAAGTGTTTTAATTTTTGTTGGGTATATACTAAGAGTGGAACTGCTGGGTCATATGGCTACTGTACATGTAGCAGTTTGAGTAAGTGCCACACTGTTTTCATAGCAGCTGTGTCATTCTACTACCCCACCAGCGAGGTAAGAGGGTTCCAGCTTCTCCACATTCTCGCCGACACTTGTTATTACCCTTTTATTATTGTCTTTTCACTTTCATGATAGTATATTTTGACTCATAAAGGTTTTTAATTTTGATGATGTTCAATTTACCTATTGTTTCCTTGGTCGTCTGTCTGTGCTTTAAGTGTCATATCTGAGAAATGTCACCTAACTAAGGTCGCAAAAGTTCGCTCAGGGGCTTTCCTTCCATTTTAGCTCTCACGGGTATGTCTTGCTCCCTGTTGAGTTTTGTGTGTGTTGTTAGGCAGGAATCCAAACTCATTCTTTTGCATGTAGATATCCAGTTGACCCAGCACCGTTTGTTGGAAAAACTAATCTTTCTCCTTTGAGTGGTTTTGGCACCATGTCAAACATCAGTTGATCATCACAGAATGTACAAAGAGAGAACCCTACTGTAAATCATGGAATTTAGTACACAAATATCAATATTGGTTCATCAGTTGTAGTAATTGTGCCACACTAATAAGAGATGTCAGTAATAGTGGAAACTGTGCACTGAGATAAGGGGTGTCTGGGAACTCTCTGTACTTCGTACTCTCTGCCCAATTTTCCTGTAAACCTCAAACTGCCCTGAAGAAGTCTATTGTGTTTTTAAAATTAATCTTTAAAAAATCAATTGACCATAAATGCATGGGTTTATTTCTATTCTGTCAATCTATATGTCTATCCTTATGTGAGTACCACATCGTTATATATTTTGCTATAGCATTGTAATTATTTAACCCAAGAAGTGTGAGTCCTTATAAAAATGTGTTCATAATATACAACATAAAGAGATATAAATTGTGACATCAATAACAAAGTGTTTTGGGGGGAAGTGAAAGTGTCGAATTTCTGTGTGTGATTGAAGTCAAGTTGTTATCAGTTTAAAGTAGACTATGTTCAGCATTTGACTTGCTTAGTGACTTGGACACATTTTCATAGGCCTATTGCTTCATCTGTAAAATGATATTATTTACCTACTTCCAAGGTTATTGTGAGAATTAGGTAAAATGATAATGCAAAGTATTTGGCACGTAAGGGCTTAATGCATTTTAGTTCTTCAAAACATTTACCACCATGACTGGCACACAGCAGGCAGTCATTATTCTGGGTCTAGTATTAGTCAATGCTTAATTACCATTAAGACAGTGACTATATATCTTCATTTCATATTCCTCACAGTACTTAGGCAGGCACTTACCCATGTTAGGTCCTCAATTAATTTGGTTAAGTACATTAATCAGAAAATATTTTGTCACCTTAGGGTATGGAAGGATTTCTAAAACAAAATGGAAAATTGGTGATTTATAAGAGAGAAGATGAACTGCATTATAATTAAGAGCTTCTGTTTATCAAGAGAGACCACAAGAGTGAAAGATGAGCCACAGATTGGATATAATACCTACAATAAATAAATAAAATGGGTTAGTATTCAGAATTTATTAAAAGAAAATAACTCCTACAAATAAATAAATAGAAGACAAATAACCTGGGGTGAAAAGTGGGCAAAAATCATGAAGAGGCAATTCACAAAAGACAAGAATGTCCAGAAACACTAGATACTCAGCCTCATAGTAATCACGAATAAGCAAAGCAAAACTATAATGAAATAGCATCTTATACCCATTATATGGGCCAACATTTTAAACCTGAAAATGTCTAGTTAAAGTAAAAATATGGAATAATGGAAACTCAAATGTACTTCTGGTGTGAGCAGTAATTAACTACTTTTAAAAATAACTTGGACCCTGACTGATGTGGCTCAGTGGATTGAGTGCCAGCCTGTGAACCAAAAGGCCACTGGTTGGATTCCCAGCCAGGGCACATCCCTGGTTGTAGGTCAGGTCCCAGGAGAGGGCACTCGAGAGGCAGCCACACATTGATATTTCTCTCCCTGTCTTTCTCCCTCCTTTCCCCTCTTTCTAAAAAATAAATAAATGAATAAATTTTTACAATTATTAAAAAAAGAAGTAAGTTAGTACGTGTGTATTGACAGTAGGGATTGATGTCGCCATCAGCTCTGGAAAGCCAAGAGGATGGGGTTGGGGAGGTGCCCAAAAAGACCTTCTGTCATATTGTCATTAGTTCTACTATACACATTGTATGATGAGTCCTTGGGAGTTTATTACTTTTTTAAACTTATGTGATTGCTTAAATTATTTTGAATATATCAAATATTACACAATGAAAGTTTTTGAAAATGAAAGCTTCAGTGAGGACAGTTGAGATTTTGTATTTTATTTATTATACGTCCCAATAAAATATGAATTACAAAACTTCACTGTGGTTGTAGACCCATGTGGCAGGTTAATGACGAAGACACATTATTCTCTATTGCTTTGTCTCATCTCACTATTCACAAAAGAAATTTGAGATTCTCTTTTTTCTTCTTGCTCCAGTGAAGGCCAGAGATATAGAATACTTGGTACAGGTGATGTTTTATTTGTTTGGCATAACACATTACAAGTGAGCTTTGTTTTAGTTATTTCCAAAAGTTTTGAAAACAAAGTAAACAAAAGAGCAATCCAAGTAAGACCAAACGTACACCAAACTATTATAAATGCTGTGTATATTTGTGAGTAAGTCTTAGAAGGATTTACACCTAAAAACAAAAAGTAAATCACATTCAAATTATTGGATGATGACTTTTCCCTCTGATCTTCTCTTGACCTTCTCTCTTAACACTATATAGGTATAGTATAAACCCATATAATATGGGCTAAACTATATGGGTTTAGTATAAACCCATAAAAATGTCTATAAAATTTGATTCTCTATAATCACTGATTATTAAGGACCGATTGGAAATTCAAAAGTGGTATTTCTGAAATGAGTATCATATTCAATGAGACTATAGAATTATATTACAAAATTTAGATTACATTAGATATTTTGTAACACCTATTACATGAAGAGAAAAAAGCTCTATTTCTATGTATGGTTTGAAAAGTATTTATGCAAATATACTGAGCTGACTGAATATCTCACAGGATAGATAGGTATTTAGATGTGCTGTAAACCTTTAGGACATATGTTAATGTGATTTTTTGTTTTTGCTTTCATTACCATTTAAAAAATAGGGATTTAAAAAGTAAACATAAGCTATAAAGACATTTTTTAAAACTCAAATTTTATTTTAAAAAATGATGTGGCTATCCATGAATATACATACATTCCTATTCTGACTTTCATGTGGTAGGAAAGGCTCAAGAAATGCTGAATGCTAGATTGGTTGAGTGACTATTGACACAAAAAAGAATCAACTAGGTCAAAGTTTCTGCACCCCTGCTATGTAGTATTCAGTCAAATTCAGTCCTATTGGTCATGTAGCTTGTCCAAGTTGACCCAGACGGAATGGTGTTGATGAGACTCACATGTTCTGCTCCTTGGCTCTGTGCTTCTTGCAGTAGAATACAGATTCTTCTGTGGGGTTATGAGGCATGTGCATGTATGCATAATGGGGTATATACTGATGTTCTTTGGGCTAATTTTTAAAAAAGTATGTTAATAGTAAGAATGACGCCTAATATTATGATACTAATTTTAGGCAGAGATGAGTCAAGAACAATAGAAAAGTTTCCCAAAAATATATAGCCTAGAGGTTTGCTTTGCTTCTTTAAGGAATTTACAAACACAAAAAGGTCTTATAGAAATAATTCTTTATACAAAAGACTTTTGGATATTTTACTGCTAAATTTTAGGTATGTACATTAATACCTAGGGTCTGAGGATCTCTGTTTCCTCCTTAAGCAGTGTATTTATTCCAAAGTGAAAGTGGAGTTATCTATTGGAAAAGACACTATGTGCATGTTGCATGGGATTCAACGTTTGTACCTATTGTTTCCATTACACGTAAACTTTGAATACCTGTATGAGCAAGGGTAATGCTTTGAGAAATTTCTCTGCTCCATTTTCCCATAACTAGTATACTCTGGTGTCCTGAACCAAGAAGAAAGGTGGATGAAAAGGAATTACTTTGGAACCTTTCATGAATGGTCAGGTTATTGGAGTTTCTCAATTGTTTTGGCCTCTACCCTAACTCTGGTAGATAAATTCTATATTTCTGGCTATACTTTTACTACAAATCCTGTTGAGTTTTGGCTATGAAAGCTAATATAATTCTAAGATTAATATCAGTTGACTTACCTGGTACATAGTCACCAAACCCAATGGTACTTAAAGAGATGAATGCAAAATATAATCCTTCATTGTATGACCAGTCCTCTGTATACATGAAAATTAATGATGGCAAAAAGATGAAAATGACAAGTCCAGTTACCAGGAAAAAGAGGAAGGTGCAAATTTTAATTTGTCCCTAAAAAAAAAAAAACAGAAGAAGAAGGAAGGAAGGAAGGAAGGAAGGCAGGAAGGGAGGAAGGAAGGAAGGAAGGAGGGAAGGCATTAATACCCCAAAAGCAGTCAGAGAGCCATTGGCTAAACCACCATTTGCCTGTCACAGATCCCTTCCTGACTGGGTGCCAGCTTGGTCTACCCTGACCACCCTTTGCCTTGCAGATTTCCTTTGCATCTGGGAGTATTTCCCAGCTCTGTCAAATGAATTGCCTCCCTTATGAATTCCTTTATTTCAGTTTTCTCTCTTCATGCATGTTATTGCATTTCACATTTTTTAAATGTTAAACAACCCCTCTCCTCCTCCCCTCCACCCCCCAGGTCTTAGACTACAGTGTTCTTTGGCTTTGTGAACTGCTCTCTTGCACCCCCAGTTCTGGATCCCATCGCCTGTACAGAACAGACAGTCTCCATCTGGAAGTTCAGGAAATTAGCTTTTGAGACAAACTAATTATATTTTGCTAAGAGATATTCCAACACCTTAAATTATAAGAAAAAATAAATGTATTTTCCCATCTGAAAACTGGATGTTCCACTTACAATACTATATTATATTAATTGATTAAATATGTTTATGATAAAATTCAAATTCATTCAATAAGCATTTGTTAAGCTTTATCTATTAGTATCATGAAAGATACTCAAGATACACAGTAAAAATAAGACAGTTTTCCACATGGAAATTACGGTTTTGTGGGGGGTAAGGAGGAGATACAGACAAGTAAACCAATTAAAAATAACATGTTTTAAACTTTTGTTTATAGTCTCTCCTATGAGACAAACTTTATGCTAAGGACTATATGTACTTTTTTGATTTATTATGGTAAAGGGACATATTGTAAATATTTCTTTAAATTTTAGTGCTTATTACAGTGATTACATTGGATTGTGGGGTTTGCAGTGCTTTCTAAACTTGGAGAGATATGAAGCTGATGTTATAAAATTCTTACACGTCTTGTTTCTCTAGAAATTTGGAAATATTATCAACTTCGGGTCTGTGCCAACCTGTATACCATCCCTGGAGCAGAATAGAGCAAAACAAAGGAAAGTGGAAGAAATAGCTGACTTTTAGTATATATTTTGGGCCTGTTAAAGAGTCTTAAGAATGAGAGGAGGTTGATATTATAAACTTCATTTTCTGTGAGAAGTGCTGTTAATAGCTCCTTTTGTTTAGCTTTGTATGGTGGTGGCAGGCTCAGCATTCTGTGTCAGTGATATGGTTTTATTTGGGTCACATTATTATCCAGTGCACTTGAGTGACCCTGTTTGATGAATTTGTTTAGACATATTTATAAGCATGAAATAAGGTACAACCTTGGCCTTTTGTAGGCTTTGAAAGTCAACATTCAAAAGATTTTGGTTTTCTAAAATGGCCAAGTCTTTGATACCAGACATGATTATAGGGGTTGATAACAAGGCCTCAGGAAAAACAAATGGGCAAAGTCTTTTCAGATACTGTCTGATCTCCTCCTTTGAAGAGGAAAGAAACTTCTCTGTTTGAACTATTCCATGGAGGATTTTTGGTTTCTCAGGAATGCTCACAATTCTTGACTCTCTTTCCACCCCTCCTAGAACCCACCCCCAAGGGAGAATTGCTGGTACAAATGGGTCAAGCACACGAGCATTTACTGACCACCACTGTAGGGGGAGTGGTTGAGTAATCTCCCAGGAGTTTCTTTCTCGGAACTCCACTTCTTTGAGACTGGGGAAGTAATGCCAGCTGGGGCCTGCTCTCACTCAGCACTGCTCTTTCCTAAGAAGGCCCAGGGCAGCTGGCTTAGACCAGGTCTGTTTAGACATCAAGCTGGCCTTTTAATCATCACTTTTAAGCCAGTGGATGAGAGTTCAGAGAGGAAGGGAAAGGAATATACTGCCTTAGTCATCTGCTTGAAATGGGGTAGTTAGGTATAAGGAGTTATTGCTCAAGTGCAGCCTAGTTCACAGGAATACCTGATACAAACCTTCCTGGCAATGGGAACGAACATTTGCCTGTCCCAGTCCTCCCTGCGTATCTCTTTCTGGAATATCAGAAATGGACTATCCACTCACGCCATCTCTCTTTATCTTACTTTGCTCCAATTCAATGCAAATTTGCCTAACATTTTTCCAAACAGCCTGTTTTATTATATGCTTTTATAATCTATAGTCTTAAATAATATCTTGCCCCTGGCAGTATTAAGAAAGAAATTGTGAGATAAAAGAGCTCAGTACCCAGAATCAGAAGCATTGAATTCAAGTTGATAACTTCCTCTAGAAAATCTAGATGTTATGTTTTACATACTTACTTCATAGGCTGGTTCAGAGAATCAAAATCATGGCTGTGAAACTGCATTTATACTATAACATTCTACAGGTATTATTTGAAATAATATTCCTGTTTTCTGAAGAAGAAAAATAAAACAGTGCAGATCTTTTGAGAGAGACATTGATGTGAGAGAGAAACATCATCTCCTCCTACATGCATCCCAACTGGGGACTGAACCCATAACTTAGGTATGTGCCCTGAATGGGAATCAAACCCACAAACATTTTGGTTCATGGGATGACGCTCCAATCAACTGAACCATCTGGCCAGGGATGAATACCCTTTGTTTTGATTAAGGAGTTCCATAAAAAATAGGGCAAGAATGTCAAATATATACATTAAAATATGTATATATATGCACACATATGTACTTATACATATGTGCATATATATATGAGAGAGAGATTCTTTTTAGCATGTATTTAATAAGAATTTCTACAGTGTTGTGTGCTTATTCTATATAAGGTTATAAACCCAAGCATATATAATAAAAACAAGAAAAATCATTTAGTAAACATTACCTCTTTCATTCCCATATTCTGAAGGTATTTCTCAAGTCCTAAAAATGGTTGTAATATTGCATTACCCACAGATTTCAAGAATATGATAGTTAGAGGAATCCCCAATAAAGCATAGAAGACACAGAATATCTGGCCCATAGGAGTTTTGGGAGCAATTGATCCATAACCTAATGGACGATAAAAGACAAATTTAATGTCTGCTCAACAGTGGAACGTGCGCTTTTGATGTTTTGTTGTTGTTGATATTTTGTTATGAGAATCCCAGCCACATGCATAGCTTTTAAGAGAAAACATTATCCAATCACTTTACATTGAAGAATTTCTCCTAAGGAAACAATCAGAAAAGTGAGAAGTGTATAAGAATATCACTAAAGCAATATTTAAGTGAAAAATTGGAACTAACATAAACATTTGGCATTAGAAGGGATATGCTGAATAAAATGGCCCAATAAAATACTTTGCAGTCTTTAAGAATTATGTGACAGTGTAAGCAACATCTAGGACAACTTCGAGTGTTCCAACATTCACGTCATAGGGCTGCCGGAAGGAGAAGAGAAAGAGCGAGAAATTGGAAATCTGTTTGAAAAATAATGAAACAAAACTTCCCTAATTTGGTGAAGGAAGTAGACATGCAAGTCCAGGAAGCACAGAGTCCCAAACAAGATGGGTGTAAAGAGACCCACTCCAAGACACATCATCATTAAAAAGTCAAAGGATAAAGATAATGAGAGAATCTTAGAAGAAGCAAGAGAAAACCAGATAGCTACCTTCAGGGGAATTCCCATCAGACTAGCAGCTGATTTCTGAAAAGAAACTTTGTAGGCTAGAAGGGACTGGCAAGAAATATTCAAAGTCATGAAAAGCAGGGACCTACAGCCAAGATTGCTCTATTCAGTAAAGACATCTGAAGGGCAGATAAAAAACTTCCCAGGCAAGAAAAAAACTACGAGTCCATTATCACCAAGCCATTATTATATAAAATGTTAAAGGGACTTATTAAGAAAAAGAAGAAGATCAAAACTATGAACACTAGAATGGCAATAAATACATATCTATCAGCAATTGAATCTTAAAATAATCTAAGCAAACAAAAACAGAGACAGAATCATGGATATGGAGAGTGTTTTGATGGTTGCCATATAGGTGGAGGGTGTGTGGAAATGAGTGAAGAGTGAGGGGATTAAGAAGTACAAATAGGTAGTTACAGAATAGCCATGGGGATGTAAAGTACAGTATAGGAAATGGAGTAGCCAAAGAACTTATACGCATGACCCATGGACATGAACAATGGTGTGGGGATTGCCTGAGGGAGTGGGGGTGCTGGATGGAGGGGGGTAAAGGGGGAAAAATTGGGACAACTGTAATAGCATAATCAATAAAATATAATTAAAAAAAGAATTGAATTGTGGAAGTATATTTAATAATATGGAAAAACTATATATTTCTTAGTTAAAAAAGACTTTTTGGGTGGATTTCACTATAACCATTCATAATACTTATTTATGGGGTACAGATAAAAAAATGAAGAAATTTGCTACTTTGTGTACAAAGTTGAATAAGCTAATACCTATTATTGAGTCTAATTTTAACTTACACATCAGTATTTGCTGTCTTCTGTATAGCACAACGTTTAGCAAAATCTCTAAGTTATGGATTTGGGGTTTCTGTTATGAAAATATCTTGTGCATACACACAAATAATTGTTGACCTAAACAATTTTGTCTCTTCTGTGCTCATGGCTCTTAAGTTCAATTTTTATTTTCGATGATACAAGAAGGAAGATAAGAATGCTCTCTCGCTCTCTCTCTCTCTCTCTCTCTCTCTCTCTCTCTCACACACACACACACACACACACACACACAGAGGAAGAATGCTATACCAAATTCTCATAATTTTTCATGGAGTTTCCACGAATGTTCCGTTGGCTGCCTGCGGTAATATTCTAAATAGCCTGGCAATGTCAAAGCCATTACAACAAATGAGGAGTTCATGCCCATTTGAAGTCATGTCCAAACCCAGATAAATCCATAGTTTTCCTTGACTCACATTTTTTAAAAAATAATTTTATTTAAGGATAAAGGAAAATAGTAGGTTTATTGACTGTTTTTAGGACTGCAAAATAAGGACTGACTCTGTTCTTCAGGCAAATGGGTACTTTGATTCTATCTCAATATAAAAGCATCAGAACATCAAGATAATAGAAAATGGCCAAATGTTCTCAACCCCCTTAATTCAATGGCAAAGCCATTAAATGCTGTAGAACTGCTGAAGCTAAGATGCTTCATTTGCTGTAGCCCAGAGCTGGACTGGCTCACTGGGCTTGAGGTCAGATGACAAAATGCATGTGCCATTTAGTTTCTGTGAGCTGGACATGTCAAGGTGGGAGGGACTTTCAGACCCATGGTGTTATTCCCTAGGCAGAAGCCCTGGGTCATGTGATGTCCAATGCCAACACCCCGACCTTGTGCGGCCCCATGAAATTCAAGATTCTCCCAGTTCTTTTATTGAAACATAATAAGCAAGTGAGAATGGTTTTTAAACAAATATGATCATTTTGCCAAGAGCTGGCAGACCTCTAATTCTCTATAACTGCAAATATGCATCCTGTTTTTAGTAAAGGAAAAGAGATTTGAGCATGCCATACTTGAGAACAGCAGTCATCACTTATTAACCTTCTCTGTTCCCATGAGAAGGAGCATGCACGGCAGTGCCAGAGGTCTCTGACAGTCTGAAGTGGTATTTCCCAGGAGTCCCCTGAGGGTCTTTGGCGACAGCTATTTTAAGCTATGCTTCTTCTTTTTGTGAACCACAATAGCTCTTAGCTGGTTATAAAATATCTTAGAATTATCTAAAGTATAGCAGAAATCTGTGGTAACTTTTTATTTTTAAACCACACAATCTTTTAGTTAAGTTCTCCCTGAATTCCAAAGAAACAAGTAGACATAAATTCATGAGAAATCCTAGAAAATCTGGCTGGTTCTGGCTTTGCTACTTATCTCACCAATATGTTGGAAGACTAGATGGAAGTCTCATTGCCAAGACCACCTACAAAAGAGAAAAGGCTCATAGACTTTGTTATCAAAGAGACAAATGATTTAAAAATACAAAATAAAAGCGAAGCTACATGTATTGATGAAACATCATCTTAAAAATAAAAGTGACTCTGAATTCTCAGGTGGAAGGGGTATGGCTCATGCAGAGAAAGTTTTAGCTATGATAAAAATTTTCATGATTGGCATCCTAAGTAAAAAATTAAAGTAACGTAAAGTACCTTACTTACCTATTGTGCTTAATGTTGATGCCACAAATGCAAAAGAGTTTTTTAAACTCCAAGTAATATAAGTAGTTCCATTTATTATGGGGACGATTCCATTTTTTACAGAAAAAGTCAGCATCTACAAGTTAAAAAGAAGTAAGCATTGATTCAATGAAATGTATGATTTTTCCCTTAAAGAATATAGAAAACAAATTCACCTTTCTGAAATTCAGACTCTAGTAGGGGTAAAATAAACATAAGCAGTATATAATACGTTAGGAGGTGATATGAAATAAGCAAGCAACGTAGGGTGGAACAGAAGTGCTGAAGCAAGGGACAGTCTGAGAAAGCCTCAGTAAGATCAGATTTAAATAAGGACAAGAAGGCAGCAAGAAAGCTGGCCAAACATGTATTTGAGTAGAAAGCACTCCAAGCAGAAGAAACAATTAGATCAAAGTTAAGAGCCTTAAAATAAGAACTTGGCATATTCTAGAAACATCAAGCAGCTATGAGTAGAATGAAGGTGATGGCAGAGTGAGGAAAGACAAAGTGAGAGAGGAAATAGAGGAGAAGCCCAAGATCACCGAAGATTAAAGAACATTAGCTTTTAATCTGAATGAAATGGGGAGAGTCACTGGAAGGTTTTGAGCAGAGGAGGTGTCGTAGGTACTTAAAAGACCAGAAAAGGATCCCTTTGGCTGCTGTACTTAGAAGAGGATAGAGAGGGTGTAGTTGAAGCCAGGAGACCTGTTAGGAGAATATTGCAGAACTCCAGAAGCTCAGAAGAGACCAGATGGTGACTCATTGAGACCAAGCAGCAGCATGGACGGTGATGAGAAGCAGTGAGATTCTAAGGATTTTGAAGGCCCAGCCAGCAGGATATCCTGGGAGATTAAAAGTGAGTCTAAAGAAAGTATAGTCAAGATTTCTCACCTGGGCAGCTTAAAAGATGGAGTTGCCATCAGCTGAGGTGTGGAAGGCTGTTGTGGTTGGGGGTAGAAGGCAAATTTTCATTTCCAAAGGAAAAGAGCAGGTGTTCATTTTTGGAAGTGATGAGTCTGAATATTTTGTTAGACATCTCAGTGGAGATTTCAAGTAGGCAAGTGGATATACAATCTGGAATTTGTGAGAAAGTCCTCAGCTGGGGATAAATATTAGGGAGATATTGGCAAGTACATAGTACTTAAGGCCATGACACAGAAGAACCACAAAGGAAAAGAGCAAAGGTCTGAGGACTGACTGAGTCCAGGAACCCTTTAACACCGAGAAGAATGGTACCAGCAGAGGCAGCAAAGAAGGAACAACTGGTAAAACAGGAGGAAGATCAGAATCGGAGTGTGGTGTCTTAGAAGCCATGTGAAGAAAGTATATCAAGAAGGAGACAGTGATCAAGTGTGGCAAATGCTGCTGTAAGTTACGTGAGATGAGGACAGATTGTGAACACACTTTAATTATGGCCGTGTTTTTGAGTGACTGTGTAGGAGGAGTGTGTATAGATTGCTGAGTTCATGGCAGACACCATAAGCATTTGTAAATAGTGTACAACAAATGGCTAAGACCACAGCAGGGCTAAGTGCGATTTAAAGTAGTGGAGTGGGATCTTTTTTTCCTGACTGCTCACTAAAAATGTCATTAAAATAACGGTAAAAGTATACAAAACAAAATAATGAAACACATATTGAAAAGAGAATTATGGGTGAATCTGAATTATGAAGAACTTCTGAAAGAAATGAAATTAATTCCTAAAGAAACAAAAAGCCTGAAATTCAAAAGCAAGATAAGCGCAGTCTGCCTTGGGGATGAATGCAGCTTTTCACCTAGAGACCCCAAAGGTACTTCAAGTGCATCCTCAAGCTGAGCCAGGCAGATACACATAACAAGCAGGAAGGCAGGCAGGAAGGAGGGAAAGGAGGGATGGAGAGAAGGAAGGAGTTTTGTTTCCAATGATCCCTATAAGACTTGCTTAACTGTGATGGCAGCACCAGAAAAAGAAAATAGTGTAAAATGATGATTGTACTACTCTAAATATACTAAAAACTATCGAATTGTAAACTTTAAATAAGTAAAATTTATACTATGTGAATAATATCTATGTAAAGCTGTTTTTTTTTAAAGTGAATAATAATTTATGTAACCACCATTGCAATCAAAATATAGACCTATTAACAAAACACAGCGATCGTTCTCATGCTATTCACCCCTTTATAGTTATATCCACCAATGCCCCCTCCCTAACCTCTGTAACCACTAATATGTTTTCCATCTCTATAACATAGGTTTGATGCTTTTTAAAAGAATTCCAGGTATTTATTGTAATTTTCTATCCTTTCCCAGATTTTCTAAACTAGTAACCATATTTATTTTAAAGTCTTTAGATAACA
Organism: Trachops cirrhosus; assembly: GCA_028533065.1. Lineage (NCBI taxonomy): Eukaryota > Metazoa > Chordata > Mammalia > Chiroptera > Phyllostomidae > Trachops > Trachops cirrhosus. The sequence goes on from CM052538.1 coordinate 164,755,080, forward strand.
CCATATCAAATTATTGGTGAGTCTTTTTCTAATATCTATGGTCCCACTTAGTTTCCAGTTAATTGTGTATACTTTTAATCATACTTCTTAATTTTTAATTGGATATTGATCATTGTGTATGAATATTTGTAGATTCTAGATAGTTATCTTCCTTCAGTGAAGGTTTTGTGTTTTTTTTAGCAGATGGGTGGAATACTAGCACATCACCTCGATCCACTTGAGGGTTAATTTGATCCTTTGTTAGGGTTTTCTCTGTTTTTAATTTTTCTTCTAAGATACAGCATTTCTGGGATCTCGACAGAAAACCTAAGGTGTTTACCAAGTCCCTCTGACTTGGTGAGCCTTGAAGTCCCATGACTGTGTCCTCAGCAGCAGATGGCTGCTAAAGTCTCTACGGAGATCTTTAGAATTGAAGATGCCCCTTTCATTTGTTGTTCTGAGGTCTCATTCTACACAGCTTCAGAGTCAGACAATAGCTTGAGAGGGATTCATAGCAGGTAGGGAATTTGGCTTTCTCACTGAGGGTTTCTCGTCTCTGAAATCTCCTCCAGTTCCAACCATGGTTATGGGCCCCAGCTTCTGTCTCCTTGTCACTTCAGCCCAGCCAGACTGCTGCGTGCTGCTGGGGGTGCTCATTGCCTTGCAACAAGCTGAGTTAACTGGATAGGTGCCCACAGAGGAAAACACAAGAAAATGTGGAACTGAGTTCATGCACTTTCTTCAAATGGCCATCCATCCCCCTTTGGGTCCTGCCAGCTTTGCGTATTCTCCTGTGTTTGCAGAACAGTTCTGTTTGCGATATTTATTTTGCTTTATAATTGTTATCAGTGGGAGAGTTGGTCCAACACTAGGTCTTCTCTCCTGGCCCCAAGCTTGTCTTAATAGTTCCCATGCCCCAGCGGTGTCTGCTCTGTCATTGTTCTCCCTACCTGGCTCTGTCTTACCCCTTCACATTCCTACCGTTGTCTTTTTGTCTTCTATCTCTACAAGGGCTTATCTCTTTTTCACCTCTCTTCAGGTGACAGAAAACTAGTGCTCTTGTTTATATAAATTTAGGTAAAACTCATAGAAAGGCATTCTCTAAAATCTTTTACCTACAGCTCTCTTTTACGTAATTGGCAGAAGTATAACTCTCAAAACAAAGCCCCTTTACCTGCAAAAAGATTTCAAGTTCTTGTGGAGATATGCTGGCATAGTTATCCATTAAATCTTGTCTGACAGCCAAAAAGGTATTTTTCAACTCTTCCTGAGCATCCGTCTCCAATGCTTGAAATATCTTGGCCCCCATCAAGCAGTAGCCCACAAAACCAATCAGCAGTATGAACCTAGAGGCTTGAGAAGCAACCAGCTCAGTTAGAAAACCGGAGACCCATGGAATGATAGGCACAGGAGGTCAGAGGGCTTTAATGTAAAACGTCTCCTTCACCACAACAAACGACAGCAACAAAAATCCACTCTTCCCCATCAAAAATAGCAATGTTATGTTTAAACAAGTATACAAAAGTAAACAAGCCCAAAATATTTATGGTAAGATGAAAATTGAATGACAATGGTGTCCTGACATGAAACTGAAAATTCAGGAGAAAATAAATTGTTTCTGGGGATGTTAGTTAATTTAAGAGGAGAGGAGGGGACTTTGGCAAGTGTCACTGTTGGTCACTCATATGTTAACATTTAGAGACAGGTAAGTCCATTACAGTTTAGTCTTGGGCAATGATTAGCATTGGTTCAAAAATAATTATTGTTAGTTAATTGGCCCAATCCAGATGGGTTTGGATGGATTATTTACCCTGAGGTCTTTTTCTAATTCTCTCTTTTTTTTCCTGTGCTGCTCCTATGAAGAAATAAAAACTACCTACTGAGGAGAAAAATAACCATTATCTTGATGAGGCCTGACTCTAATATTAAGACAAGATGGCCAAATGACTGTTTTGATTCTCAGAGAAATTCATTGAAGATATACTTGATGTTTACATAGCTGTTCCTTCAAATCAAACCTACCTCCCCACCCATCTTTTTCAACAGAAACTGAGTCAGATCTCAACAGTACAGGGTCTTGGCACTATGGGACAACTTTGTTATTACATGATTTACAAACTAAGAAATGTTGTACTTTGGAAGTGTCATCATCATAGCAATAAGAAACACTTTCTCAGACAGATGCTTGTTAAAGTCAACACACCAATTTGAGTAAATACTTTAAAATGCCAAACACACCAATATAAACATAGTGATAGGTAGATAACAATATACTCTTCAAAGCATAACTTCTGTTAAAACAATAAAAGTGGTAACTCATTTTTTTCCAGTTTTGTGATAGGATTATATTGTTTGCTAGTCTGTGTTTAAAGCAAAGAATATAGTTGACCCTCGAACAACACAGGTTTAAACTGTGCAGGTCCATTTATATGCAAATTTTTTCCAATACATCCCTGTACTGTTTTCTATTTGTGGGTGGGAGTCCACGGATAAGGAGGGGCAGACAGCTTGCAAAGATCTACACTATTTTATACAGGGGGTGTGAACATCCACTGATTTTGGAATTTGTGGAGGGTCCTGAAACTAATCCCCTATGGATACTGAGGGACAACTTCAGTTTTGAGGGATTCAAAAGCTATATATGGATTTTTGACTTTCGTGGGGGGTGGGTGATAGAGAAGATGGTAGTTAGGGGGTCAGCACCCAAATACCTGTGTTGTTCAAGGGTAAACTGTCATATTAGATTTCAAAAAGAAAGGCACTGGAGTTAAGTAAAACCTATCAAATTCAATTTTATTTTTATTGTATTCTGTGAATAAGAAAAAAAACCCCGAAGAGTCACCATGAAAGATGGAAGAGCAAAATACACCTAGTAATTTGTCCAGAAACATTTATCGTACTATGAGGAGGAAACAGCCCCAAGGGAAGCCTTTACCCAAGTTAGACCAGAGATTGCCAGGCTAAGCTTCCATTCAAATAGATGTCTGAAAACAGTCCTACCTTTGAATGGAAATTTCTCGCCATCTTTGTCATTCATGGTGCGCTTAGGCAACGCTCCTTCAGCATCTGAGTGGTGACATAGAACCTTCCTAAGTGATCTCATATCAACACTGCAATTCTTTCTGGAACTTCGGGAGAGGCTAATTCTGTAGACAGCCTCCCCTCTGTTACAAAGGATTGGTTTCCTGTGGCTGCTGTAACAAATTATTACCACACAAACTTATGATTACAATGCTGGAGGTCATAAATTCAAAAGGGGTCTCACTGAGCTAAAGTCAAGGTGTTGGCAAGGGGAAAATCTGTTTCCTCATTTTTTCCAATTTATGGAGACCGTCTGCCTTCCAGAACCCCTGCCTCTTCCTCCATTTTCGAGGTCAACAGTTTAGGATCTTTCAAATCTCCCTCTAGTGCCAACTCTCCTTACGGGACCCTTGTGAATAGGTTGTGTCCACCCTGATTATCCAGAGTAATCTCCCTGTCTCAAGGTCAGCTGATTGCCAAACTTCATGCTTTGCTTGCCAAATAAAATATGTATTAAACCAAATAATACAATGAAAAATCTTGGCTCAAATGAAGGACTCAATAAATGTAACTATTTTTAGTACCATATGGCCACTAAATTCAAAGTATAACTATTACTAAGTGAGCTATTATTAATCATAGTAGTTGATATATTTGATATAGGTCCTGAATTTTATTCATCTTGATATTCCTCACAATAATTTTACAGTGGTATATAGTGGTTATATATCACTGCAGATATAAAAATATAGATATGCAATATATGTCTGCTATATGGATTAGTATTTATTCAGTTGGCAAAAAGTAATATAAACTCAACTCAAATTTTCTTAAACAAAAATAGGAAATGTGTCAGCACACATACCTGAAAAATCTAAGCATGGATGACCCAGGGTCAGATGTTATCAGTACTTGACCAAATATCTACCTCTCTGTAGTAAAAGTCTGAGCTTTTATTTGACTTTGGGAGCAGGCTGTCAAGAGGCAGAGTGTCAAAGAGTTAATGGCCCTGAAAGCAGCCACAAAGCAATGACAACATGGGGACCTGGTGAATACCTCCTCTGGCTTCCTCACCCCTCAGAGAGGATGACTCTGAGCTAAGAAAAGTCATTGATTTTCAGTTTCCTCAATCTTTTCATGTTGTAACAATGAAAGTAATGACTTCAATCTTTTCATGTCACAGCTGAAACTAGAACTCCACCTCAAATATGCTCTTCTGCCACTTTCTCTCTTCCTCACCTTCTGGGACTGCCATTGTGTATATATCGATCCTTTATGGTTTTCTTATAAGTCTCTGGGCCTGATAATTTCTCTTTAATCTACTTTCTTCTTATTATTCTTCCTACCATTACAAATCTGCTATTGAGTCTATCTGGTGAATTTTTCATTTTTGTTAGTACGTTTTTAAACTTGAAAATTTCCATTTGGATCTTTTCGATATTTTTTCTAGTTAGATCCCCTATTTGTTGAATCTTGCTATCAAATTTCCCTCTAGTACTTTGAATATTATTTCCTTTAACTTTTTGGACATATTTATAATAGCTACATTGACATATATGGCTGCTAAACCCTACATCTAGGTCTATCAGTTGTCTAAAGTATGAGTTACTCTTTCCTATTTGTTTTGCATATCCTGTAATATTTTGTTGGAAACTGGGCATTTTAGCTAATATAGTCATTTTATATTCTGTTTTACTTCCTTCTGTTTTACTTTCTTCTGTTTTTTTGTCACTATTTTGTTTTCTGTAGCTTACATGGAATTAAACTGTGGAATTAAAAAATAAAAGAGAGAGAGGATGACTCCAAGATATGTCCCACACTGTCTCCCAGTTCTCAGTGGGATGAAGCCCCAGTCGCCCACTGTATTAACATGCTGGAGAATGCATTCTCCGTGTTCTTCCTTTACTTTCCAGTCTCATTTCTCCACCCCCTGACCAGTGTTTGCGGGGTTCACCTCCCAAACAAATTACTTGTGTTCAATTTGATAGCATTGCCCAACACATAAACAGCACCTGTAACCCCACCAGGTATTGCCTCTAGCTGGTGTCATAACGAGGTCTTGATAAGGCATTCTACGAGGTAAGGTCTGGGTAATAAGGAGTAAACTCAAGGGGTGAGCTTCCTGCAGAGTCAGAGTTAGAGGGGAACAGGGAATTAGGGAATCAGCAGATGATGGAATTCATCCTAATGGTTTCTTGGTCTCTTAATCTTCTCTGTTTTAGGGGAGGAGGGTAATCAGTGGAATTGTAGTGTCCTTCATGAGACTAGTCTATTAGGAACCTTGAAGACACGAATGAGGAATATTGAAGAGGTGGGCATGACTATCTTCCCCCAGGAGCCAGGGGAGGTAATTCCTTACCGTTGGGCCCTGTTGGCCATGTCTACAGGGCACTGGATGGTAAATGTTTCTTGGGTACCACAGAGTTTGTTTGTGCGGCCTGCTTCCTGTTGGAGCATATTTACACATCCAGAGTTTGCTTAGAGAGACAAATCTAATATGTATGAAATCATAACTTCACACTAACACTTCTAATTCCAGTGAAACACCACAGAATTCTTCCTCTCCTTGTTCCACTCTAAGCACCACTTTTATCACTCAGCGAGAGCCTGTTTCCCAACAGTATCGATATTTCTACTTATCTCTCCTCATTTGCTCAATTCTAAAATATGCACAAATAATTTAAAAATTACTATAATACCTCTAACAAAAATTCTACTAAATAATTTAATTTTTACAGTTCCTTTTGTCTTTGAAATATATTCCACTAAGGGCATATACATCAAGTACTATATTTAGACTTTACTTGGATTAATTATTTTTGTTCCATGTGATTATGTTAGCCTCTTGATATACATTGAGGTTCATTTATTTCTGTTCATATTAAGTTTCAAAGGATATTTTTATCCTTTCTGATTTATCAATTAATTTTGAATAACAAAATACCAATGAAGACATATTCCCCTAAAAAAGGATATAAGGAAAGGCTGATTTCAAGGTGCACTTCCACATCAAGAACAATAGGCAAAAAACAGGAACAGAAATTCACAAAAAATTATGAATGACCAATGAATATATGAATTAATATGAAAACCAGGAACAGAAATCCACAAAAATTATGAATGAGGAATGAATATATGAATATATGAACTTACGGCACTGTCCTGGGAAGAAAATAAGATGTGTGGTTATTGCAGTGATGGGCCGCACAGTGAGTCCTGAATAAATACCAGTGATAATGGCATCATGATCGTTGTTGCCAGAAGTGATCGAAAAGCAAAACAATGATGTGTCATTTTTCACATTTCAGATTAGACAATTTTTAAAAACATTAATTTAATACATAGTGTTGGGGACAATATTAAAGAAATAACCACTCTCTTATAATTTTTGTAGAAATATATGGTAAATTATCTTTTCGAAGGACAACTTAACAAGATATATCAAAAACTTTAAGGTTTTACAAACTCTTACTCAACAATTACATTTTAAGGCAATTATTATAAGGGTATAATCAAATAAATGTGACAAGATCTGTGTACTAGGATGCTTGCAGGCCAAGACACACACACACATACAAACACCAGAAATAAACTAAATGTTTGTCTATAAAAAATAGCTAAATAAATTATGATGCATCCAGCCTGTTTAAATTTCTTTAGGCCACCTGAACAGTTCAGTTGTTTTAAGATTTTTTTACCAGCACATTTTTAAAAAGAAAACCAGTTCTAATTATGGGATGTAAAAACAAAATTAAAGTATAGCTATTGCCAGTGAAATTCCTCCCCCCCACCCCAACTTTCTCACCCTTGTCCTAATTAAAGACTTCAGTGGATCCAGATATGTTTCTCTTCAGAGTGGATGTATTTTACTTCTCGTGGGTCATAGGTCATCCACAGAAGTGCACAGGCTTTCCAAATTAGAATGATCTAGAAGGAAAAGTTTAGGCAGGGTTTTATCCAGGTAAGATAGAGGTAATACTAACTGCAACAGCCCTATCGTGTCCAGAACTCACATTTACAGGGTCCCTGTCTATTGGAGTAGATAACGTTTTATCCCAGATCACAGCTATATGTCAGAAGGGAGAGAGGCAGTGGTATCTCTCTTTGGTATGTATTTCACTGTAAGACTCAGGAGTAGGTCCAACTAAAATTGACTCTACTCTTTTTATCTACCGTAGGGAGACAAGTCTAGTAAATCAGAATATTCTTCTGCCTGGGTCCTGCTGACCTTCACAAAATTATCTTTACTTCATGAGAACGTATTATCTTAACTCTGAATATGAGTATGGCCCTGGTTGCTGTATTTTTATAAGAAGAGGAAAAACATATGTAGAGGAAAGTTTTCATTTACAGGCAGAATGCTGTTCAACATCACAAACCCATCCCCCAAGTTAGAGCACCATGATCAGAATGTTAAATGGAGTCCTGCTCAGCCATTGAAAGCGATGCTGTATATCTCTATTTGTTGATGTACAAATATACATCTGGTAAGTTTTTAAGTTAAACAAGTTGCAAACAGCTATGTATGGTGGAGAATCTCAAAGGATACAGAACAAATCATTAACAGTATTTATCTGGAATATTCCTTAAGCTTATTATTTCATGACTGTTATATAATCTTGATATTTTTAATCTGGTGATTTTATTTTTATAATCATGGAGTTTTTTAATAATCTTAATCATCCTTGACTTTTATTATACCATTTCATTTCATTTTATAGAACATTTAGCTCAACATCTTGCTGGTATGTGTTCTTAGCTAATTTATCCTTTTATTTTGAAAAAATGACAACTGTCAGGTCCCATTTGACCAGCTTGGAGGTACAAAATAAGTTCTATGTTTTCTTTTAAGGTCTTTCAGCTAGTGGTTTGGAACTACATATTCTCTTCTCAAAGAATGCCTCTCCTAGCAGGGACCCCTTCGGGGATATTATCAAATGTCCCTGAGGCGCATTTTTTTATCTAAAGCATCAGGCCAGAGCTAGAAACTCCCTGGTCGGGCAGGACAGATTCCTGTCTTCACCCCACCAGAGCCAGACGTCAGTCGTCTTTGACAACCATTTTGTGCTGCTTCTTTTCTATCCTGGTGATGATTCTGTGTCAAGGGTTTATTCTCCTTCCCTGTCATTGGGTCATGGTGAGAGCTGCCCCACCCACCCAACAGTTTCAGTTACTTTGAAGCAGGAAGAAGGGACTCAGAACTGGGTCTCTTCCTCCTGCTGCTCTGGGACCTCTCAGGCAGATTACCCATCTCCTCCTCAGCGACTCCAAGTTTCTTTTACTCATATATTTTCTCAAAGGAAAAAGTATGTCAACTTCTGCCTGCGTAAGTACCTTGCTACGTAATTAACTTTTTTTCTGATTCTAAAGATAATGCATTCTCTTAATAAAGAATGTATGCAATGAAAGAGGGTCCAGGGAAAAAGTTCAAATTATTATTAATTCCAACATTCAGAGATAAATGCTATTAATATTTAGATACATTTTCTTATTGTCTGTTTATTCTTAATTCTATACATTTTTATACATATGGGAATTGGATTTACTTAACATTCACATTAAATTAACATTTTTTAAAGATTTTATCTATTTATTTTTAGAGAGAGGGGAAGGGAGGAAGAGGAAAGAAACATCAATGTGTCATTGCCTCGTGCACACCCCACACTGGGGACCTGGCCCACAACCCACTCATGTGCCCTGACTGGGAATCGAACAGGCGACCCTTTGGTTCGAAGGCTGGTCCTCAATCCACTGAGCCACACCAGCCAGGGTATACTAAATTAACTTTATAATAATATTTAACATACCCTCACTTAACATATCAGAACTTCCTAAGATCATTTGTCTTCAAAAGTATGACATTGAAGGGTTATATACATTCCAATATGTGAATGTGCCATAATTTACTTAACTGAATTCCTTTTGTTGGCTATTCAAGTAGTTTTCTATTTTTACTCGTTACAAATAAAGCTGGAACATTCTTGTACATAAATCTTTTTTCATCTCTAAATATTTCTTAGGATGTGTTCCCATAAAGGAATTTACTGGACAAGTCTATTTGTAAAGCACTTAACATTCTCCTTTGTAGGAACAGATCAAAGGGGAATGTACCTTTTTATCTCCCAATGAACAAAGATGTTACTTTAGTTTTGACTTTAAAAAAAACTGTTGCCTCGGCGATTGTTGCCCTGGAATAATTCATTAGTAGCTAGGGATCCATTTTTAAAGTGTCTTTTTCAATCCCACACTTAGTCTTTTTAATTCTGAGAACAAAGCATATAAATTGGTATTTCTTATTAAGACAAAACCTTTCTAAAAAGCAATAAACCTTGGTTGTAATCTGTAGGTCAAATCCATTGGATTCTGGCACAAACCTGTGGTGAATTTAGCCACAAGATCATCTTTGTCAGTGTCAATGTGGAGGTGATCTGGGAGTTAACAAAGGCTTCCATGTGGACTTGCACGGCACGATGGGGAGAGGGTTGCCACCTGTGAACTACTTTCCAAGCACCACTGCTGCCCATACTCCCGTCTGCCTAGCTTTGTGCCTTTCGCTTTGCACATTGCTAACTTGGGCTCATTTCCATGGACCTTAAGAGGTATTAACTCCCATTTTGAGAATGCTAGTTTGATGGTTTACTTTAGCTACTTAGGTTTTTAAGCACAATGTTCTCTATAAACTATTTCCAGGTGTATTTTTAAGCAGTGAAAATCTTCCCCATCCCCTCCCCATGCCCACAAGAAAACCTTACAAGAAACTCCACTATATGAAAAAGATTAAAGCTGCTCTGGCTGAAATCAGGCAGGGGCTTCTCTCCTAAAACTTTACTCATCCCTACTCCCAAGCCAGGTGGCGCCTGAGTCATTTCAGAGAACCCAGTGAGTTTAAAGCCAGAGGCAATAAACAAAACAAACAAACCTCTGACTTCTACTAAGTGAAAATTGGTTCATTGAAAAAAGAACTGAGAGCAACATCAAAGTACCCAAATGCATACCTGAAGCACTGTCAGGCAATTTAACTTAAAAAGTCTTAAAACTTCAATTTGTTCCATTTATATGCACAAAGCTAGTCCCGGCAGCATGCTGACTTTGCATGTGCTTGCATACAGCTCAGCAGTGGCCTCATTTTGTTGAGCATATTTATGGACTAATAAGCAGATCTTATCATGTTCTGAATGTTAGATAATAGGTCTGTCCTGTGCCGTTGGCATGAGTGAGTCAGTCCATGGTGGCTTTGTTTGGAACACAGAGGAATACTAAAATAAACATCTTTGTTTTACACTCCTGTGCATCTGGAATTTAGACAGATGTAGGTTATCCCTAAAGGCAACACAACATTTACCCAGTGCCAGTCACTTATGGAGCCACCCCCACCCCCATCAGTCCATGCTTCTTCTGGGAAGAAGTGGTATTGCAGCAAGCTCCTCCAGTTCCTGTTCTTAATGTATCCCAGTCATGCGGCAACTTAGGCATCATGTTGTGGTATGTTATGGTCTTGTTTTTATCAACATTTATAACAAAGCATATTGCCTATAATTATTAACATGGTATATACAGCTTTAATTCAGTTATACCTTAAAATTGAGGACCAAACCACAACATATGGAAGCACAGTCTAATGCAAGGGAGTGAACCCAAAAAAACCAGAATTATCTTCTGGTGAGTGGGCCCCTTAGAGTACAGGCTTCTGCCCCGTCAATGAGTGTTCTAGGAACCCATCTGTATCAGTGCACCAGCTGGCATTGTTGTGAGAGGCTGCATTCAGCTTCAGTGAATTTTCTTTGAAGACTCTTCCAATGCATTTGCCCATTTCATGATGGGTGATTTATAAGTGCACCTGCCCACACCATGCTGAGTGTTCAGCAGATTTTGACCAAAACCACATGACCCCTGTGCCCCACCCTCCCTATTCACTGGATCTCCCACAAGTACCTTTGCTTGCTTCCCTGGATGAAAAAGTCCTCAAAGGGAAACATTTTGCTGATATAAAAAGGTGAAACAAAAAACAGAAGCAGCATTAAAAGACAAGCAGTGGAAAAAATGTTTCAGTAGGTGCATTGCATCAAATGGACAGTACTTTCAAGGTGACTGGATTTTAAACACATAAGAATAAATACACAATATTTTATAAATAAATTCCTTTTTTTGCAGGAGGGGTCTCCCCTCATATACAAACTAAGTAGATTATCTCACACACACTATAATGCTCTGGGATTTTTCCTTAGGTGCTGGGATGGAAAGGGGCACTCTTTAGTTTGCATGGTCTTTGGGGGGGTTCTCAGAGGGTTGTAAAGCCACGGCCATCCTTGTTGCATATGCAGAACTGAAGAACATGGGGGCCATTGAGCCCACATGATTCAAGCCTGTGCCCTTTGCAGACAACAAACATGTAGTTGTCATAACTGGATTGGATTGTTTACCCAGCTGGTTTCTATTGGTTAATCCTTTGCTGCCGTCAACATGCAGCTCATAGGAACAAGTGGTTTAAAATATGGTCCAGAGACAGGAAATTCTGCTCCTAAGCAGACTGTCTTGTAATTCACCTATTTGTGGGATGTTAGCAATTCCAAGATGGTTGAACTCCAGTGTTTCCTAGCAACAAGAAATTGTAGCAATGCAAAATTTTCTTTTTACTCCTCTTTTCCCCCAAGCAAACCAAGTGTGTTTGTTTTGTGTTTTAGGTCTCCGAATACTATTCAGAAAACTTAATTTATGTGCTCTGTGACTCAGATTGTTTTCAGTTACCATCAGTTGTTCTTGTTCTAATTTTTATTGTCTAGTTCAATTTTTGGAAATTAGTTCTCAGTTATTAGCACAGTAAACTTAAATGATGGCTTTTTGTTGAAAGAGGTGCCACATCTGTGGGAAACCTACGAAGATCATGAAATCATCTCACCATCCGGCAGAGAGAACTGTGACAAGCTCTCCCAAGAAAACCTAGCATCATTACGCCAGGGCAGGGGTGACACATTCCAAAGTACCTGCATTTCCCGGGGTCTGCTCCATCTGCTGTATCAGCCCCATCGCTCATCCTGCTTAAACAGCATCCAGGACACCCTCCCTCCATCTTTGTCCCAATCAAGGGACAAAATTTTCAAGAATATCTATCACTTGAGGAACACTCTGAAAAGTAGACCTCTTCAAGGCAAATAATCACTTCACAGAGAAAAGCTAAAAACACCCAATAGGGTAACACTCTAAAAAATGGGGGGCCCCATGATTTCTCTAGTGGAACTTAGTCACCATATAGCAAATAGAAACTCGAAGACCCCAAAATGTGGCTAGAAAGTATCACTCATTAAACAAAGCTGGGATAGAATTGACATAAGACTACTGTCCTTGTCATTTTTCTTGGGTCCTTTTATCTGGTCTGTCATTGTGACTGAAGGACATAGTTCATCCTGGGTCAGCTTTCTAAAAGAGGATAAAAAACTCGTATTCTGTACCTATCCTCAAACAATTGACTTTTTAGAATGGGAAGTCAATCCTAGCTTTATTTCCTTAGTAGAAAGCTTTCTATAACATAAATTGCAGGTACAAAGGGAAAGAGAGCCTTTTTATACATTAGCTCCCTCTCCCTCCACTCCTCTTTTTTTAAACAAAATACTACATGCCAACTTGCAAGTGAAGCTTTGAAAGCCCTCATTTTCCTCTTTGAAACCTCAGTTGCCAAGGGTAGCACTGGCAAGAATAGATCTAATTTCACATGCATACCCAGCCGGGCTTTCTCGCACTTGCTAGTAACATCTGGTATCCCTCTAGGGTCTATCTGAGACTCATAATTATTTCTTTACCATCTTAATGATTATAAATATCTCTTTTTCACCACCCTGCTTCTTCTAGACTTCTCTTTACTATTGACACACCATTGTAAGAGAAATAAATAAGATAATTCCTAATTCCGTAGTTGAGATTTCTGCCTCACAAAGTGATAATCATCAACAGGAAGAATGGTTCAGATGTAATGATCTACCCAAAGGATTCTAATACCAAACGTAAGATTACTACTTTTCTTAGAAACCATCCATCTGTTGTTCTCCCTCCACTATTCCATGTAGGCGCAAGACCCCTTTCCCTAGGGACATATTTGGCTTTCAGTATTGTGGGGGAATAATTTTTGACAATGCCAGTAATTTGGAAAAAGACCACCCACTCATAAGTTGCTTTACTTCCCTGTTTTATCTCTCTATTGGCCAGGAAGTCAAATTTTCAAACCGACATCTCACTTAGGCCTGGGAAGAGATTTAGCTACAAATACATCTGCCAACTCCTGACTCCTGAGTATAAAAAATTCTTTTAGTCAACCGGACGCATGCAAACTGGTGCAGGAGAGACATTCCTTGTGCATGAAGCACCTTGGGAATCACTGATAGCCTTTTCGTTATGCTGTTGGAGGATTCTGAACTCCGCTCTACAGTCAAAGGAAACACACCCAGTCAATGTTTACATGCAGGTGTCTTTACCAGTAACAGTAGTGAAATACAAATTTCAGGGTGGAAAAAATCTGAGATCTCCCTGTGCCTGAGATCAAGGTTTATAGGGTCCTGCCTGACATCTTCGGATGGATCATTCTTTTTGAAAGACCTAGAGAGCCCAGATATTCCGGTATCCTCTGGGGACTTTGTGACGTACCGCTTCTCCTCGAACTGCAGAGTGAGAGCTGTGCGCACGCCAGTGTTCTGTGACTATGCCCTTCTTGTAACATACAATTAGATTGGGATGAGAGCCCGGCACACATTAAAGAGTGAGCGCTGTAATTCTGTCTCCTCCCTGCTAGAATGGAAGCACTTCGAGGGCAGGGTCCTCCTCTGCACACGGTACTCGCCCCAGCGCCCAGAGCAGAGCCTGGCACACACAACAGGAGTTCAGTGGCTGTGGGCTGAATGAAAAACAGAAGACTTTGGGACAATGGGTCATCGGGTGCTTCTCTGTGTGGGGCCATCTGTGAGTATGGGAGAATTCCGAGGGTGAGCAGAATAAGTGGGCCAGAGTGAACAGAACAGGCTTAGCAGAGAAGATAACACTTGAATCTGGCCTTCAGAGTAAGATTTCAGTTAGTGGAAGGCTCTCCACAGAATGGGAGTGGGGTGGGGGATAAGAGCCAGGGCCAAGAGTAAGAAGGGACCTGCAGGAAGATCCTGCTCTCTTTACCTTCTTCACAGCCGGTCGAGACCGCGTAGGGTGCTTAAACATTGATGTGCCACCTGTGGCCTGGCTCCCTGGGCGCACCAGCCATCCCCGTGTGTGGCCACTTCCCAGGACCACTTCTTGGAAGCCAGACGCCAATCCCCTTTGTAACCCCATCTCACAGGTGGGCAGAGGGGTGTGCAGGACCCCCAGCCCTCAGTGCTTCTCAGTCCCCAGGAATTTCTCCCGTACGTCTCCCCCCTGCTCTCTTCAGAACCTTCTCTCTCTCCAGATACCCAGAGTCATCTGATCAATGGGCTTGCAGTCTTGTGAAAGAGAGGACAGGCTTCTAGTGCAGTGCTTTCCTCACACAGGGAGGGCCCACTTCCAGTGGGTCCAGGTCATTGTAGCACATCCGGGAGAGGGGAAAATTCAGGAGGCAAACATAACTACTTCAATATGTTACGCTTCCGCAAATTTCTCCCAGTGGCTGTAGGACCTCTTTCTGTTTTCCTAAAACAGGTATAAATAAGTAAATATAAAAGCTGTCAAAATAAAAAGAGTAGGAAATCAACCACAAGTGCTGGGTTCGAACCCAATCTGTGTCCTCTGGGGAACTTAGAATCTAACAGAAAATGCTGCAGCCCAGCCGGGACATTTCTTGCCAATGACCTCGTTGATTAAATACTGCACCAGGGCCTGGTCTGGGAGTGGGACCCCATGTGACTATAAGATCATTGAATTGAGGAGAGTACAAATGAACTGCAACAAAGATATTTGATGATGATTTGCCTCTTTGAGAGATGAGATTAAGTAACTCAGAAAATTAAGTGACACACTGGAATTCAACACCACCAGTTTTCCCTCTGCGGCCCGCTGCTCAGTCTCCTGAGACCTCCCAGTGTCCCAGAAGTAAATAGTTGGTGCGCGCATCGCAACAGTGCCAAGTGGAATAAGAGAAATATTGCCAGCAGATGGGAATGAATTGATTTCAGAACCAAAGTGTAAATAATTTTTCTTTACTAAAGTTGAGGTATGCTCCCCTCCTGGTACTCAGGGAAGCTGCCAATTTTTTTTTAGGAAAAACACAATTAGCTGAAGTGCTTGAAGAATAGAATATTGAGGTTACCTCAGCATTAGCTAGAGAATGCAATCTATATAACTTTATATAAAAAGCTGAGAATGTGTTATAATTAGACTCAGCCTATTTTCCTAAGTATTAATTTCCTTATAATAAAATTAAATTCCTTTTTATATAAGGAGTATTATGTAATAGGTATAGTATGTGTTTTAACCTCCCTTCAGCACCCCCATGTAAGCATCAGATGGTGGACTTTTCTAATCTCAATCGGGAAGAAGTTTGAAGGGCAAACAGAACTTTGCTGACGTCCCTCCATTGTCTGCAGGAAGGTGCCTGCCCACTTCCACAAGCAAGTCAGGGCCCGCGAGGCATCCCTAATATTCAGAGCTAGCTGCTCTTATTCTAGGATTTGTGATCCATTTGCCTAGTTGCTTTCCAGGGTCCCAGAACCAAAAGGAGCAAAGATGTCAGCTTCACAGAGCACTGTGTAGGAGAGGTGGTGGCCAGAAAGCTATGACTGACACGCTGCATTTTCCTCACTGGCTTGCAGTCTGGTTTTTGTCATGCTTGTTGTCATTGTTAATAGCACCTAATTTGGTCACCTTAAATAGAAGGACACCTTAACTGACCAGGGTAGAGCTAAGGTGGCAGGAGGTCTGTTTATTTTATTTTAAACTGACGCGAGCCCTGTTTACTGTCTCTGGTTATGTTGCTTAGAAACCTCATAACTGTGGCTTGATTCCAACTTACAAATGGAACATTTGGAAAACTATGAAAAAATGTTCTTGGAACTCTGTCATCATTCGGAGAAATTTTTTTATGTTAGCCCTTTGTATCTCTCCATATATTACATACAAATTTATAGATATATGTAACTTAAAACTATTGCTTTTGGGTTGTTATTCCATATATCATAGAGGAAACATTTTCTTTTTCCCCCCAAGTTCCTGCCTCCTATGACAAAAGAGACCCTTCCACTAAATTGGTGGTGTTGGAAAGAAACCTTTCGCCTTCCTTTCCTCCATTCATTCTTCCCGAGGAGGAAGCGTGACCAAACCTGGTGAGCAGACCAGCCCCTGCAAGCCAGGGTCCATGTGTCAGCAACCACGGCCTACATGCGGCCTCTCTCTTTCTCTCTAGTGAGAGACGGCTTCCCTGCACCCACCTCTGCTCACCCCTGCTCCACTCTGAAGCCTGCTGAGGAAGGGCCTGTCCCGGTATGTAAAGGCCAACGCTTGCCCAGCTGCTTTCCCAGGACTGGGTTGGTAAATGCAATGCAAGGCACAAGGACTGAGGAAGGTGTCTTGGTCCCTAGTCCAAGCCACATTGTTCTGTCCGGCTTTCCCAGCAATCAGCTGTTGCTTTGGTTTCTTATTCCTACATCTATTCCTCAGTCTGCCCGGACCTAAACAGAAGACTGTGATTGAGTCAAGGCCCCAGCAGATGGGCAGCATGAAATCATGGACTAGGGTATCTTCATACCTGGAAGGACTCTTACACTTCATGCTGAATAATTCTCTCATGTTCTGTGAGCAAATCAAAATCTGGAGGCTTAAAGCCTAAAGTTACTCAGATAGTTAATGATCAAGATGAGAGGAGAAAAAGGCTCTCTGGGCTTTGGATTCAGTGATCTTTCCATTACTGTTCTGTTTTTCAGGTCATAGGCACTTGAAATCTTTGTACCATATCTGTCTCCTACCATCTTCTTTGGGGGACTTCATCCTCCAAAGATGCTCTTTTAGAAATCAGGTCTCTCAGCTCCGAGGAAACTTTGCCACCACCTCACTTGAGGAAATCACTGTGAGAGCCACTCATGCTGCTAGACTTACTGTGGTGACCACTTTGTAAGATATGTAAATGTTGAATCACGTCAGTGTGTACCTGAAACTATAATAACATTGTATGTCAGCTATAATTTAAAATAATTTTTTAAAAAGAGTGGTGCATAGAACATTGGCAATAGCTGAAACTTCTCTATCACCAAAATCAATGAGAAAAATTTCACAGAATAAATTTATATTACACATTATAAAATTCTACCCTGGCTGGCATGGTTCAGTGGACTGAGCCCCGGCCTCTGAAACAAAGAGTCGCTGGTTAGATTCCCAGCCAGGACACGTGCCTGGGTTGCAGGCCAGTCCGTGGCGGGGGGCGCACGAGAGGCAACCACACATTGATGTTGCTCTCCCTCTCTTTCTCCCTCCCTTCCCCTCTGCCTAAAAATAAATAAATAAAATCTTTAATTAAAAAACTTCTATAAACCTTGAAAGGTATGAGATGACTGCCCATGCGATGTGGCAACATGGTTCCTCTTTCACATCTGGCCAAAGAAAGGGTAGATGTCTTTCCCCACAACTATGAAACCAAACTTCCTCTCAATTTGGTTGGGCCACTTGGGCACATGGGCTCCCTACAAATAACTGTCACAGCGGTATGCTGCATGAGATGAGGGGTATGGGATTGCTAACATGGCTTAGTATGTCCTGGGAAGAGAGGCCATTCTTCCCAAACTGTATGACCGTGAGACAATGGCCAATAAGTGCGGATACATCAGCCATAATGTTCTCAACCTCAACCCCTTGCTGAGCTAGTAAGTCCCATTAATATTTCAAGTCTCAGTTTAAAAGCACTCAATTCAGTCATTTGGTACATATTTGTTGGGTGCCCGGCACTCAGCCGGGCACTAGGTTTACAGTGGGGAACAAAATAGGCAGAATCCCTGTTCCTGCGGAGTTTACAGTTTAGTGGACGGGACAGAGATAAAACAAACAATTATAGTGTGTGCTGGGTGCTCCATGGACAACAGGTTCCTATGAGAGTGGGGTCCAAATTAAGACCTGGCGTCAGAAATGGCCATCGTGAAGAAATGCAGCTCAGCTCAAACCTGACGGGCGAATCAAAAATCACCAGGCAATGGGCAAAACAAACAGCAAACAGAAACGTGTAGGAGAAACAGCTCAAGGTTACCGACAAAGAGTCTTGTCTCTTTGCACTTCACTGATCTTTTTTGCTTCTTGATTTTTCCTTCCCAAATGATGTTAACATCTGGGGTTACTTGTTATATAATATAAAATTATTAAACCTATATAATACCAATGTAAAGGCATCACTTCCAGCAGGTGAAAGGGGAAAATAGAGAGGGAGAGTCAGGAGGATAAGCGTACCAATCTCCCATTTATATAGAGAAGGCTTGAAATATTGACTATATTGATGGGACCACACATAAAAGTATAAATACAGTATTTAAATCTATAAAACGGTTAACTTCAGCTTTAAGATAAACTTGGGCGCAAGCTTTGGCTTTTTGTCCCTTTTAAGCCCCATTGGAATAAAAATGTAGAATGTATATTAAGATAAAGAAAATCATCACAAGGTATTGGAGCAGGGGTCCCCAACCCCTGCGCCAGGGACCTGTACCCTCTGTGGCCTGTTAGAAATGGGGCCGCACAGCAGGAGGTGAGCAGCTGGGAAGCGAGCAAAGCTTCATCTGCATTTACAGCTGCTCCCCACCCACCGCTCCTGAGCTCCGCCTCCTGTCAGATTAGTGGCGGTGTTAGATCTTCATCTGAGCACGAACCCTACTGTGAATGGCACATGTGAGGGATTCTAGGTTGCATGCTCCTTGTAAGTACCCATTGCCGGATGATCTGAGGTGGAGCTGAGATAGTGATGCTAGCGCGGGGGAGCGGCTGCAAATACAGAGTATCATTAGCGGAGAGGACTGACTACACAGACACCATAATAAATCAACTGCCTGCAGACTCACATCAAAACACTATCAGTGAGTGGCACGTGACAATTAAGCTGCATCTGGTGGCAGGCTATAAAGCCATCACTCCCCCACCCCCAGTCCATAGAAAATT
Source organism: Trachops cirrhosus (assembly GCA_028533065.1). Classification (NCBI taxonomy): domain Eukaryota; kingdom Metazoa; phylum Chordata; class Mammalia; order Chiroptera; family Phyllostomidae; genus Trachops; species Trachops cirrhosus. The sequence continues at coordinate 164,774,151 of CM052538.1, forward strand.
GTCTTCCACAAAACTTGTCCCTGTTGCCTAAAAGTTTGGGGACCACTGATTTACAGAAAAAAAGAAGGAAGGAAACAACCTGTCCCTGGACTGCATTTGATACCATGGTTAATAATATAAAAATTTTAGTTGTTCTTAAGACAATACTTTATACGCTCTATTAACAGAAGTTTCTCTGCTTTCTTTTTTTGCATTTACTGAATTTATAATTGTTTATTAACCCTAGTGTGTTTATTTTATTTATTATTTAATTAAATTTATTGGGATGACATTGGTTAATAAGATTATGTAGGTTTCCAGGGAAAATTTCTGTGATGTATAATCTGTATACTGCATCGTGTGCCCACCACCCAAAGCCAAATCTTCTGCCATCACCATATATTTAACCCCTTTACCCTTTACTATCCTCCCCGCCTTCTGTTTGGCAACCACCATGCTGTTGTCTGTGTTTATGAGTTTGTTTTTCTTGTTTGTTCACTGTTGCCTTCAGGTTTATATCCTGCGTATGAGCGAAACCATATGGCTCTGTCTGACTTACTCGCATAGTCTTATATTCTTAAAATCTGTCCATGCTATTGCAAATGGCAGTGTTTGATCTTTTCCTATGGCTGAGTAGTATCTCATTGTTTAAATGATCTTATTGTATAAATTACCCAGTCATCTATCGAAGGACACTGTAGTTGTTTCCACGTCTTGGCCACTGTGAATAATGCTGATCTGCTTTCTGTCAAGTAAAAGTCAATAAGTGAATAAGTATCCTTTTCAATCATTCCTTCTATTTCAAAGCAATAACTGCCTAGACCCAGAACTGGACCAGAAAATCTCCTGGTACTTCTTGTGTCGCATCGTGGTAACAGTTATGTATCTCTAAGGTGGAAGAAACCGGAGAGGTTTTTCTATAAAGACTTCAGAAGTGTCTGAATATTTTGTTAGCTTCATTGAAATTTGAATATTTGAAATTGTGTGCTGTAATCTATGCTATTATGCAAAAAAAGATGTTAAAAAATAACATAGTCTAAGTAGTAGTGGCAAAACTTCAGTGCACAATGGAACCTGATCACTTAAACACTGGTGTTGTTTTGGCGGAAACTTGAGAAATTATACAAGATTGGCAACTGGTTTGCTCCTCACCTACCTGGCTACAAAACTCAGGGAGTTCAAGATGAGTCACGTGTTTGGCAATAGCTATGAGACAAATTTAGAAGTGCCATCCATGGAAAATCTGAGAACAGCAAGGCCCGGCGGCAGGAAAGCTCAGCTGGCTAAAGCTCGATGTTATCCCTGGTGTGGTCTCGGTTTCAAGTCCCTGCCATTTTCAATTTAAACTGAGGATAGTACAGTTGCTTTCAGAATTGTCAGCAAACAGAGTCAAAAGAATATTAGATTTAAAACCCAAGGGGAGAAATGGGCAAAGTCGACATTATACAGTTAATATTACCAGATATTTTATGCATCAAAATATCCAGATGAAAATCCAGCACGACAGGTCTAAGTTTCATGTGCATGGAAGTTATCCAACTCGGGTCTTGGGAAAAAATTTCGATTTAGGCTCTAACAACCTGGGATTCAGCCTCAGCTCTGGAAATGTCCTAGCTTTCAGTCTTAGACATTAAGATAATTTCTATTCCATGGCATGGATTTGAGGGTCATTTGAGACAATGTGAATGTTTTGTAGACCATGGTACACTGTGCAAAGTATCCTGCTCCATCACCACTCACCTGTTTCTGGATCATACCCTTCCCAATGCCTCTAGGTTTTGTTCTATAAAAAATTCCCAACACTCACAGAGCAGAACACTGTGTGAAGATGGAGGCAGGGACAGAGTGATGAGTCTATGAGCCACGGAATGCCAAGGACTGCTGGCAACCTCCAGAAGTTGGAAGAGAGGCATGGAACTGGCTTTTCCTCAGAGCTTCTAGAAGAAACCAACCCTGCTGACATCTTGATTTCAGACATCTGGCCTCCAAAACTGTTGTTTTAAGCCAGTAAATTTGTGGTCATTTGTTACCACAGCCCTTGGAAAATAATACAGCTTTTCATCTGAGAGCTGACCATTCAAATCACTTAACACTCAGCAACCCCATTTCTAGGAATATGCCCAAAGAAACTTTGCGCATAAACACCTTATTCATAAAATAATATACTTTGTTCACAAAATAATGTAACTTGTCCCGCCATGGACTGGATAATGTGACACAGTCACAAAATGGAATATTTGTACAGTAGTGAAAGTGGATGATTTACAGCTACATGCAAGAGCATGGAGAAGTCTTGGGAATCTAATGTTGAGTGAAAAAGTAAGTCCCAGAAGACTACGCACAGTGCAATTTATTTTTATAGAGTGCAATACTAGCAAGAATAAGCAAAATATTGAGCAGACATATATCTGCAATAAAGCAGTTCCTTAAAAAACTACATATATCCTTACCATATGATTAAGCAATTTCACCTTCAAGCAATTATCCAGACAGATTAAAACTTAGGCTCACACCAAACCTGTACACGAATGCTCAGGCTCTTTCGTAATAGCCAACACACAGAAACAAACCAAATGCCTCCAACAGATGAGCAGGTTAAAGTGTACTACATCTCTACATGGGATACTACTCAGCAATGAAATGAATAAACTACTGATAAACACAGGAACTTGGATGAATTGCATTATGCTGTGTGAAAAAAGCAAATCTCAAAAGTATGCACACTATATGATTCCATTAATATAACATTCTTGAAATGACAAAATAATAGAGATGGAAAACAGGTGAGGGGTGACTAATGGTTAGAAAGGAGTAAGAAAGGGGATAAAACAACTGTGAAAGGATGGCATGAAGGATCCCTGCGATGGAACTATTTTATAATAGTTCCGCCACTATTTTATCATATAGTGGCAGAACTATTACAATGGGGGGGTGGTATTGGGACAACTGTAATAGAACAACAATTAAAAAATTAAATTAAAAAATTTTTAAAAAGAATCTTCCACTTGGCAGATACATTCAAATCTTCCTCATTATAATACTCTCCCTGACCCCTGCACACACTGTGTCCATAGCTAACTCCTCACAGCTAAATTTACTGAAAAGCTAACAGCAGTGGAACTGTCCCTGGGGACAGGAAAAGGACTTTGGCTGCTGAGGTCATCTCTATCACTGTCTTTCAACTCTGACGCCCATAGCAAGCTGGGAGTTCTACCAAAATGAAGGAAGCTGCTTTATCTTTTAGCCTAGCTTATGAAGAGAGAGAAAAAAGCAGGGAAAGACACAGAGCCACTTCTTGTCATAAAAAGGCAGAGGAGAAACCTCCTGAAGGTGTGCACTTGGCCGCCTTTGAACCCATCCTTCCATCCGACCTCAGCACTGATCCCTGCCTCCCTCTCCTGCCCCACTTCCTGCTCTTTTCTCCTGCCTTTGCACACTGCGCTTCAGCAACATCGAAGGTCTTGTTCTTTTAAGCTTCCTTATCTTTATGTGCATCCTGTTTCTTCTGCTTGGAATGCCTTGCCTGCGCATGCCCCTTTAGCCTTAAACTCCCAGGAGACCAAGCTGACCTTTACGCACTAAATGCACAGACCCTCTATTTTGTTAAGAACAATGAAGGAAGTTGAAGAAAAAACAATAACATTTCTGATATAACTGAAGTTGTTAGGAAAACATAAAAGAACTCTGAAGATGTGAAGTCCAAGTATCTCAGCATTTTGCTCAGAGGATGTTCCTAAAAATAAGGGGAAAGCGTACTATGAAAACACTAAGCACTACCACAGAGAATCTAGTAGATGAAATTAGAATGACTAAAATAGCAAGAAAAGCTAGTGACTACTGTGTTTGTGTGTTACATGTTCCAAATAGCATTTGTCATCTGGATCAGAGGTACCCACGAAGTGAGACTTTAGGTCTGAAAGACATTGAAGCTTCTTCACTGTCACTTAGTCTCTTGTGGCTAATGTGCTAAACTCGACTCAAACCTGAATTATGTGAATGAATGGCCCTCAGCATAGTTATGACACAGTCAAGAAGCAAATTGTTTTCATCTATGATTTTTATGGTTTCAGGTCTAGCATTTAAGTCTTTGATCCACTTGAATGTATTCTTGTATATGGTGTAAGAAAGTAATCTAGCTTCATTTTTCTACATGTATCTGTCCAATTTTCCCAACACCATTTATTTAATAAACTATCATTAACCAATTATATGTGCTTGAAACCATAAAAATTATAGAAGAAAACATAGGCAGCAAATCTTGAACATTGCTTATAACAATATTTTATCAGATATATCTCCCCAGGCAAGGAAAACAAATGAAAAAAAATAAATAAATGGGACTACATCAAACTAAAAAGGTTTTGCACAGCAAAGGAAATCAACAAAATAAAAATACAACCTGGAAAATGGGAGAACATCTTTGCCAATACATCTGATAAGGAGTAATATCTAAAATTTATAAAGAACTTACAAAACTCAGTGCCAAAAAAACAAACAACCCAATTAGAAAATGGGCAAAGGACCTGAACAGACACTTCCCCAAAGAGGACATACAGAGGCCCAATAGACATATGAAAAGATGCAAATTAAAACCACAATGAGATATCCCCCACTGTCAGAAAGGCTATCATCAATAAATCAACAAAGAAGTGCAAGAGAGGATGTGGAGAAAGGGGAACGCTTTTGCACTGTTGGTGGGAGTGCAAACTGGCGCAGCCACTGTGGAAAACAATATGAAGACACCTCAAAAAATTAAAAATGAATCTGCCTTTCAACCCAGCTATCTGACTTCTGGGAATATATCCAAAGGAACCCAAAACACTAATTTGAAAGAGCATAAGCACCCCTATGTTCATTGCAGCTTTATTTGAAATCACCAAGAATTGGAAGCAGCCCAAGTGTCCATCAGTAGATGAGTGGATAAAACAACTATGGGACATTTACACGATGGAATACTACCTGGTCATAAAAAAGAAGAAAATTTTACTGTTTGCGACAGTATGGATGGACCTGGAGACTATTATGCTAAGTGAAATAAGCCAGTCAGAGGAAAACAAATACCATATGATCTCACTCATATGTGGAATCTAATGAACGAAGTGAACTAACAAAGAAAACAGGGACAGGCCCACAGATGCAGGGCAGGTGGCAGCTGGGGGAAGGGAGGTTGTAGGGTGGAGGGATTGAGCAAAAAGGGAAAAGGACTCATGGACATGGACAACAGTGTGGTGATTGCTGGGGGGAGGAGGGTATAGGGGGACTAAATGGTAATGGAAAAATAGAGTAAAGATTAAATCAAAAAATTAAAATTAAAATTAATAAAAAAGGAAGCAAATTGTCTAGGTGCATAATCTCTTATTGTACAATCACTCAGTAAGTCTGACACCATCTGTATTTCAAAGAGGCAAACAGCTTACTATGGCCTTTAAATTACCTCCTCCATGAAGTGGAACGGAAGGGGTACCCTGTTTTTATTTTATTTTTATTATTTTTATTTATTTTTTTATTTTAGTTTATTCAGTACAGTTTCTATCCTTTATTCCCATTCCAGCCCACCCACCCATTACTCCCCTCCCCTTTCCAACACCCCTAGTTTTATCCATGTGTCCTCTATATTTGTTCCTGTAAACCCTTCCCTTCTCCCCTGAAATTCCCTCCCCTCTCCCCTCTGGTCACTGACAACTTGTCCTCTATTTCAGTGTCTTTTGTTATTAAAAGAAGGACGTGCTGTTAACAGGGACAACCAGACCATTTCTGGTCACAGTAAAAGAACGAACCAAAGGGTCTACAGTGACATAGCTATTACTTTTTCTGTGAATCTTTTTATTACCATCTACCACATCTCTTTCATTACTCTTATGACCCCCTTCTGCACCTCCTAATCATTGCACGTTTTTCACTCTGCTGTAGTTTGTCTGTTCACCTATCTGTCTCTCTTACTGGACTATAAGCTATTTAAGGACAGGGGCATTTGGTACTGTTTTTGCTCTCTGTGTCTGCTCAGGCTTGACCGTGTAGCTGCCTGATTACACTAAACCTAACCAAAAAAGGACTGTGTCATCCCAAGGAATGTTGCTGGCACATGAATACTCTAAGCAAAGTAAAGAATATGCATGTGCTTTATTGACCAGAACTCTGATACCTAAGTAGGAGCAATGTTCAACACAAAAGCCAAGTTTCCAACAGGACTTTAGATCAAACGTTCTTTGTTTTTGAGAATCTATCCCAATCTCTTGCTGCCTTTGTCTGCTCTTGGTGATTGTCTAATGCTCTCCGCCTGTTTTCACTTCTAAGATTTTAAGTTTTTCTTTCATTGACCAAAAGGTATTGAACAGCTTATTAAGAAATAGGTTTTTTCTAATCTACTTTTAATTTAAATATTTATTGTTTATGTTATTACAGTCCCAATTTTCCCCCCTTTGCTCCCCTCCACCCAGCCCGCCCCCGACTCCCACAGTCTCTCCCACAGTGCTGTCAGTGGCCATGGGTCATTCATACATGTTCTTTGACTAATTCCTTCACCTTCTTTCCACCAGTCCCCACTTGTCCCTCCCCTCTTACAGCTGTCAGTCTGTTCCATGTTTCTACACCTCTAGTTTTATTTTGATCATTACTTTATTTTGTTCATTAGATTCCACATGTAAGTGAGATCATATGACATTTGAAAAAAAGAAATAGTTTTTTAGTGAAATTATTTCTTATATTTACTTCCCAGTTTTGCACCCCTGCCATCATTCATCCCAAAGATGATCTAGCCTCCCGTGCACAGTACATCAGTTACTGTCCTGTGAGCGTCATCCCCTTAGATCCAGTGTAACCAGAGCTCCTTGCCTAGGTACCAGCTTAGCACATCCATCCCAAGGCTTGTTGGCAAAGTAGCCTCTGCTCCGCTTTCCTTCATACATGCTGCACATCATCGGGCAATTCGTGAACTTGAATTTTCTATGAAAATACCCCTGAAAGAAGTGCAGTCTGTCAATCTTTACATAGAAAAGCTAGCAAAGGAAATGTCTTAGGGATGACTCTTTTCAAGTCCCGATAGGAAGCATTCCTTTTGCATGATGGAATGTCTAACTATCATGATAAAGATATGTTCTCTTCGCATATTCTCTGTCTGGGTTGTTTAACCAAGGGCAGTGCCTGAAGAGAGGGGCAGAAGGCTGGAAGTCATTGAGTCCAGCATTCTAGACTCAGCTTGGTACTAGCCCCGTGACCTTGGTCAAGTCACCTACCTCTTTCAGTTATCATTGCTGATTTCACCCGACAAGCACTTGAATTAAGCTAAAATACAAAATAAACTAATATAAAACTGAAACTGTGATAAAGGTGTTTTCATCAAGAACTGTGAAGGGTCACCCTGGCCAGCTGGCTCATTTGGCTAGAGCGCTGTCACATATAGCAAAAGGGTTTTGAAGGTTTAATTCCTAGTCAGGGAACATGCCTAGCTTGCAAGTTTGATCCCTAATCAGGGTGCCTGTGGGAGGCAACTAATTGGTGTTTCTCTCTCTCTCTCCCTCCCTTCCTCTACCCATTCTGTCTCTAAAATCAGTAAAGCACATCCTTAGGTGAGGGTTCAAAGAAAAGAAGAACTGTGAAGGGTCTAAGATTTATGCTACTTGAGATTGAAAAAGTTAGCCTGGCACAATTTCAGGGGTGCTGGCAAAAACATGAGAAAAGACTCTGTTATCACGATACAGGAAGCAGCATGAGCGTCAGTGTATTTGCATCAGCTCTTCTTGTGCCCAGGTTGCATGGGTGTGACAGCTGGTCCCCGAACAAAGACTGCACATAGTTTCATTGCATTTCAGGGCAGGAACCCTGATTTTAGGGAACCCACATTTTTTTATAGTAGGTGATGGGCATGCTTGCCTTTGCCTCAGAGGGAGACAGTCCCTCTTCCAAAGCTGTTTGCTATACAAATATCCTTGAAAAGGAGCACAGAGCAAAGAGATATTGATGCCTTGCTCACCAGACATGCAGAAATGTGAGAGACCCTTGCAGACTTGGCTCCCAGAATTTGGCAACCTTTGTGTAAAGGAACTATGTCCTACTCATCTATCACTTTATTGGGAAAACTATTTCTAGATGATGTAGTAAACTGATTTTTTTTTAAAGTTCAAACTGAAGGCAAGTGATCTTTTTTCTATAATCATCTCACTCTATAGGAGCCTTAGTTTCTTAAACATGAAGTATTGATACTATATCTATTTAAGGAGATTTCATATTGAGTTATTATGTCTACTATTACTGGGTGCTAATATGGACCTGATACTGTCCTAGGTCTGTGTTTGAAATCTTTTATCTTATTTTGACTTTAAAAAGTACTGCAAGATTTTATAGATGTTGGAAATCAATGCTAAATAAATTTTTTTTATTTTAGATTATTCAGTACAGTTTCTATCTTTTCATCCCATTCCAGTCCACCCACCCATCCCTCCCCACCTCCCTTCCATTTCCAAGCCCTGTAGTTTTGTCCATGTGTTCTCTATATTTGTTCCTGTAAACCCTTCCCTTCTCCCCTGAAATTCCCTCCCCTCTCCCCTCTGGTCACTGACATCCCGTCCTCTATTTCAGTGTCCTTTGTTATATTTTACTTGTTTCTTTGTTTTGTTGTTTAGGTTCCTGTTAAAGGCGAGATCATATGGTATTTATCTTTCATTGCCTGGCTTATTTCGCTTAGCATAATGCTTTCCAACTCCATCCATGCTGTTGCAAAGGGTATGAGCTCCTTCTTTCTTTCAGCTGCATAGAATTCCATTGTGTAGATGTACCATAGTTTTTTGATCCATTCATTTACTGATGGGCACCTGGGTTGTTTCCAGCACTTAGCTATTGTAAATTGTGCTGCTATGAACATTGGGGTGCATAGGTTCTTTTG
>CM052538.1:164783507-164812388 GCA_028533065.1 Trachops cirrhosus
GCATAATGCTTTCCAACTCCATCCATGCTGTTGCAAAGGGTATGAGCTCCTTCTTTCTTTCAGCTGCATAGAATTCCATTGTGTAGATGTACCATAGTTTTTTGATCCATTCATTTACTGATGGGCACCTGGGTTGTTTCCAGCACTTAGCTATTGTAAATTGTGCTGCTATGAACATTGGGGTGCATAGGTTCTTTTGAAATAAATTTTCAAGATCAAAGTACTTCAGCTTTCTACCGCCATGCCTGCCCACTGACCTGTGTGGTCGGTTAGTCAGCAACAAACACCATGTGGAAGTGACCTGATTCCTAAGTCGTAGTCACTGAAAATTCAAGTTCACTAAGTGCTGCCGGATCCTCGGTCATTCTCACTGTCTCCGGCCACGAGGGCATCAGTCTTTAGGGTGTCTGAGAAACATCTGCGGAGGATGTGAAGATGCAGATTCCTGGGCCTCGATGCAAGAGACTCTGACCCGACTGATCTTTGTTGTGGCCCCATAACCCCTATTTTAAACAAGTTCTTCAAAGTATTTTAATGCAGGTGCTCACTGAACATCGTCTGAAAAACACTGGGACCCTCGGCTGCAAAGAGAATGACAATGGAAGACCAGGTTGCCACTCCGGGACAGATGACAATTCTACAAATGTCAGAGTGCTGGTGAATTTAAAAGGCTATTAAAAACTAATTGGGAGGCAAAGTGTATTAATCAATTGATTGATTGATTGATTAATCAATCCACACATTATTTTTAGCCAGATGTGGAACCTGGCTATGCGAAACATTGGAAAAGATAGTATCAAAAATTGGTAAATACAGGAGGGATCACATTGGTTATTTCATGACCTAAACTAAGGATTGTGGACCCTGGTCTGTTCATAAGGAAGGTTCCTTTCTTAGTTCCCAAGGGTTTCATGAGAAATAGTAATGAGTGCCAAGCAGAGAAATGCTGTGAGATTTGCACCTCTCGAAGCCTCAGCATTTTGCTGAGTTTTGGACATAATAAAATTAGCTCATGGGGGTTTTGTAAAAATGAAGATTATTTTCCAAGTGCCTACACCTCACACAGTATAGGCCCTCTTTAGGTAGCACCACTATTGCGTGCTTCTCTGTTTCCACCAACATCGGAGCAGAGGGAAGAAGCCGCTGACTCCATCCTCCCTCAGGTTTAGCACAGGTTGTGGGGAGGGCGCTCGTGCGCTGGCAAAGCCTGGTTCTGGGTCCACAAAGCCTGGTTTTGGGTCCGAGCCCTGGGCTCGGTGTTGAGGGTCCTGCTGAGAGCAGTGCATATTCCAAGGAAGAGCTTCCACCAGAAGGCGGCACTTTTACTCGTTGTAGATACAATGTCAGGTTTTGCAGTTTTTCAGGGCCGTCTCCAGTAGAACTGAATAGAAATTACTGATATTGTACTTAATGATTTAATTGTGTGTTTTGTAAATACAGGGTCCTGCAGAAGTGATGCCTGCTTGAGTGTGGTTGGTAGGGTAATAACATGGGTGTAATAGTTTATAGCTTTAATTTGAACATTTCACCTAAAATGTCATATGGCATGCATGAGTGTGCTAGCGTTATGTTACAGAAGTATATGCTTATGGTTTTGTAATAAAAAAGGAGCATTATTTGTGCTGGACTCTGTATAATAGGAGGTCTAATCCTAGAGAAATGAGACAATTATTTTATTTTAAATAGAGAATGTAGATAGGCGATAAGACGAAGTAAAGGTTGCAATATATTTCAGGTTGACATTTAAAGGCCATTTGCCATTTTCTGTGTGAAAGCTGCAATATATAACTCATTAGCTTTTTTATTTTTGTTGCTCAAATTCTGTCTTCAGTAGAATGAGCCAAACAATTCCTTTTATGCCCTCTACTGGATATTTGAATTAAACCTCAATAACACGGCAAAGTAACCAAAATAGTAATATACAGGATCTTCAAAACCTTTTTTTAAATAGCTTTTTTAAAATTAAAATTTAGCTACATCAGTTCACTGGTGTCAATTCTTTTTTCTGTACTTAAAATGCAAATTTCAGAGTCAGCTGTTCCTATTGTGTAGAAATCATCGGTTGAGGGGAAGGGAGTGGATAGATGCGGCTTGTATCTCTGCCGCCTTTGGGGTGTCTCTAAAGAGCAGCTGTGCTGCTATGATACATAAGAAGCCTTTACTTGCCCTGGCCGGGCAGCTCAGTTGGTTAGAGCATCTTCCCGATGCACTAAGTTTGTGGGTTGGATCCCTAGTCAGGGCACATACAAGAATCAATCAATGAATGTATAGATAAGTGGAGGAACAAATCACTGTTTCTCTTTCTCTCTGTCTCTCAGAATCAAATAAAAATAAAACATAAATAAACAATGCTCTATTTCATTGCTGTCCTTATTTGACAGTCCTATCTGCTGGCAGGTGAGACTCATATAGAAGGGTGAAGCAGTAGAACGGCCCATCAGGGACAAATTCTTCCTATTAGCTGTCCGTCGCACGCACAGAACCCATCAGGAAAACAAAGGAGTACCTCACCTGATCATCTGGTGGCCTATGACCATCCCTACAGAACAGCTTCAGTGTCTGGCCTGATGTCCCCCAACCCCAATTCATCCCACCTACCCTCTCTCAGGGCTGACTTGTACTCAGCAGGACCATACCAGTGATTATACATTGAACTTGTTCCAGGGCAGTTGGTGCACAGCCACTGCCCTTGGCTACCACATGCCACTCCCCACACCTGGACCTCTGGGCCTTCCCCAGGGATGCCTTGGACTTTCCCATAATCGAGTGATTGAAAGGCCTAGTCTACTTGCCCTAGGAAACTGCCTGATCCAGTTGACCCAGCCTCCTAGATCCATCAAAACCTACACAGGCCCACACGGCTGCAGTCCTGTCTGCATTAACCACGACCTTCGTACATCACTCTCATAGTGTTACTTACTACATAGCTGCAATTCAGCAGGGCTACAGTAGAAAGCAGGGCTTCCAGTTTTCAGCCTATGATTTTCTATGTGTCAATAATAGGTAGTAAGATTTCTGGAGCACTTGTGTGCCAGGCACAATAGGCATTATTTCATTCACTCTTTAACATCAGCCTTACTTTACAGATGAGTAAACCAGAAACGTGCCACAGCTAGCTCATGGGAGAGCAAGAACGTGAGGTAGATCTGAGCAATACCAGCGCCGAATGTGTAGTGAGATTCCCCCAGTGCTGCAACCGGAGGACAGTGCAGAGACTCGCAGCAGGCTGTGGAGGTGCTCGGGCAGAGCAGGATCCAGAAGTGGTTTGCACAGAGGCAGGATCGCTGGGATGCACGTAGAGCACCCAACGGGGAGATTGTATGGGAGGTGGACAGTCTCCCACCTTTGTTATCATATCGTCTCAGTCACTGAGTCATCGCCTCTACTTCAAGGAGGGCAATGGAACTAAACTTTGGATTACCTGTGCTGTGCTTCCAGTAGAAACCACAGGGGAGGGGCCCAGACTCCTCCTTCAACTTGGATTTTATCATTGAGTGCTCAAGGAACTTTAAAAGAAAGTACAGTGATGACTCTCATACAGGTATAAAACAAACATGTGTCAAATCTTTCATTTAACTAGTTAATTAAATGAGGGAACTGGTAAAATGAGGGCCTCGAATAACTCAACAGGAAATTCCATTAAGTAGATAAGAGTATAATTACTAGGTAATTGAGAGAGTAAGGCTCCATTAACAACCAGTTCAAAGGAGAAGCCAAAAAGCAGAGGCATTTATAAATTGGGGATACTGAAATGAATTTGCAAGTGGAAACATTACTGGTACTTTTTTGGAGAAGGGAGGAAAAAGTCAATTAACCTTTTACTGGATGGAGTTTACTTGTATGTCTATGACATATTTGCATTGCTCTTTGTTTTTTACAAGTTAATCTGGCACTTCCTGGAATTATGAAATACAGTAACCAAAGGCATATCCCCAGTGGTTACAGTATCTCCTTGAAAAGATATTAATATTGTTGGCGAATTCCAATATCGTAGATGTTACCTTACACAGATCAAGTAGAAGAAAAATGAACAGGACCGATCCATGAGCACTTCCCTTCCCTCATGAGCAGTTGCCATTGGGTGTGGATTGAGGAATCAGTAAGAAAGATTAGGAAAATTAACTACTTACGCTTCAGCACCAATCCCAATAGTACATCTCAGAGATGAATTATAGAAGCAAAGATATATTCTCATTCATTCGTTCATGCAACTAATTTTTATTGACACCTACTACATGCCTGGCTCTGGGAAAACCATGAGTTTACATGGTTTCCAGGGAACTATTCAAGTAACTGTTACTGAAAAAACATTTAACCCCAAATAAGGTGAGCTACAAAGTTTGAAAGCACAGTGTGAAAAATCCTGTTTGCCTCTTAGTGGTCTGACCAGCTTGCTCATCCATGTTTTTCATGATCAATATGAACCATCTGTGATTTTTTCCCACCATAATCTTCTTTCATCCACTCCCATCATCCCCAGCCCTAATGCCAGAACATTCTTGGTTATGTTAAAAGTCTGTTTGAATACCCCAGCAAAGTAGTAGGTCTTAAAGCTGACATCACAATGGGCCTGGGGTAAGATTTTTTATGTTAAAATCATATCCTTCTCCAACAAAGGAATAAGTCAAGAGAGCCTTATTTCCAGTTATCTGGTCCTCCGTCATCTTATCTAAGGCATTATTTAGACTGGATTTAAACTTTGCAAAACTTCAAAGCAAATTAGACCTGTAAGGAGGGAAACACAAACCACACAAAAACAGGCAGGAGTGCCCTGAGTGAGCTGAAAGAAAGGTGACATGTATCCACCAGTAGGTGGCAGTGTTGCTTCTCCAAACATCTGACATCAGACAGGATCTTAAATCTAAGGATAGAAAGTAAGGATATATTTCTTGACTCATTCTGCACTTAATTTGTAAGTATTCTTTACAAAAAAGAATGTGACTTAGTTCCATCTCAAAGTTCACCATAATAATAGTACTGAAAATATACATAGAGGCAAAATATAATAAGAAGAATTTTTTTGTACTCCGTGAGCCCATAGACATGTACTGGACCATCACTATGTGGAAGATTCCTTTCTGGAAGTTCTGAGCAGAGAACATAGAAAAGTAAAGGACTTCAACCTTTAAGAAATGGGGAAGATACTTGGAAAGAAAAACTATACTCATAAAGTCATCAGAACTTCTCTTTTAAAAAAAATAAATTTTTCTGGCCCCAATATAACTAGGAGCTCCCAGACCTTTCCTCCTCAGAGACACTCGACTTGTTGCTTCCTGTCTAACCACAAGATTTCTCTTCAGGCTTAAGTCTCTCGAGGCCATGTTTTCCTTACCCCTTTCACGTGCTTGATTTAAAATTTCTGAGCCCTTTACATTTTGGTGCTGGAGGCAAAGAAAATAAGTCTTGAAGTAGCCCCTTCCCAGTGGAAGTAAAGGGAACGTTTTGCCACCGTTGTTCCCAGACAGCCAGGTAATCCCCCCACACCCCTCCCCCACCCCGACTCCCAGATCCTGGATGACCCTGACTTCTCAAGGCCAATGTGGTACTGCTCATAGGGACCGCAGCAGCCGAACCACACTTAGCAAAGTTTAGCAGCCGAGAATTGCAAAAACAAAAACAAAATTTAAAAAAATTGTAAAGGGCTTATCTTGCTCATATTTTCGACTTTAACCATTTAACAATCTACATTTCATGATATGTACTAACTTGTTATGACAAACAGAAGCCCCTCTGTTTGCCAAACAGTAACAATTGTGATTGATAGCCTGTCCTAGGTCTTTTTCTCTATCACTCTAGGAAGGCTTTGCCTTGGTCTTGATGAAAGTCACTGTGTGAACACCGCATGTATGTACTAGGTGCTAGGTACTAGGTACTAGGTACTAGGTACTAGGTACTAGGTATCCAGTCAGGTACTAGGCCCTGACTCAGAAAGCTCATTAGTTCATCTCAGGGAGTGTCTCCAGCCCAACTTAGCATGACTGCAGAATTCACACAGCTGGGGTAGAAGGAGTGATTATGTGTGTGTCAGTTTATTTTACCTTATTGACAGGCAAAGCAAAACAAAACAAAACACAGCCAACCTTCCTACGGCCCCGGATCATCTACTACTCCCTCTTCTTGTCATCCACCTCTCAGGCCTGGGACTGTTTTGCTGGTTAAAGCTCACTGCAGAGAACACAGAGGCTAATGCTTCAGAGCCGGGGCAATGCCAGGTCAGCAAGTGAACCACTGAAGCCGCATGCGCCTGCTCCACAAATGCCTATTTTTCATCGTTAGTGGGCTTCAAAGTTACATAGCTAAGACAGACAATGCGAAGAAAAATAAGACCACAGCCAAACAGAACCTACACTAGGGCTAAAATTAAGTCTTCATACTAATCATGCATTTTTAATGTGAATGTTTATGAAAACCGCCTCTTAATGCTTTGACAGTGTTTTTCTTCATTGGTTATTTATGATGTTTTGAACTGAAACCATGAACTTAATGGGAAAGCCAGAGAAAAGCCAGGGGTTTATTTAACACCCGACAACCTTGTCCTATCGTAAATAAAAAGAAGAAAGCCCATCATCTCTTCGAGCTGCGTCACAGTAAATAAACGTAAAAAGAAAAAGCTACCAGAATTCGTCACGTGTTTTTTTCCTCCCATCCTAAAATTCCCTGATGACATAATGTCTGAGTGGTTTGTTTTCTCTGCTAGGGATTCTCTGCCCATTTGTTTACTTTAATTGTGCCATTTTATTCTTTGGAATGTAACTATAAAGAATCATTTTTAATAACATTGGAGAGCTAATAACTAAATGCCTTCACCCAAGTGAAAACATCTTGGGGGGAATGGAGGCCGTGCTGGAGATAACACTAACTTAGGTCCGAGAGCAGAAGAAAGCAGGGCCTGAGCCCCAAGGAGGGAAACTGGCCCCCTGGTCTGTTCAGCTCTTTAGTGCCAGACCCCTCCTGGAATGCAGTTTTTTATTTTGAATCTTGGGTGCAAGATTCCCTGGAGGAGTATTAAAGGTCTGCTATGGAATTGCCCTGGGATTAAGCTTCTTCAAACAAATTTGCCCCTAAAAAATGAGTTCCAGAGCCCATGTGCTGAGGCTCCGGGCCGGACCGTTGTTTATTTGCTTGTGCGTCTCTCGAATTAAGACGCATCCTAAACATCCATCTGATCAATTCTGCCATCCTCGAACAAGCTGATACTTGTGCTGACCTCTTTGTCCTGAAAAAAAGACATGAATCCCCAGTTCACCCTCAGAATAATCCCCAGAAATGTCTTTGACAGATTTAGAAAGGGCCTGAGGTCAACGGAAGATCTGGGACTTGTGAGGCAGCTTATTTCTGTTTCAGGTAGTGATCCTGTGAGTCACTCTGGTCATTCCCACGTCTAAAGGGGACTTTCCAAGTTCTGTTTCTACAAAGACAAGAGATTTTGTACCCACGGCAAAGAAGACGCAGGGAACAAGATACACTGACCCCTGTAAGCGGTCTCATCGGCCAGTTATCCCTGGGGAAGGATGGCTTTCCTCCTGGGGACCGTCTCACGGTTCCAAATCCACCAGCTGAGTTGCTGGTAAAGGTGAACCTCACTTCAGATGTGACAGACTGTGGACCGTGCTGGTCTCCACCTTCAGCTCACTCTTAAAATAGCACCTTCTTGCCTGGGCGCCCTCTGAGGTGACCCGTAGAGCTGGAATAAGAGGGGGTGAAGCAGTTAATAAAACTGGCAGGAGCTGCCAGGCCCTCAAACCTGAGGGTTAACTGGGCTCACCCAAAGGGCTGGCTCATGGCCTAGGCTGAAACACTTGGATCGCTGCAGATTACCCTGTTATGTGGACAGGGGGTGACGGCTCTTCCATAATAGTCCAATCCACTTCTAGAAGCATCTCTAGCTGTGCACACAGACTTAGTGCTAACCACCTGTGGGTCAACATGTGACACCAGTAAGTGGTTTTAAGAATAAAACAAAGAAAGTCACGGTTATTTCTTTTTTTCAGTTACAGTTGACTTTGAATGTTATGTTGGTTGCAGGTGTACAGCACAGTGGTTAGACTTATATGTAACTTACAAAGTGGCCCCCCGACAAGTCTGGTACCCCTGACAGCACACGTAGTTATTGCACCATTGTTGACCGTGTTCTCCATACCACGCTACACATCCCTAAAAGTCACAGCTCTTTCTTATTCTGAGTTGCATTATTTACATGAGTGTGTTCACATTGTGAAAAATCTTCACAGGGCCCACTTAAAATCATGTGCATTTCCATATACTTCAATAAGAAGTTAACTTTAAAAAAAAGCAGAAGATGGCTCTAGTATGAGGTCAGTGAGTTGTGGTCAGTGCGCCAAATCTTGCTACCTACCACTTTTTATTGCCTGTGAGACAGGAATGGTTTGTATGTTTTTAAATAGAGGGAAAATGGTAATATTTTGTGCTTGTAAAAATAACATGAACTTCAGATTTCAGTGTCCATGAAGATTTATTGACACACAAACATCCATTTCTTCACATAGTGTCTCTGGCTGTGCTTGGGCTGCAACAGCACAGCGGCTTAGCTGAGAAAGAGAAAGTGTGACCTGAAAACCTGAAATATTTGTGTTTACACTTAACCCTCGAACAGCACGAGTTTGAACTGCACGGATCTACTTATAGTGAGGGTTTTTTTCAGTAAATACTATAAATGCATTTTTTTCTTTCTTATGATTTTCTTTTTAAAATGTCTTTTTTTCAACTATAATTGACATATTAGTTTCAAGAGTACAGCACAGTGATTAGATATTTATATACCTTGCAAAGTGATCATCCCAATAAGTCTAGTACCCATTTGGTACCACGCTTAGCTAATAAAATGATTTTCTTAAAAACATTTTTTCTCTAGCCTCCTTTATTGTAAAAATAAAGTGTGTAATACATATAACATACAAAATATGCATTAATCAACTGTATACATGATCACTAAGGCTCCCACTCAACAGTAGGCTACTAGTAGTGAAGTTTTAGGGGAGTCAAAAAGTTATACGACAAAGTTTAACTTCATGGTGATGAGGGGTGTCAGCACCCCTCACCCCTGCATTGTTTGAAGGTCAACTGTGTATTATTATATTATAATATAGCATATTATATATAAGTATTATATTTATAGCTTGTTTTTTACAGAAACTGTTTGCTGAGCCTTGTTCCTGACTGAAGACAAAGGACAACCACATACAGTACATGATTCTTGATAGGACCTAGATCAGGAAAAAAAAAAGGGAGGGGGCATTTTGGAAACAACTCCGGAAATGTAAGTACACTCTGTGTGATTGGGTCACACTGTTACAACCATGTTGAACTCCCTGATGGATAACAGCGTCCGGGTATGTGGGAGAACGTCCTTGCCCTTGGGAGACGCGTACTGTTGCAACTCACTTGCAAATGACTGAGGGAGAGGCGTTCAGGAAAGCATACAAATTTACCACAGATATGATAAAATGTTAACAATTAGTGAATTTAGGTGAAGGACTTTGAACATTTCCTTAGGTTTGAAAGTTTTCAAAATAAAAAGTTGGGGAAAATAAAAATACAAGCCTAAAAATAATAATACTTCAAAGAGGAGTCACACAACATAATGGGTGGGCAGCCCGTGCTGAGGGTCAGTCAGGTAGTACAAATGGTTTGCGGTTTGCACATAAACCTCTCAGTTAAACTCGGGGTTGCCATCTATCAGCCCACGGCTCTCATCCCGGTGGCTGTTTCAGAATTCTCCTTTCTGTTTGTTTTCTGAGCCAGTTCCAGACTGCAAGGGGCTTACCAAGATTTACTTGGTACTCAATCTCCACCTTCGAAGCAGAAGTGATAGTGTTTATCCTGTCCTTAGGGAAACTAAAAAAATTACCTCCCACATAAATGTCCTTTTTAGTTTTTCCTAGTGGGCCACAGAAATCTGTCGTTAACTGTCACACTGCCTTTTAAAAATTATTAGATTCCTTGAAGATTTATTATCTCTTTAATCAGAGCAAGCTCTTAACACACCAGTAATGATCGGTAATGAACCAGTAATTATACACCGTTTTCAACCTATATTTTATATGTGTGTGTTTTATGGGAGTTTCTTTTCTAAATTATGCCTCTGTCTGTGGGCAGCAGTTTTGAGGTTTGGGAACCAGCTGAGGGATCGATTATCTTGAAAGGTGGCAAGCGGCTGTGCAAGGGCTCGGAAACTCTGCGTGGAAGCACTTGCAGGCAGGGGCCCTGACGCACGGGTGGCTCTGGAATGCAGTAAATGTCACTGTCACTCTTCAGGACAAGTCCCTTGGCTCCCGTGTCAGGTTGACTTACTGTAATATAAAGTCGATTTTATCACAATTCATTTTCGTCTCAGATTGCCGAGCAGAGACTGTGCAGGTTGTGGCTTCTCAAGGAAACGAAAACAGCATTTGTTTTATTAATAGAGTCAATGGTCTTTTCAGAACAAAACTGTAGATCAGAAACAAATTATTCTTTCCTAACTGGCTGAGATTGAAAACAGCTCCCAACTGTAACAGAAAGGAACTAGGCTTAATGTAAAAATGCATGAACCAATTTCTAAAAATAAAATTGGAAGCACTTTCATTGCTACAGCCCTCATTCCAGGAAAGTGAGTTATGTGAGTGTCTTATATTGTTTTATGGAACTTGGAGATTAAAATGATTTTTCGTAGACATCGTGTCGGCTTCCTACTCGAGTCAGTCCAGAATGAAGCCGAATAGAATTTTAGGGGAAAAAAATGAATGACCGTTACTGGCAGTGAAACAACCGGCCATTGCCAATAGCTTTTTGAGCACATACATACACAGTTTACACTCCGTTCAGACGGTTGGGTCGGTCGTGTCCACACAGACTGAACGTTCTATCCCAGCAGCCCCTCTCCAGGCTGATTTCTGATGATCCAGAGCTGAGCTCTGATGACACAGCTTGGAGGAAGGGTCAGCAGTTAGCTCTTTGTGGCCCCATCCTCAACTCCACTCCAGGCCAGCAACAGGCAGCTTTCTCCTCCACCTCCAAGGAGACGCAGCTCTGTTGGAAATGAATGTTTGGTGAGCCCTGCAAAAGGCTTTTGTAAAGGAAAGCACAAATGGTAAATAGTCAGACACAGGCACTGGAATAATACATTTTCCCTCTCCTTCTTGGGAATTTCTTTGTATTCTCCAGTCCTTCTGTCTTTTGTGCTGAATCTTAAGCCCGAGGCTTCTTGCCAAGGAGAAGGGAGGACACCAAATAGCCCAGGAAGAACACAAGAATGAAATAGCTGTCTTCGAAACCTGCACTGAATTCCAAAACGGGTTCTTAAACCTACGTGATCCTATTAACCAATGTCACCCCCATACATTTAACAAATTTTAATAAGTAAAAATTTTAAAATGAAAAAATAGGTTCTTAAATCTATGGCAGAGGCAGGTTCAGAAGGAAAAAAAGGGGGAGGGGGTGGTTCTTGCCCTGGCTGGTGTGGCACAGTGGATTGAGTGCCAGCCTCAGACCAAGAGGTCACTGGTTTGGTTCCCTGCGGGGGCACATGCCTGGCTTGGGGGCATGCAAGGGGCAACCGATCTCACATGTCGATGTTTCTCTCCCTCTCTTTCTCCCTCCCTCCCCTCTTTTTGAAAATAAATAAATGAATAAATAAATAAATAAAAAGCTTTCCTGAGCTCCAGAAATAAAAGAGCATGAAGTGTTCAGAACACAGTCCTTACATGATAAAGTCCAGTGTCTGACTGGAAAGTCATTTTTTTCTGGAACACAGGGAAAAAAAGTAAGAACCCTTGAGGGAGGGAGCCGAAGAGACAAGGAGAGTGAAATGACAGAGAGGGAGTTAATGATGTGGGTCTTTGTAGAAAGCTCCTGGGTCCAAATCCTTAGGAGGGAAGGGGTGGTGGGTCCCCCCAGAAAGATGTGGGAAGACAAGATGGGAGGGAGGACTGGTGCCCTGGGTCAGTCTGGCATGCTGGGAGGAAATGACCTCCCAGTGTACCCTGTGCCAATATGGAGTGGCATGGGAAGGCCGGGGCAGAGGCAGAGGTAGAAAGGATGTGAGGCTGAGCCACATGCTCCAGATGGCACCTGGAGTCTCCCTCTGCACCTGCAGACCTGAAGGGGGCCTGAGAGTGACCAGGGACTGAGTGAGCCCAGAGAGAACTAAAGTGCCGGACTGCAGAGGAAGGAGAGAGGCTCCTGCAGCAGAGGCTGCGGGGTGGGCAGCCAGAGCCGGAGACGAGATGGAAAATGTTGCTGAGTTTCAGAAGCTCCGCAGTCATCATGAGAGTGAAGTCAGGAACCACATCGACAGCGGGGAAGCTGAACCCAGCAGAGCGGTTGCCCCGGGGCGAGGCGAGCCTTTTGTGAGAACCAGCTTTGAGTTACATCAACAGTGGACGCCAGCAGAAAAGTGATGGCAGCCCGAAAGGCCTCTCAATGCCAGGATTACACACACATCCCCCAGGGCCGCAGACCACTCCTGGGAGATGAGGAGAAGGGGGGAGAGGTGCAACAGGAAATGACTGTGCACCTCCAAAGAGGCTGGACTTAAGCTAAATGCAGTGGTTCCTGAACAAAGGCAGTTTTGTCCCTCCAGGGACATTTGAAAACGTTTGGAGACATTTTTTGGTTGGTACATAGAGGGGGAAGGGGAACAGCTACAGGCATTTAGTTGGCAGAGGCCAGGGATGCTGCTAAACACCCTGAAATGCTCGGGACAGCCCTCCCAACACAGAATTACCCAGCCCCAATGTGAGTAGTGTTGAGGGTGGGAAACCCTCATTCAAACTGATAGAGTTACCACCATTAGCAGAAATGAAAACATGAGAAATGTTCAAAAAAGTTATATTTTTGCACAATTGAGTTTATATGACTGAACAAACACATGTGTATAGAATATATGCACGCAAACAATACAATACAAAGGCAGATACTGGAAGGTAATGCTGAGTGGAACACAAAATGTTACAGCATAGCCCTGAGAAACGTCAACATTAAGGTTAGGGAGGAAAAACCAGTAAAGAAGACTTGGGGGAGGGACAGCAAGTCCCCCCCCCCAAAAAAAAAAACCTAAGACAATGTGTACTGTCACAAAAGAAAAGACCAGCTCAAGGACGGAGCAGCCAGCTGTGTAAAACACTCTAAGTAGTGAAAGTGACTAGTAAGAAGTGTGTCAGTTAAATTCAGCCTCCTGTCTAGGAGACGGGAAGCAATAAGATCCAGAAGACATGTGAAGGAATTAGCTTTAGGTAGGAAAGGAGATTCCTCCTCCATTGCAACCTCAGAGGCAAAATTGTCTGTTGAATTTTCCACATCAAAGGCAAAATTGTCTGTTAAAACTGAGATGGAAAGAAAAGAAGAGAAGCTGAAGAATGTGGAAGCTTTCAAATGGTAATTATGAAGAGTAGAAAGGTCAGTCAATTAAAGAAATGGGGTAAGGTGCACGGGCAGTGTTGAGCGCCCCTCTGAGGTTGGTGGTCTTGAAATTGTAGTGATAATGATCAGCGTGCTATGTGATAATTTCCCCAGCACTTCTCAGCTCCCTGATGCATTGGCAGAGAAGATACATAGCTGGGTCAGCCAGCCTAGGGTTTTGTAGGAGCAGGGGTTCTTAGCCAAGGTTTTGCTTCAGACTCACATTGGAATTTTGGGGAAACACTCACACACATGCATAGACTAGATCCCAGAGTTCTGGCTCCATAAACCTGATGGTTGTGGTCTATAAATCCCTTTAATTCCTCAGATGTGTAACCCCAGTTAGCAACCACTCATCTATTTGGGTGCAACCAAAGACAGACTGGCAAAGGGGTTAGTAAGGACTGGATTAGAACGGTAGCAGTAACATCTAAACCAGATTGAGGAAAGAAGTCACAGCATCTCACAGGTCAGAATAACACAGAGATCAATAGACAGGAGGTCTCAAAGAAGTTAAATAACATGTTCTGTGTAGAAAAAGTATTGATAGCAGGTTTTGGATTAAGCAAATTTAGGGTACATTTTCATTTTCACCATAGATTTTTATAGAGGAGAAAGAAATAACCTGTCATCTCCCATAAAGCTGTGTTTTCTTATAAATGACGGCTTGTCATTTCTTTGATACTAACTGAACACTGACGTTGCCAAAGCCCAGTTATGCCATACGAGGCTGCCCGCAGGGGTGATAAGCATTTCCGCATTATTCACAGGTGTCTTCCTGCAGCGGACGAAGAGCAGAGAGGCCAGCGCACTCGAAGCACTGGAAGAGGAAACCAGATGGGAAGGGCTGTCCCCATGCAGACAGCTGAGCCTCCGCCCTTTCTCTGGGAGCCCCCGTCTTGTCAGGCAAAGGGCAACACAGCAACACTGAGTGAGAGGCGGAAACGGAGACTTTCTTAAATAATGCGGACTTTGCCGTTTTCCTGCACATTTACTTTTATAATTATCCTTAGAGAAAATAAAGCGAGTGGTAAAAAGAACATTATTTTAGGCTGGAGGCAGAAGGAAGACTTAGAATAGTAAGGGCTTTGGGAAATGAATTGAGGAGAATGTCTACTTCCGGTCAATAAATTATCTAACAGATCATCTCTGTAAGGCCAGTGAACCTTTAAAGTCATCTTTGAAGTTGTCGTCTTCTCCTCTGAAGAACATCGGCTGACATTCTCATCCCCCGCAGCCCTTCTGTGCAACTCCGTCAACAAGGGAGCTCGGAAGGACTTCTTCCTTGCAGCATTCTCTTAAGGACAAGTTACTCGACTATAATTTAGTAGCTCCCAAGTTTTAGTTTTTCCAGGATTGGTTCCAAACTCATTGGAGGGGCACAGAAGGTTCTTCATGGTCCAGCCACTGGCTCGCTCTCCAGCCCTATCTTCTACCACTTCCCTTTTTCTGTCTCTGAAGCCCGCACATCAGTCACACCAAGCAATGGCATTTCTTGGTGATAATATGCTCTCATGACTGTGTCTTGAGCATCTAGGAACACATTCCCCCAAATCTTCAGGATGGGAGACAGAGATGCAGGCTCTATCCTCAGCTTTGCCATCATACAGCCTCAGTTTCTCCCTCAACAAAATAAGGGGGTTGGAGACTTAGCACTTCTAACGTGTGGACCTGGGTCAAACCTGGCCCCTGTGTACACCTTGATAGGCACAGTGGTGTGTGTGTGTGTGTGTGTGTGTGTGTGTGCACGCGCGCCACTCTCCAGCCTATCCCCTCCCCCCACTCTCTCACCTGTACCCAGCAGCTGACACATTTACATTAGCCCCTGAAAGCATGTGAATTGGCACCAAAAGGCCAGATGGTTTCTAAGGTTTCTTCCAGGTCTAACAACATGTGAAATAAATTAACTCCAAAACTCAGGCTCGAGCAGATGGTAAATGTGCAGGAAACGTACAACCTCAGCCTCAGGTACTAGAGACCCTATCAAAAAGTCCTGCACCGACACCAGGACCTTTCCGAAACCATCAGATCCCCTTGCTTGATCCCACATGGCTAACGAATGGGCTCTCTCCTACCATGTGGCTGAGCAGGTATCACCTCCACCGCTCCCAGGACAGTCAGTTCTCCACACGAAACCAAAGTGATTTCTCCAAGGAACACCTGTTTCTTTTGAAGTTGTAACCCAATGATCAATAACCTTTATTTCCTTCCTGAATGGTAATTTATATGAGAGAAAATGTAGGTCCTAATCTTTGTCATTCTAGCACTGCCCAGCACCTGCAGGTTCAGCTGCAGCGGAGGGAAGCTGGGGCCCATTTCTCCCCAGCACTTGATTCTGACAGGATCACGAACCACTGGAGTTCCAGCCCGCTCTGGGGGAGCTTGTCGTTCAGGCTCCGTGATATATGCTCACCGACTCCCAACATCCATTTCCTTTGACATGAGGAGGATGGCCTTTTCTTTGACCAAAGCCCAACTCATCTTAAACTAGTTTGAACTTTTTTCTTTCGTGCTAAACTCATGCCGTTCAGGTGTGGTAAGAACAAATAAATCACCCACTTCACTCCAAAGGGGAAAGGTATGACAACTGCTAAAGGGCAGAGAGCTGGGTTGGAGGGTCTCTCAGGACCCCCGCTAGCTCAGCCATGTTATAACTCTAAGTCCGTCGAAAGATAATGCCAGACTGGGGATGTCTCGCTGTATCTTATGAGTAAAAATTGCTGGAAAAGTGTAATGGTCTACATTAAGAAATCTCAAGGTAAAAAAAAAAGGAATCATCAAGGAAGTATATGTGGAGACACCAACTTCTGGACATGGGGAAAAAAAAAGCCAAAGTAAAGCAAGAATATGCACCCAGAGATTTGAGAATTATGTTCAAGCGATGATCTACAGTTCTAGAGAGTCCAGACCTGGGGTACTCAGAATGATTTATAACTGCCGAGCCCTGTACAAGAAATATAGTTAGAGGTGGAGGAAAGAAAGACAGCTAGTGTCTCAATAAGTGCCTACAGCCCTCTGAGAAATAGCTAAGCACTTCAAAAGTTATAAACAAATAGATAGCCATTTCAAACCCTGATCAACCTGTTGGAAGCGAGTACATATTATGACTGAAAAGATAGTGTGGGTATTCACGCAACTAGAATCATAGCAGCTTTCAAGTAATTTCATTCATTTGGAAATTATCTTTTACTTCTGAAACTCATTTGGTTAGGCAGTGTGTCAACTAAAAACCCTACAAGTTGGTTATCTAGTATAAACATAGAATTGCATTTTAGTAAGTCTTTATCCACACAGCTGACAAAAAGCATTGTCTTTTGACTACATTTAAAAGAAAGATCAACATGAAAAAGAGAAGAAAAAACAACAAAAAGGAAAGAAGGAAGGAAGGGAGAGAGGAAATGAGGGAGCAAGGGAAGGAAGAAGATAAGGGAGGAGGGAGAATCCAGGAGTAGAGAGAAATTTTCTGAAAAGATGTTTGAAACAATGGCCTTTGGGAAGGTAGGTATCAAAGTGCTACAGATAGGCTAGGTTAAGATAAAAATGCAGCTCAGAGAGAGGAAGTAGTTTACCCAAGATCACACAGATAAGGGATAGGGTAGGACTTGAACCCAGAATCTAGCACCCTTTCCCACAATCCCATGCTGTCTACCTGGGTAGCTACCTGGCTACTCAGTGAGTGTGGCTTCCCAAGATGGCCGTACAGGCCACCACTCAGCGAGGCAAGGTTAACAAAGTTTCCCCTCCCATTCTCTGCCCCCAAAGGAATGACAGCATTGGTAAACTGATAAACTATATGTATTTGCAACCAAAGAGAATAAAAACAGACTCTCATTCCTAAATAACACGTCTGGGAAAAAGTCTGCATAATTGGTGAACATTTGGCAAACTTAATTTTTCTCCTCTGTATAAACAGACAACATTAAGCATTTGTATGGCAAATGCAGAGCAAATCAAATATATATGGCCAATGAACCTAGTTAGAATGCCTTTTTCTGCTTCACCTGGCTTTTCAGCTCCTTGGGAAATGAAGGTACAAACTGGTATGGCATATCAAGCCACACCTTGGGCCTTCTGCTTAATTTTTCCCAAACACGCAAGGGGAGCTATCCTTTTTAACAGCTCTGAAATTTCCCAGCCTTTTAGTTGCAGTATGTTATATGTTATAGTTAAAGAGGAGCTTTTGATACTATCTTGGCTGATTTTATGGATGCTGCTTTACAAATAAAATACATAGAAAATTTGAATCAATTTGGTTATGGCAGAAACTGTTTTGAGGCAACATGCAAAATATGTATTTAAAATATTTCTGCCAGAAATTTTTAGAAATATTTTTCTTAAAATATGGGTGTATTTTTCCTCTATTTATACATAAGGCAATAGAGTAAATTAGCCCTTTAAGTTTTAAAAATTCATTTTGTTTCAAAATTTAGCCAAAGAATTCAAAATCTGATTTATTAGTTAAGTAAATTTTAAAACATCAGATGCATGTCCTCTTAAAAATCAGGAAAAAAGCACAACAGTAATGAAATAAAACAAACTATAACACCCAAAATCTCTACCCATGCGTAATCATCAAAAAAAAATGTTATACACAGTCATTAGGGTCACAAAATAGAGGAGAAATAGTGGTAAATTCAACATTTTATAGTTTGATTCTACTTATATTCGGTTTCATGAAAAATACTAAGACAACTCAGTTCCCTAAGTCTGAGAATCTACTGAGAACCATATAGCTGCCATTTACAAAACATTTGCTATAACCCAGCCACTAGACTGAGTACCTTACATGTATCACCTCCCTCATTTAATCCTCACAATAACTTATGAATCAGGTAGATTTTAATTCCATGTAATAAATGCCTAAAGTTTGGAGACATTCCCCAAGGCCACGGAGATAATAAACAAAACTGAGTCAAACTATTCCTGACTCCTGAAGCCGGGCTCAATCATTAAGCAATGTTAACTTGCTATTAAAGAAATCCATTGTGCATTCATTCAAACACTGCTATTGATCGGAGAAGCAGTGGGAGTTTTAAAGCAGGATCAGACTCGGTTTTTAGGGAGCTCACTCAGGCAGTGGAGTGGCGTTACCCATGTGGAGGAGGAGACTGGTGGCGAGGGCCCAGCTTAGGATGCCATTGCAGAAGTCTGAACACGACGGGAAGAATACCTCCACATAGGTAGCTGGTAGCTGTGATGGAGAAGAGGAATCAGGCTCAGTATGTAGTATTATAGCAGGATTAGTAACAGTGGGTGAGCAACTGAATAGAGGTGGGTGAGGGAGAATGAGTTCTGGAGGATGACTCTGTCTTCTAGCTTAGAGCCTGCGTGATGGCGTTGATGACAGATAAAAAGGCTCAGGACAAGGTGAGGAGGACAGTGGGGATAATGAATTCAGTTTGGGTGTCTGAGGTTATTCAGCTAGGTGTGCAGGGCTAAAGGTAGTTCTAGGTAGGAGTCACGACCACCAGCGTGGAGGTTAAAGTCAAGGGAACGGGGAAGTCACTCAGGGAGAGGTTATCAAGTTGGAAGAGAAAAGACCAACAGCTGGAACCTTGTGCAACACCAGCACCTAAGGATCAGGCCAAAAAGGAGGAACAAGCAGAAGCTGCCCAGAAGCAGAATGCTGAGTGGCAGAAGAACTGTAGGGAGCTGTACTCGGAAAGCAAACATAGGGGTTTCAAGAAGGAAATGATACAGGGAAGCCAAGCTGAAAAGGGCCAAATATAGATCTTTGGATTTAGCCATTAAAAAGCCATCAGCACAGGGTAAATCAAGCAGTGGAAGTCGATGTCATTTTAGAGTCACTGGAGCCTGTCTGGGATTTGGAATAAACTTCTGTCCTGATGGGAGACGGCTGTAGGAATCTCACCTTGGTTTCAGAAAAGTATAGGCCTGGCACTTGGTGTTCCTACGAATTCTGAACTATGTGTGTAACTGGATTCGAAAGACTGATATTGCTTGACTTAACTTTTTATTTAAATTCAAAGTGAGAGGACTTTTAGACAATAAATGCTTGGCTTCCCAGAATTGTTTTTATGTAACGAACAGGAACATGCTACACAAAGGCTAGAAGCCCCGAGACTTTGCTTAATTCAGTGCACAGATTTATTTCAAGACCTGTGTTGTGCGGACTAGTCCTGATGACAGAGATCACGTCGTTTGTTTACCTGAAAGGCTAAAGTGAGGCTGTCACAGGCCTGGCAGCAGCGCCAAGGGCCCCCTGGGCCTGCCAGTTTTGAAATCATCTGATTTGCGATAAATGTTTAATTTGGGGATCCCCATCTCAAGTTTAGTACACTAAAGAAAACTTTATTTTATTTTTATATTGTATTGTTTTAATGCAGATTGTTCAGATCCACATAAAACACACCCACACTGTTTGTATTACATAATGTTACTTTACATATAAAATAATTAAATAGGCTTTTTAAAGGGTAATATTTAACAAATTTAGCTGAGATTACATTCTTACTTTACCATATTACTTCCTAAACAAGCTCTATACTAGTGTAAGATATATTAATCTTATCTTTAATCAAATATCAAAGTAGTCTAAAATCTGGCCATTTGATATTCGTCTTTAAGAAGCTAATGGAAATTGTGAGGTGTTTGTGTCAGTTTGAACTAATCCCCACTCTGAGTGGGCTGCCTATCCCAGCCCTGTGTTTTCTGTGGCCTAAATTACTTTGTTTTTCAGTTGAAACGCTGGGTCTCTGAGAAAGTTAAAAAAACAACTTGAGTTATGCACAAGTCAGAGATTAGATCAAAGAATAGACAGAGTTCTGGGCTTCCAGGCCTGTTCTCTCCTTTGTTACACCAACAGGCTGCTTCTACACCCACACCCAGCTCTACCAATCTGGTCGAATTGGTTGTATTGTTTGGGTTGCAGAAAAAAATCTTTGCTTTGTCATTTTCATTTGTAGTCAAATGGTAAGATAACAATGTTACCATATCTAGAACTAGAAGTATCTATTACCTCAAAATCACAAATGCCAATGGTACATAATATATAATGGGTCAATTTTAACATGTTGACAAAGTCAACATTGATGCCAACTGAGAAAGAATGGCTGTGTGAAGTATGTCCAGCTGCAAACATTCCATAGTCACAGAAAATAGGAGGGACTCTTTGAACAGAAAGTCACTTAGTTTAGAGGCCTCAGAGAAGAAGACTTTAGCAATAGCAGTTGAGATGAAAGAAAAAAAAACACAATTTCATTCACGATCCTATTCTGCAAAGACTGAATTCTAACGGAAGAGGGCATGTGACAGAAAAATGGGTTTGACCAATGGAACAGAGTGTGGGGGAGGGATTTACGTTTGGGGCTAGGATGTTGGAATGTCAGCCTGACTTAACCCTAATTATTTATGCCCCCTCTTTCCCTCCAATGTTTCAAACTCTTTATCTACAGAAATCGTTGGGGGGAGGGATTATTTGTAGTGTGCTTTGTGTGATACATGCTAAAGTAACAAACTATGATAAACAATTCTATTCAGTCCCAGCTGGAGACCAGTTAGATAGGCTGGGCCAGCCAGAAAACCTAGGGCATGGGTGAATTTTTAAGAAGCAGTCATTTTCTTTTCCTGTTCTGCATTTCTGTGTGGAAAGTATTCGAAAGTACAGAAAAATAAAAATAATGATATTTAACCATAAATCCAGAAATCATCACAGTAGACAGTTGGTGTATTTCCTTCAGTCTTATGTCAATGTGTGCTCGTGACACACTATTACTATGTACACTATGAAAGAGAAAAAGGTTTTAATGAATTATAATCATACTGTATATAGTGCTTTGTAGCTTGCATTTTTCAGCAAATAGATGATAACAATATTTTTAAAATAATCTTTGAGGACGTTTGGTGGCTCCCATGTTCTGTTGCAGGCACTTAACATTATTTATTTTAATCCATCCCATCTGGGTATATATTTATGTTGTTTTCAACTTTTTATCATTAAAAAATGCCACATTGAACACTTTAAACATGAATCTTTGTATCTAATTGATATCATTAAAATAAACTTTGGGCGTCAAAATCACTGAGTAAAAGGACATGAACATTCTGGACTCTTGATATATGTATATTCCCTAAGAACCTTCTAGAAAGGTTATATCAAATTCAACATTGTTCAGTATTGTATGAGTGTACATTTCCTTGAAATTTATTTTTATTGCATCTTTAATATTTAATATGTTTTTAAAAGAGTATTATGTTTGTTTTAAAATTTTTATTATTAATGAGAAATCTTGAGGTAGGATAAGTATCTATACATTTTAATTGATATCTCATCTTTTTCAATCTAGAAGACACAACCTACCAGCTCATCAAAAGAATGTCTAGCAGAGAAAAATTCCAACTTACCATT
Organism: Trachops cirrhosus; assembly: GCA_028533065.1. Classification (NCBI taxonomy): domain Eukaryota; kingdom Metazoa; phylum Chordata; class Mammalia; order Chiroptera; family Phyllostomidae; genus Trachops; species Trachops cirrhosus. Next base: position 164,805,274 of record CM052538.1, read on the forward strand.
AAAAGGATTTAGAAACTGAAAGCCCTAGAGGACACTCCGCTGTCTACCAATGATCTAGAACAGGGATGGAAAACTTATCAAATGCACGGTGCCTTTGTTCCTCCTCCTCTCCCTCCCCATTAACTGGCAGATATCACTAATTGATCATGGTCCTGTCTTCTCAGTTAGCCTAGATGTACTCTCAGAATTCTTCTCAAACCAATGCCTATCATTCTGAGTTATTTTTGAGTTGATACTTGAAATAAAACCAGTTTTCCTCCCTGGCCCAGAGTGTAGCATACAATTCCATCAGAAAAGCTAAAGGTAGAGAACCTACAATGTTGCATGGTCATGGGACTCTTCCTCGGCTCTAGTCCCCTCTCACATGTATATCATAGAAATGCAGAGTTAGCCACACACGCATTTTCCTATTTTGTATACTCCATTAATACATACAATGCACTTGTGGAGGTTCCCACCCCCTTTCCACATCCTCCTGAGTTTCTAGAATAGCTCTCCTTGAAGATACTCACTAAATAGCTGGCTGCCTAACAATGTAATTGTCAGGATTCACCTTAGGTCTCTTCAAGCTCAATATAAATTCTTCCTCCAAAGCTTGCCTTCACTGTCCAACATTCATTTTTGTTTCTTCTCCCTTCTTATCCCTTTCTATTCAAATGTTCCTTTTTAATGCAGCTGTTACCATTCCCTAAAAAGACAGCATTTCATGGGACCCTGAATGGTCATGTCCATTCAACAAGCACATCGGAGGGTGGCTGCTGTGTGGCATCTTTAGGGATCAATAAAATCATTCTTATAGAGCCCATCAATCTTGGAGAAATGGTTCTTTCTTATTTTGCTGCAAAAGAAGGAAGCAGCTGGTGAAGAGTCGATAATGAGAGCTGCACTTTCGATAAGGAGCAGGAAGGACCAGGCCAGAGGAGCTGATGACGAATGACCAGTCAGCCTTTCCCAGAATGGAGTTTTGCCTGGCTCCCAGTCTCTGCATTCCTCCTCGTCCAACAGCTTGGGCTGTGACACCCAATCCTGACCCTGGGCAGGAGGGATTTTAAGATATTCTAGTTCTATTTGAGATACAGTGCATCTAGCTCTGACCTTGGTTACAAGACCTCATCATGGAACTTCCTACATATTCAATCAGTCACTTGTTATTCAACACTTTTGAGCACCTATTATGTGTCAGACACAGTAGTGAACATGACAGGTGTGATGCCTGACAATGGTAATATGTGGAATAATTGGGAGAGGCTTTAGTTGCTCCACAATCTCCGTCAGCGCCCCCATCACACATCTATTCCTAGTCCTTATTCTAACCAGACTGCCACTCAGATCCTTTCCTACGGAAAGTCCGAAGCCACCACTTGTGTGGCCCCTGCCCTCGTGGAACTTACATTTAGTGGGTCAAGCACCAACATTTAAGCAGTCAATGGCAACCCAAGTGTACAGGTGCTCTGATTGGGGCACTAACTGGAGCTATGGACACTCAAGAAGGACATTGAACCCAAGTGTCATCTTGGATGTCATTTTCAAGACATCCAAGATGAGACCTAAAGCATAATATGACTTAGATAGTAAGGAGGCAAGAGAAAGAGTCCTGAGGAGAGGATTCTGTATCTACAAAGGCAAGAAAAAAAAAGTCTAAGAAATACTAGTTTTGGAGTGTAGAAAGCGGGTGGGTGAAGTCTATGGGAAACAGGGCAAATCACCAGATATGGGGCTGGGGAAGTGGGAAAGGCCAGATAAAAGAGGCTATATGCCACGGGGTTTGGACTCTATCCAAAAAGAAATGAGAAGCCAGCATGTTGACAAAAAGCAAATAAATGGATCAGTTTGTGTTTAGAAAGACAACAGGGTGAGCAATGGAAGGGAGAGAAGCAAAGCTGGAGAAGAGGGCTTCATCCAGCCTACAGATGGTCATGTGGCTAAAGCCAAAGGGTAGGGATGGGAAGAAGTATGAGAGTTGTATTAGTTTTCTAGGGCTGCTGGTACAAAGGACCATACATTGGGTGGCTTGAAACAACAGACAATTTATTAACTCACAGTTCTGGAGGCTAGAAGTTTGACATTAAGTTGTTGGCAGGGCCCTGCTTCCTCTGATGCCTCTAGCAGAGAATCCTTCCTCACTCTTCTAGCTGCCAGCATTGGACAGTAATCCCTGGCTTGGAGATTCACTGCTCCAGTCACATGGCCGTCTCCTCCCTGTGCGGAGGAGACTTATCCTACCTCATCCTCTTCCCTCTGTGCATGTTTGTCTCAGGGTCCAAATTTCCCCTTTTTATAAGATCACCAGTTATATTGGATTAAAGCCCACCTTAATGGCTTCATTGCATTATATTTTTTAATTATATTTTATTGATTATGCTATGACAGTTGTCCTGATTTTTCCCCCTTTGCCCCCCTCCACCCAGCACCACCCCTACTCCCTCAGGCAATCCTCCCACCATTGTTCATGTCCATGGGTCATGAGTATAAGTTCTTTAACTACTCCATTTCCTATAATGTACTTCACATCCCCATGGCTATTCTGCAACTACCTACTTGTTCTTCTTAATACCCTCACCTCTTTACCTATTCCCTCCCTCCCCCTCCTATCTGGCAACCTCCCAGTAACTACTTCTTTTCTCTTGCTTTTAAGAATCTCTCTATCTTTAACCTTTGACCTTTTAATAATGATGTGTCTTGCTGTGGGCCTCTTTGCACCCATCATAATTGGGACTCTCTCCACTTCCTGGACTTGCATGTCTATTTCCTTCACCAAATTAGGGAAGTTTTCTTTCACTATTTTTTCAGATACATTTCCAATTTCTTGCTCTTTCTCTTCTCCTTCTGGCACCTCTATGAAGTGAATGTTGGACCTCTTAAAGTTGTCCCAGAGGCTATTTATACTATCCTCATTTTTTTGGATTCTTTTTCCTTCTTATTTTGTGCATGGTTGTTTTTTGCTTCCTTATGTTTTAAATTATTGATTCGATTCTTGGCTTCATCCTTCCTACTGTTGTTTCCCCATAAATTGTTCTTTATTTCAATTAGTGTATCCTTCATTTCTGATTTGGTCCTTTTTATGCTGCTGAGGTCCTCGCTAAGTTCCTTGAGCATCCTTATAAACAGTGTTTTGAACTCTACATCTGATAGATTGCTTATCTCCATTTTGTTTGGCCCTTTTTAATGGAGTTTTGATCTATTCTTTCATTTGGACCATGTTTCTTTGTCTCCTCATTTTGGCAGCCTCCCTGTGTTTGTTTCTATGTATTAGGTAGAGCTGCTTTGACTCTGTGTCTTGGTAGTGTTGCCTAAAGTAGTAGGTGTCCTGTGGGGTCCAGTCATAGCCTCTCCTATCACCCAAACTGGATACTTGAGGTGCACCCTTTGTATGGGCTGAATGCACTTCCTCTTGTAGTTGACACTTGGTTGCTATTGGCAGATCAATGGGAGAAATTCTCCCGGACCAGTCAGCTGCAAGGATTGGCTGTGACCACTGATCACCAACTTCCCCACCTTCTGTGGAGGATCACCTGTGCAGGGGCAGGGTGGTGGTGCTCCAGTGTGGTCTGTTGCTATCCACTGTGTGTGTCCACCCTGGGGTTTCCCGGGTGTTGCAGGCCAAGGTCAGCCCCAACCTGTGTTTTGCCCGGAGCACCCTGCCTGAGCTGTAAAGAAATCTGAGATGACTGCTACTTGTGCTAGGCTTCAACATTCACAGGTGAAGCCAAGCTGTGACTCTAATCTGGCTACTGCTCACTGAATCCAGCTGCTGCTTGTTTGATAGGATTTAGGAACCAAGACCCGCCATTCTTATGGAAAAGAAGCTTGGGTGGACCCATAAGTTAGGGGTGAGCAGAGCCTCCATGCATCTCTAAGGTGGGTCACACAGTGTTAGCCAGGTTGATGGAGTCTCAGATATGGTACCAGTCAGCTGGCTCTGTAGGGGTGGGCTTAGCAAAGGGACAATGGCCTCTGCTCACCCTGATGTCAGACACTTCAATCTCTCCCTATATACCACTGTGCTCTTCAAGCTGCCACCCTGTGCTGGAGGAGCTCAGAGGGAGTGAGTCTGAGTAGGTGAGTCTGTGTGTGGATTCCCCAAGAGAAACTGTTTAGGGCTCCAGCAGCCTCCTCCACCAACTCAATCCCCACTGGTTTTCATAACCAGAAGTTCTGGGGACTTACTTCCTGGTACTGGAATCCTGGGCTGGGGGTGGCCTGGTGTGGGTCTGGGAGTCCTTGCTCCCAAGATATCTCTCCCAAATTTTTATCCACATGGGTATGGGGCCAGCCCATTCCACATCCACAGCAACTCCTACCAAGTCTGGATGGATGTGGTTTCTTCAATTCTGTTGTTGCCAGACTTCCACTCAACTTGATTTCTGACATTCCTGAGTGATGGTTGTTCTATATTTTACTGTAATTTTGATGTGGTTGTGTAAACAGGTGAGCTGTGTCTGCCTATGTCACCATCTTGACCAGAAGCCATGACCTCATTTTAACTTGATTACCTCTATAAAGACCCTGTTTCCCAAAACAGTCACATTCTGAGGTTCTGAGGATTGAAACTTCAACATCTCTTTTTTTGAGGGACACAATTCAATACCAAACAGTTAACTTCAAGCCCCAGTTTCTATCTGATGCCCTGGGTTAGATGGGCGCTTTGTTCCTTGAGCCTAAGCCCTTATCCTCTAAGCCTAAGCACTGCCTTCTTCTTAATAGCCCTCCTTCCAAAGGCTGGAGACTTGGCTCGGCCAGGGAAATGGGGTCTTTGGGACTTTCCGACTACTACTGCTTGCCAGGTCAGCTCTCAGAATATTTTCTGTATCTGAAGTGCTCAGCCAAATCTCTGTCCATCTTCCACAACAGTTCATTCTCAGGATGCAACATTCCCGTTGCCAACTGCCATCCCTGACTATCATCTATTACCTATTTTACAGTCCACTAGGTCAGTGTTTCTCAAACTGTGGTCCACAGACAACCTGCAGCAGAACCACTTAAGAGTATTGTTAAAATATTATTTTACCCACCCTACCCACTGAATCAGAACCTCTGGCTGTGGGTCCAAAATTCCATGTTGCTAACAATCTGTCCCAGTGGTCTTCATGAATCCTCAAGTTTAAAGATCGCTACCCTATGGTATGCATTCTGCTTCCCTGGATTTCTTGCAGCCCTTGCTGCAGGGTCTGCCTCTCAGTGTTGACACTACTTCTGGCCCTGCTTCCTCTGATGCCTCTAGCAGAGAATCCTTCCTCTTCTAGATGCTGGCATTGGACAGCAATCCCTGGCTCATAGATCCTTGTGCTAGGCCCTCCTCCCTTTCCAGTCCATGTTATTATGGTTAAAGCAATTTAGATCTCATAACCAGAGAGGGAAGAACAGCACCAAAGTAAACTATTCTTATGAAGGAAAGACCCAAGTTTGGAGATTTCACTTAGCCTAGTAAAGACATGTAATTACATACAACTGTAAAAATGAAAATAAAACTATTTATTGAAGGGCTCTAAGAATAACCCCCCAAAATTAAAAACCTGATAAAGTATCTCTAAGAAAACCATTCAAAGATTAAATATATGATATATTTATATATGTAGAAATGTATATATATTATATATGTAAAATTAATGGTAGATGCAGACTATCCAGAATGATGATTGTTTCCCACAGCTCAAATACTCATCCCCACTCTATGGGAGAAAAGAATCATGGTTTGAAAGTTCTCAATCACCTGACATGTAGTCTAACAGAGCAAATCTACTTTCTTCTTGGTATTTTTAAGGATTTAGATTTTGGGGGGGTTGGCTCCAGTATAAGCTAGTTATACGATAGATGTATGTATGTAAAAATACTATATATTTTTTAATTCTAAAAGTTTTCTTTTGATTATTAAATGGAAAAGAATATTATGAAAAAAGAATACTCTGCAGGCAAAGGCTACAGTTGTGTCCCACTAGCTCTTTTTTGAAATAGTTCATCTTTTATTGTATTTTTTCCATTAGTATTTATGCCCACTATACCCTCTTCCACCTCCACCCACCCCCCTCCCCACCCCAAAATACTTTAGGTCACAAATGAATTCTCACAGTAGTCTGTAAGAGATTGAAGTTGCAACTGTATTTAATCACCAGAAGAGAGTAGGCATGGGGCCCAGTGTAGAATCAGCACTCCTGTGGGTACTGAATAAATATTTGATGATGTTGATTATATTCTTGCCCAAAGCTGAGAGACTGTCACTGACAGAGAGGTAAATGATCATTCTCTCAAATGGTTTGTTCTTATCAGTACATAAAACTCATATCAGACTTTCACTTGTTAATAACATTACATGTGGTAACGATTGAGTTTTCTAAGCACAGATGCCTACCAGTTATTTGTAAGTATATCAAATTGGGTTGAGAAACCCCGAAACAATGCATGGGTTGGCAGAATGACTGATCTCATTGTGTCATCAGAGTAAAGGAAGAACTGAGGTGATTATTTAAATATATTGTCTACATTTGATTTGATTTCAATAATATTTCCTGGATATTTCCATCAAATTGTGTTGTTATTCACTTCATTTGCCCATTTTATAAAGATGAAGCTATCATGATTACACTAAATTTAAAAGAAAGGTGCTTCTGTTCAATTTTTTTAATTCAGCAAACCTGTATTTCCATCACCAACAATCAACCTGTTATGCCACCAACATTTGCTGTATCTTGTTCATCTGTTTTTAATCCTGCTTCCATAACTCAAAAATAAACACTTTCTTTTTTCATCTTGATGCTTTTTTATTTCTTTTTAAAATTTTTTATTAATTAATATATTTTATTGATTATGCTATTACAGTTGTCCCATTACCCCCCTTCATTCCCCTCCACCCTGAACACCCTCTCCCACCCACATTCCCCCACTTTAGTTCATGTTCATGTGTCATAAGTTCTTTAGCTTCTACATTTCCCCTACTATTCTTGCCCTCCCTGTCTATTTTCTACCATCTGTGCTACTTATTCTCCATACCTTTTCCTCCTCTCTCCTCCTCCCACTCCCCTGTTGCTAACCCTCCATGTGATCTCCATTTCTGTGGTTCTGTTCCTGTTCTAGTTGTTTGCTTAGTTTCTTTTTGTTTTTGTTTCAGGTATGGTTGTTAC